>CM060871.1:5397486-5514712 GCA_030737845.1 Acorus calamus | reverse complement strand
ACTTGTAAAAATATGAATTTAGCTCGTCGGGCCTTCGGACGACCACAATTCACCACTGTCGCCAAAAGTCATGTCGACCTGGGTTGATATGCTCGCCGGAACTTCTGATGACCATAATTCATCACCCTCGTCAGAGGGATCGCCGACCTCGGGGTGGGTTTACTCCTACTGCTACAGAGCACAAATTTTTATTTTTTATTTTTTTAAGGGGTGAATTTCTTGCTATGTGGGTGCCGATATCCGCCCCCTAACCATTCCATTCCTTTCTGTCACGACAGGGACCACTTGATAAATATAATGAGTTTCATTCGACAAAGCGAAAGAAATGGACGATTTTATGCATAGACCCCAAAGAATCCAAAACACACAAAAAATCCGATTATTTCGGCCCCCCCCCACAAACACCATTTAAACAGGGGGGCATATGCAAAAAAACCCCAAATCATATCCATTGTTTGGCGCCACATCAAACACACACACACAAAAACTCGTGTGGCCGAGATTCAGCGACTCATTATTGGAAAAACCTTCCGACACTCGTTTTCTTTTATTTCTCCTCCTCAAAAAACAAAACCCTCGCACACCCGAAACCGTTGATGCTGATCGAATGGCAGCGGGGACAACAATCGATGCGTGCCGGGCCGGCCTCGGCTTCGGCTTCTCCCCCGATGGTCCGACAACCCGCCGTTCCCCCCTCCACCGTCGCCGCCGGTCAGAATTCATCGGACCAATGAATCCCCTAAAGAGGCGACCATCATCATCACCGCCGGTGGCGGCGATAGGAGGCGTGGATGGGGTAGCCGACCTGGTGAGGGACCTGTTCCTCGGCGTCGGCGTGGGTCTGCCCTGCACGGTCATGGAGTGCGGCGACATCATATACAGGAGTACCTTGCCTAGGTCGACCGGGCTGAACCTGACTGCTCCTGGGGTCGCGCTGGCCCTCTCTGCCGTCTCCTACCTCTGGGCCACCCCCGGCGTCGCGCCGGGGTTCTGGGACATGTTCGTCCTCGCGTTCATCGAGCGCGCCTTCCAGCAGAGCTATCGGAAGGTAATTGCTTTTTTTGGAAAATGTTATGCTCAGTCTTTTTTAGAATCACAAACACTATGTGTTTTCATTATTTTTATTATAAAATACATATACATCATCAAATTGGGGTATGTGCTCTTGTAAAAGTGAAATATGTACTCTAATGAATTGAATGATGTCATTTATAAAAAAAATGTTAAAATTTTCTACCGAGGTATATACCTCGTTATGATGAGTATACGGGGCTAATGAGTATATAGGACTGTTAAAAGGATTGAGTGTAACAACGCTCTTGGTTTTATTGTGTTTTGGGATTGTTAGGAGTTTGTGTGTGGTTTGATTTGGGTGTATGTGTGTGTTTGTGTTGAGAGCAGGATGACTTTGTTATAGGGAAGAAGTTGGGGGAGGGGGCATTTGGGGTGGTTTACAAGGCTTCCTTGGCTAACAAAGGCTCTCCCAAGGTATAAATGAAATTTTTTTTATGGTGATTTTCTGATTATATGATATCTTGTAAAGTTGTCAGTAGTGGTTTATTTAGCGACATGGTTAGTTGTTTATTATATAGTTGGTTTTGTGTTTACTTGTTTGATTTCATTATATATAATTTGGAAATTTAACTTTGGCGATCTAATATTGACTCTCATGAAATCTTGTTCTATCAAAAAAAATAAAAAATAAATCACAGGGGTTGGACTTGTAGCTCAATGGTTGACAATGTGGTCGTGGGTTCAAATCCTTCCACTTACCCATTAAAGAAAAAAAATTGACTCTTATGGAATATATTGATTTTGCTTAACTTGAACACATTTTGAGCTTCCCATTTGCTTTTCGGATCAATTAAATTACAGGCCCTGAGCTCCCACATTCTCATGAAAAAAATTTCACTCTGATGCATACTGATGTTCATTGATTGTCTCACGCGTATATTGGTTTGTGATGTGGAAGCAAGGAGACCTGGTGCTGAAAAAGGCCACCGAGTATGGAGCCGTGGAGATCTGGATGAATGAACGTGTGAGGAGGGCGTGTGCTAATAGCTGTGCGGATTTTGTTTATGGCTTTCTTGAGGTGTTGTTCCTTGTGAATATTCTTGTTTGACAATGGTGTTGGATTTCAAATGTATAAAGCTGAGGTTTTTTTTTTGTTGAAAGTGGTTGATTCTTATGTTGGTAGCATTTGCTTGTAGAGATCCTCCAAAACCAAGGGCGGGGAATACTGGCTAATTTGGCGATTTGAAGGGGAGGATACACTTTCAGATCTCATGCTAAGCAAAGAGTTCCCCTATAATGTTGGTGCTTCTCTCCTGCTTGGAAGAATTTTCTTTATAGAGATGCGAGATTGGCACTGTGTGCATTTTTGACCATCTTGCATAGGATGTTTAAACAGCTATGCATTTCATATTATCTTTTGTATATTCAGTTAACCATCAAGCTTTTCAAAACAACATTGAGAATTATATAACTGAAATTTGAACTATAAGAGGAAAATGTGATGCAATATGTTTGATAAGAAGGTGCTGAATCTTCTTCACAACAGCCAACACCCCCCCCCCCCCCCCCCCCCCCAACAAACACACACACACAAAAATAAATGGGAAAAAAATAATACAAACAGGCAAAAAATTATATAGATTCCGTCGCACCTTCGGCTCTCACCTGCTCTCCATCTTTACAGTTGCTCTCCTTTTCTCAGATTTCATATACAGCTTTGCCAGCCAAAATGTACAGAATATCTGAGAGTTTTTAAGATTTGATGTGTCTTTGATGGTTCATTGTCAAGCATATCAATTTTATATTGGTGTTCAAAAAAATTTCAGGTCGAGGCAAAGATTCTTGGGGAAGGCCAAGGTCTAGAAAAAGGATTAGAAAGGGAAAACCGAATCGTTCAGACTATTATAAGACAACTTTTATTTGCTTTGGATGGACTTCATTCGACTGGTATTGTTCATAGAGACATCAAGCCACAGAATATTATTTTCTCAGAAGGTGAGTATATTTGACCCCGTCTAATACATTTTTGCATATATTTATATATATTTTCTCAGATTAGGTAAAACTTTCTCTGAGGAACTCTCATAAAATGATAAAGGGTCTCGAACTTTCAAGATCATTGACCTTGGGGCTGCAGCTGATCTGCGAGTTGGCATAAATTATATTCCGAAGGAGTTTCTTTTGGATCCCAGGTATTTAAAATAAAAATTCTTTCTACTTCGTAAGATCTTAAAAGTGGCTTGAGTAAGAAATCTTTTATATTTTATGGCATTGGTACATAGCTGTGAAAGTGGCTTGAGTAAGAATCTTTTATATTTTATGGCATTGGTACATAGCTGTAAAAGAATGCAGCTACACTATAAATCATCACTGGAGTTTACTTCTTCCCATCTCATTGAGCAGGTTAATTGTTGTTTCTTTGATATTATGGAAGGAATTTCTTGGTTACATCTATACAATGCAGAACATGTTGGAAGTTATTTAGATGCTGATTGAACTGGATCTCCTTCTATTAAGAAGTTAATCATATTGTATAGTAGGCTGGGAACCTGAAAAAGGTAATCATAATTTGCAAAATGTCACTAATGTTTTTTAAAATTGAACTAATTAATGTTATGAACAACACTCCATTGTGAAATAATATGGTCTTTAAGTGAAATGATGTGGTTCTAGACTCGGATGTAGATAAATTGTGTTCAGCTGTTATTATGACCTTTGAAGATGTTTTGTGATGAACATATTTCCCTCACATTGCCAGTAGGCAATTGCCATGTTTTTCCATGAAAGAATCATCATTCGCTCATAAAAAGTTTAGCCTTTTTGTCATGTTGGATGAAAGTGATTAGCTAATATATGAAAGTAATAACATGCTTGTAATGAACTTGGGAAGGAATTTATGTAGGACGATTTCTCAATTTGGCCGTAGATAATTGTGAACTGTGTTTATGTCGATGCTGATGATGTTAATGTTGAATCTCATTATCAGTTAGTGGACATTTTTGCCAAATCGCTAGGCTATTGTATTGTGGTGTAATAGATTTCTTATTCTTGCCTTCCATGGTACTTTAATCGCAGATATACAGCACCGGAGCAGTACATTATGAGCACACAAACTCCATCTGCACCCTCAGCTCCAGTGGCAACTGCACTGTCACCTGTCCTGTGGCAGGTGTGCTTTTTGAATATTCAATTGCCTTCTGATTCAATTTATGTGAAATAGTGTTCTAACATATCTCTATTGATGTTATTCTTATGAACAGATGAACTTACCTGATCGATTTGATATATACAGTGTGGGTCTTATATTCCTACAAATGGTAAGGACCAGAAATGGAACTAATGGTAATTATCTGACCCATGGAAGTGGTACCCAGAGTTCTGAAATGAAATTGTCTAAACTCAGGTATTCCCATCACTGAGAACTGACAACGGCCTCATACAATTCAACCGCCAACTCAAACGTTGCAACTATGACCTGGACACATGGAGGAGCACCGTAGAGCCCCGCGCCAGCCCAGATCTCCGAAAGGGGTTCGAACTGCTGGATTTGGATGGTGGTATAGGGTGGGAACTCGTCACATCGATGGTCCGATTCAAGGCACGACAAAGAACCAGCGCGAAAGCTGCACTGGCGCACCCATACTTCAATAGGGAAGGCCTGTTGGGCCTTTCTTTCATGCAGAACCTGAGGTTGCAGTTCTTTCGGGCCACCCAGAAGGACTATGGCGAGGCCGCCAAGTGGGTCATCAGGCACATGGCGAAATCTGGAACGGAGAAGGAAGGAGGCTTTACTGAAGCCCAGTTGCAGGAGCTCAGAGTCAGTATCTAGAAACTTGGGGCCAGTTTGGTAACTTTGGTTCGAAATGAGAATTTCTCCTTCCATGTGAATCCAGTTCTGATAGCTTCAGTGAGAAGGAGAAATCAAAGGAATTTTGCCCAGGAATGATCATAGGAATGAATAATTTCAAATGCCATATACCTGGGTGCTTAAGCAGAAGTAGAACGAGAATGATTACCAAACTGGCCATTAATCTTATTTACATGGAATGTTAACAATCGCTCAATTCTTATGTTGGGAGTCTTATATTCATGCAGGAAATGAAGCCTAGGAAGGGAAACGTCCAACGAAATGCGCTGGCATCGGTTCTTCGTCTCCAGAGGAAAATAATCAGGACGTTGAACGAGAGCATGGATGAGCTGAACAGACAGAGGAAGAGTATGTGGTGGAGTAGGTGGATTCCCAGGGAGGAATGATGATCAGGTGAAGAAGTGTGTAAATTGTGTCGTGAATTGTGATTAGAACAAGAGGTATATATAGGAGCCTGTTGTATATATGTCTTAGACTGCTAATTGTGATCAGAAAAATTGGAAAAATTATACTCCTGTCTTTTTTAAATATTTGAGAACAGGGGATTGAATATGGAAGTTTCTTTTTGAAGTAACTTTGAAATGGATGGAAGAAAAAAATTCATGTATTGGGATTAACCCTGTGGGCATCAGCTTGTTGAAAGTCTAAGAGGACTGTTAATTCTCTCTGGAGTTGATCATGGAAGCGAAGGTGGAGGCGTTTGTGCTATACACCTCTCGAAACGTGGGGATTGAAGAGAGCGGGGGGGGGGGGGGGAGATGAGTTGAGTTTTGGTGTTTGGAAAAATGATGTACAACTTTGTACGCAGTTACATTTGTCGTTTACATCATTAGAAAAAAATATGCTTGTTTGTTAAATATTATAAACTGCGCTTTCATAGTATATAACTGTAGATAGGGATGTAAATCGGATCTAACGACTGAAAATAATTGTGCCAAATTCAAACAATGATATGATTCTAATATAAATATTATAAGGGATAGTATGTGGTCTAGTTCTATGCCCAATTGTAATTTTTAAAAATAGTAAGCATTATACATTTTGATGCAAAGTGTATGTCAGCTTCATAACACATTGAATCAACTATTTTTTAGAAAAGATAATGTTACATACGGTTTTCAGTCCCAAATCTCAATTCCAGTTTGTTTTTTAAAAATAGTATACCTCATTTAATGAGATACATCTTTTTTTAAAGAAAATAATATAAGTATTTTTATAAAAAAATGAAGCATATGCTTTAATTAATTGTATGAATATATTTATAAAAATATAAATTTTTTTTATCGATGCATATATCTCATTAGTGTAAATATATGTTTTGGTGATTTTCTATCGATGCACATGGAACCAGAATTACGGCTGAAAAAAAAAGAAAAGTGTAACAGGCTAACAGCACTCTTTAACAAACATAATAATAAAAATTTAATGACTGTGGAAGTAGATCGATCGAGCAAAATAAACCCAAATCTAGATTAGCCATTCACATCTCTATTCCACTCCACCAAAGCCTATCTATCATATCATACTTATTCATTCTTATTCCAGTGCATGCTCCGTGCATACAGAAACACTACCCCGAATATATACAGATAAACATCCGACCAACGGTCGTCTTGTCCACACTCACTCCCCGCCATGCCGTCCGCCACGCTCTTCCTATCTCCTCCTCTCCCTCCCAACAACCCTAACCCTAACCCTAATCCAAACCCAAACCGAAGCCCAAACCCAAACCTTCCCCACCACCGCCCCCACAACACCCACCTCTCCTCCTCCAACAAAACCCAACCCCTCCTCCCAATGCCCACCGCGCCATGGATGACATCCCCTCTCCTCCTCCCTCCCGACGACCTCCCCAAATCAAGAACCCCCAAAACCCGCCACAGAAACAACCACCACCACAACCCACTCACCCAAACCGTCCGAGGCGGCAGGGGCAAGCGCGCCATGCGCGGCATCGTCGACAGCATCGCCAGGCTTCAAGGGACGGTGGACCTCCGCCGCGAATCGGAGGTGGAGGTCGCCGGATTCGGGGTTTCTTTAGACGGGGAGGGGGTGTCGTCACCGCCTCCACCTCCGTGGGCGAAGGCGGAGAGGCTTGTCTTCAGGAGGGAGAAGAAAGTGAGGGCGTTGACGGAGGCGGAACGGATATTGCCGGGGGAGTTGCTTGGGAGGCTGAGGAGGGAGGCGAGGGGGTTGGGGAGGTGGGTGAAGGTCAGGAAGGCGGGGGTGACGGAGGAGGTTGTGGAGAAGATTAAGGAGGGTTGGGGGGAGGGGGAGCTTGTTATGGTCAGGTTTGGAGTCCCGCTATGCCGCAACATGGACAGGGCTAGGGAGATTGTTGAGGTTTTGTTTTTTTTGTTTTTCTTGCTTTGCTTCTGTGGATTTTCGTAGTTCCTTTCTTTGGAGAACTTGAATTATGAGATGAATTGTTTGAATTACATGTGATGTTTGATAAATTATTACGTGATTCGTAGTCACAAAGTACTCCGATGATTAAATACCTCCCAAAGTAAGATGATGATTGGATAACTAGAATTATAAAATGAATTGATAGAGAAAATTACATGTGTTGTTTGATGAATGGTTATGCGAGTCATAGTCCCAAAGTACGATGATGATTGGATAACTTCCGTGTCTGTTGGCGTACCATACTTTTGTTTGTCAAACTATGCGTCTAATAGTATCCATTTAGTTTGGATGGTTTATTACGTTCTTCAAAATTTTGAAAACTAACTCTATTGTCGTTTCTGCTTTTACACCCAAAATAGAAGTTTTTCTATATGTATTTCTCATACTAATGTTCAGATTATATCTAAAAACAGTTTAATTATCTCTATAGTTTTACTATACTTATCCATATAATTTTATGAATGTACATTTGTTGTACCAAGTAGAATCATTATCGAATATTTGTTGTACATGAAATTTTGATTATGCTGTGACTTGAGAAACTTACTGTGGATTGTCAGGGAGTTTGATGTGTTGAGGTCCTTGAGGATATAAGAAATTATGGTTTGTAGCTCGAACAATTTTCTGTTAACGGGAAATTTGTTGTGTAGTGTGAATTTATGTGCTAAACCACCTTGCCCTTGAAGGAAGTAGAACAAAAGTTCACTGCTAAGATTTCTTCATCATCAGAATTGAACATCAGAACAAATGATACAGCGAAGATTCAAATCAGGTGCTTTTATATGTTTTTTTCCTTTTTTTTATTTACCCTTTTTAGGGTGGAGTTGGTTGGAATGATAGAGTTGTAAGAATGGTTTAGTTTATTGGTTCATAATAGGGACAGGGTTTTAAGGATATCCTAAGACCAAAAAATCATGAATAATGAAACATTAAGGTTGCTACTATGTCACTGCAAGGCAGACTTCCCAATAAATAAGATTCATTAATTTCATAAAAAAAAATTGATGCATTTTCATATTCAGTTGGCTACTTGGCTGCCCATGCATGGACTACACATGGAGGCAGGTAGAAGGTAGGATTATCTATGCTCACTAAGGACAACTATTCACTGATGGTGTCTCCCAACTATAGGCACATTGCTGGTATTTGTGATTTAAAATTTGGTTTTTGAAGCTAACAAAAAAATCACACTTTCTGTTGATTTTTTTATGTGTAATGTATCATGCCTTTCATTGCTTCAGCTTAATATTTTTGTTTCAGTATTCAGTCCTGCATTTGGGTTCTGATTTTTTATTTCATAGGTATATTCTTAATGGCATAGGTGAATATAAAATCACTTTAGCTTTCCCATTTTTTTTCCATTGTCATTGCTTGCATCTTGACCATTTAATTTATGAAGCAGGAAATGACTGGCGGCCTAGTTGTTTGGAGCAAAAAAGATGCCCTTGTCATTTACAGAGGATGCAATTATCATAATGCATCTGTACCGAGTGGCATTTCATGGGAGTCCGAGGAGGATAACCATGTATCTACAGTGAAATCTAATGCAATTATAAATAGAGCCACCATCACTGAGAATCAAGAAGAGTCTCCTTTTGTTGCAGGAACTGCTTTGGAAATAAACAATGATACTCTACCCATCAATGAAACCCTGTATGAAAGGGAAGCAAACAGATTATTGGATGGGTTAGGTCCTCGATATACTAATTGGTGGTGGCCAAAGCCTTTACCTGTAGATGGGGACATGCTTCCAGAAGTTGTTCCAGGTTTTAGGCCTCCATTCCGACGTTGTCCGCCACATCTGAGACCTAAGCTTACAGATGATGAGTTGACCTACTTGCGGAAGCTTGCTCGTCCTTTACCAACTCACTTTGTGCTAGGTAATACTTTCTTGTCTTCATGCATGGGAATAGGTGAGCACAAGCATGCCCAACTGCCTTTCTTACTTTGGTAGTGTTATCTCACATTTACATGATTATGATAGATTTCTCTTCCTTGTTTATGGACACCAATTTGTGTTCGTAGATTGTCAGGAATTGAGCTATTCTAATTGTACTTGTTTGTAATCTGAAGGGAGAAATTCAAAACTCCAAGGCTTGGCTGCCGCGATCATCAAGGTATGGGAGAAATGTTCAATAGTGAAGATTGCATTGAAATATGGAATTCCAAATACCAACAATGAGATGATGGCATGGGAGCTGAAGGCAAGTACTTTTCACAACTGTGTAGTCCCCATCTTGTTTGGCCTAATGCTCAGTTTTATGACATAATTATAGATGTTGCATTTAGGTGTGTGGCATAATTCATCTCAATAATTTAATGTGAGTGTAAAACTTGTATCATGATATGGGTTATCACTCATATCTTCAAAGTACACGTTTTTTTTCACGTTGAATGACTGGCACACTTGCTTCAGCTTAACTATTTCTTTGATCTAGAGAAGTTTTTTTTTGTTTGATGTAGAAGGTTTTTGAATGCAGCTTCTAACGGGAGGGGTCCTCATACTGCGAAACAAGTTCTTTATCATATTATATAGAGGGAAGGATTTTCTTCCTGGTCGAGTGGCAAATCTGATTTTCAAAAGAGAAAAAGAGCTCGACAGTTGCCAACTACAAGAGGAAGATGCACGGTTGAAAGCATTCAGATCGCTTCACAACATGGATAATAATAACGACACACTTCCTAGTGCAAGCATGGGTGAAGCGTGTTCAGAATTTCAATATATTCAAACAAAACTTGGAGACGTGGGAGATTATGAGTTTGATCCCAAAGTTCAGATTGAAGCCGAGAAGGAGAGGTTAGAAAAGGAAATTAGAAAACAAGAGCGCAGGCTTTCAATTGTAAGAATTTATGATCTTATTAGAGATTGATCTATAATAGCTATTGATATATAGAAATATTATTCTGATATTCCAATCAACCAAATCTGCAGCTTCAAATGAAGTTGGAGAGATCAGAAAATGAGCTTGCCAAGCTTAATTCTTCGTGGAAACCCGGAGAGAAGGTTGCAGACCAAGAACTGATCACCGAAGAGGAAAGACAGACATTCAGGAGAATAGGCCTGAAAATGGACCAGTTTTTATTGCTTGGTACATGCTGTCATACTTTTGGATTTCACTACTTTGCATCTTTTCTGTTCCTCAACGTAGTTTCTGTAAAATTGTATGCCCCGACTTGTCAAAATTTTTGATGTTCAGATAAATTTCCTTTAATGCATGACTTCTTTTGTATATTGCACCAAATCATACCTGAATCATACATTATAATCCTAATTCTGCATCTCAGGTCGGCGTGGCGTTTATGATGGTGTAATTGGAAGCATACACCAGCACTGGAAACATAGAGAAGTCGTGAAAGTAATCACAATGCAGAGAGATTATTCACAAATCATCCAAACCGCAAGATTACTCGAAAATGAGAGTGGTGGGTTGTTGGTTGCTGTGGAGAAGCTCAAGAGAGGCCATGCAATAATTATTTATCGTGGGAAGAATTATTCTCGCCCCTTAAAGTTTCTGCCTGAGAATCTCCTGACAAAAAGAGAAGCTCTACAACAATCTATGGAAATGCAGCGGAGAGGGGTAAATATAAAATTTTGTGATTTTTTATTCACTGATCTTATTTTATTGGAAGTGTTGTATATACAAAAAAAGTTAAACTATGTTTGCGTGTCTCTTAGACACTGCACATAGTTCACCTAGTGGGTTTAATTTTTTGTTATTATTAATCCCTGCTTTTGTTTTCTTGTCTCAGTCGCTGAAGTTCTTTGCTCGTCTAACAGCACAAATTATCTCAGATTTGAAGGACAGACTGGTGAGTTTCTCATACTCTTCATTAATGCACTTAATTTTTTTTTCCTTTTAGACTTTAGTTATGGTGTCATATTCATAATTCATCACAGCAGTTTTTGTCGCCCCTGAACAAAATACAATAATAAATGGTTTTACGATTCTATGTTACATCGTATGTTAAAATATCCAGGGGAATTTAGAGGGAAGAAACGAAGAAATGATGTCTGGCACTTCAGAAAACCAAAAGTAGCGATGTTACAACCCATCACCTTCACCAGAGAGCGATAATCGCATTTAATGGTGACAGTTTTGGCTCCACTCAAACCACTTATAGGCACATCTCATCCGTTATGTTCAGATTATACACTTCGATCACAAAATCACAAGCAAACCGTAAGTATGAATCCTGTATGTAAATGTCATCGTCTGATGCAGTGCTGTAAAAAAAACATGATGGTATTACAACTCTATTTTTGCAGGGGAATGTGATGGTTGGCAATGATTGTCAGAAGTTGCTTGTCTTCTCTCGAAGATTTGAATCCCTCAGCGCACAATGAGTAGAGGCAAACCGAGAATATCTTTATCATATAAGTATTTAACACGCGGAGTACTAAATATGATACACCAGAATAGCCTCCACTTGGTGTTTGTTGGATGTGCTTTTGAATCTCAGAAGATGGTGGTGCCTGCATATGTGGGGGTGTGCATTTGGAGTGTGCAGAGGTAGAAACGAAGGTATCTGAGTGTGAGAAAAGTTGATATTGTATGCACTTTGGAACAGAACGTACATGCTTTGTTATTGATGAACAGCATTTTGTATCACAATACAGGCATTAACTTGATGAACAGAATTTTGTATCACAACACAGTTATTAAATTGGACTGGGTTTGCAGGGTAATAAAAAATTCAAATACCAATACTCGAAATTTATTTTTTAGTATATCCAAAACCAGAAAGTTTGAATGGAGTTTCACTTTTTGTGTAGACCCATTTCTTTTGAGTGTACTATTTTTTTTTGTTGAAATAAATAATAATTTCAAAATATAAAAGTAAAAATAAAACACACGGCAATTGCACACCATGCCCTTAACCCTACTCAATCCAATATGATCACCCACCCCATGTTTGGTTGTGGAATGGGATGAAATAAGTTTAAAAAATCTGTTTGTTGTAAGGAATATATAGGTTTAGCTATCCAGAACATGTAGGAATAAATTGATATTGGTTTTTCATGTCTCTTCTGAAATTTACAAGGGGGGTTAAATTACATGTCGTCATATTTTATAAATCAAGAGATATGATATGTTAGATTATTTTTTTACATTATATAAATTATTAACCACATCTTATTTATATTTTATCCATGATTAACCGATTAACAAAAACTTCATTAGTGAAAAATGTGATGTGACATATATACAAATAACATAAATTGGATAGAATGTCCTAGTTCTAGAAGGACACATAATACTAATATCATCTTATTCTTTCTACCACTACAATCTTTTTTCCCCTGGTTCCATCTTATCCACCAATATTCCAATTTTATTTCTCTACCCAAATGATATAGTAAAAAATTAAAAATTTAAATCAATAATAATATTTTTGGTATTTGATTCCAATTCTTATAATTTTTCATGTTTGAACCAAATAGTTTAAAAAATATGATGAAATTAATAATCCATGGAATAATCAAATGGTTCATTAGAATTGAAATTTCTCATTCATAAACTGTCCTAAATCCATGTACCCCTAGACTTTTCCCGAAATCCATCTCTCTCAAGATACCTATGCAAATCCAAATAATCTCATGAGTTTATTTTTTTTTGCGAATAATATGTTTGGTTAACCCTGACTAAAAATAAAAAATATATATAAAAAATCATCTGTAAATGATAATTTTATCCTTACAGATAGAATTTTATAATATATTTGAAAGGATAAAATTGTTATTTTAAAAAAAAATTAGTATTTAACAAATTATAAAATTTTTTTGATATATCAAACAAAATATTCATATAGAATATTTCTGATGATAATGAAAGTTTAACTCAGGAATTATTTAGGTATACATTTGGAAAAGTACATGGATTTTGAACAGTTTTGAGGGTCATTTGAATTGTTTCCTATAATAAAATAAACGGGCCTATCGGTTATTAAAGAAACTTAGCTGGCAAGCAACAATTCATCTCATTTAATTAAGTCGGTTAAGGTTGATCTATAAATACTGCCCCCCGTCCCATTCAAAGCCTTCCTCTCCTCATTCAAAGCGCGCTTCGGTTGTTCTTTCGATCGTTGATTCTGTTCGTCGTTGGGTCTCTCCTTCGTCTTCATCGCCCAACTTTCTGGTTTCCATCGCATCGGGTGGTTTCAAGATCATCTCATCGGTCCATTTAGGGTTTCTGTTCGGCCTCATCAGCGATTGATTGATCGTTTGAAGCGGCGTCAGCCTTCTTGATTAGATCTTGGCGAATAGCTTGTAATGATAACATGCCTTGTACATTGTTTAATTTAGTTGTTCCCTCTCATTAATGTTGTTATCAGGCCTTTGTATCTTGGTCTTTGATTGGATCTTGGCGAAGGTTTCCTGTTTTTCTTGATCGAAACTTTCAGCTGTGTTTCTTGTGATTGATCGGCCTTTGAGAGAATATGTTGTATATGATAGAAGAAATTGTACTGCACATATGTTATTGTTTGATTTAATTGTCCCCTTTCATTGTTGATGTTGTTGTTATCTTGCCTTCTTTTTGTTTTGGCCTTTTGAATTGGATTTATTTCTGTTCTTGTTGTAGGTTATGTAATTATTGAATTTTTGAAGGAAAAGAAACAAAGTAATAGAACGAAAAGATTAGACTAAAATATGGCAGTGCATTTTAAGTTCAAGAGCGCAAAGGACTTCGATTCAGTGCCCATCAATGGGCATTTCATTTCTGTTGGGAGCCTTAAACGAATAATCTTCGAGTCCAAGAAATTGTGCCGTGGCAGAGATTTTGACCTCATGATCTCCAATGCGCAAACAGATGAAGGTGGGTTGCTTTTCCTTTGTGAAATTGAACCAAATGAATTTTTGTGTTTGTTTGGTTTTTATATAAATATTTTGTTGTGCTTGTCATGGAATGATCTTTCCCCGTATATGATTGAATTTAAATGGTAGCAAAGAACAGTCTCATGTGTCCAGGATGGACTTTTTTGGGTTCTAATGGGGATATTTGGTCTTGTTGTGAAGGTGGGCGCTTCCCATCTGCACAGTTGAACCATACTGTTTAATGTTTATTTATTTAAATATTGGGTTTCAATGTGGACACCATTTACAGAAATCTCCTTTTAACAGCCAAATGAGTTATCTTGTATTTTTCTTTGAATGGCAGAAGTGTTTTTTTGAGTTTGTTCTTGAATCACAGACATCACAGACATGTTTGTGTTTTTTTAAACCAAATTCTGTTATAGGGGTGTCAGGAATTATCCTTCCCGTGCATGCATACTTTTAAATGGTCGTGCGGAAAGTCTCATGTCCACGCTGGACATTTTTGGGTTTTAACGGGGTTAATTAGTCTTGGGGTTGTGCTTGATTATGTTTTATGTTTGGAACGTGATGGACTCATGAGATGAGGTTGGAGAGTGATTTTAGATATCTCATTGGTGAGACTTGAGGGGAATTTTCTTGGGCCGCTTTTTGTTGAAATTGAATGGAAGATATGATTGTGAGATATTTAAAAAATAATTATGTTTTGTACTGTTTGATTTCAGAATATGCTGATGAAAAAACTTTGATACCAAAGAATACGTCGGTATTGGTTCGTCGGGTTCCTGGGCATCCACAAAAGCCAATTATTATTGCACCACCAGAGTACTGTTTTGCACCTTGAGTCTAGCATTTTCATATCTGTTCTTGAAAGATTCAACAGGAGGATGGCGTTGTTTTCCTGTTTTGTCCCCTCATAAATTAATATTAAATGTTCTATGGCATATTATATTATATATATATAATATGTACACACACACACACACACACACATATCACACACTAGATGTGTGTGTGTGTGCCATAAAACATTTAATATGACTATATGTAATATGTCATATATATATATATATATAAATATATATGACTAATATAAAAAAAAGAGTGGTATGTATCGCCTCGATCTTGAGATTAGAATCTGTGTTGTGTTTGCAGGCGTAAAGTTGAGGAAAAGATAGACATTGTTGCACCATCTATCAACAGTTTGCCAGTTAATTCATCCTTCACAAGATTCGTAAGCTTAAGATTTTCGAAGTCTCATTTTTAAAGTTCTCTGGATATTTGTTTGGCTGATGAACATGAGATTAACAGTTTTTAATTGGTTTTGCAGCCGCCTGAAGAATCCGAGTGGGATGAATTTGGGGATGATTTATATTCTGTACCAGAAATTTATCCCGTTCAGCCTGTTAATCAGGTGCAGGATGCGATTCTGTCTGACATGGCTGATGAGGACAGCAAGATTAAGGCTTTGGTTGATACATCTGCTCTAGACTGGCAGAGGTGAATTATATTGGCAGATGAGCTTTGAGCTGTATTAAGATAGATATTTGTTTTCATCCTTTCATCATTTGAAATCGGCCTTGCAGGATAACACAGGATGGTTATGGCTCTGGAAGAGGATTTGATAGGGGCATTGGTGGAAGAATGAGTGGTGGCCGTGGATTTGGTATGTCCTGTGACTTATTTTGGTCTTCTATATCATATCGCCACTTATTCATACTTGTTGAACTTTATATTCTTTGGGTATATATGCTTACTATGTTGTTTGTTCTTTTTGTTAATTGTCCTTTCTTCTAAATCTGCACTCAGCAGTCTCTACAATGAGCAGTCACCTACTGACTATTTTTCTGTCATTATCATCATGTGTCAATTGTTGAGTTTTTTTTTTTTTTAATTATTGTTTGGGGCTTGTATTTTATTTTTCTTGTTAGTCTTGCTTGCTTATTATTTCTTTTCTTGGGATTTCCAAACTCCATTGGTTCAAGGAGTATCATTTTGACATTTATCTAATATGAGTGTTAATCCATTAAAAAAAGAGAGAGGAGCTGCACGCACAAGAATTTCAAGTGCAGACTATTTTGGTCTAGGAACAATGGCCTATTTTTATGTTCTCAGATCCTTATCCTTATCTTTGTTGTAGAAGTTTGTTTTGATAAAAATTGCTCTTATTGTCATGGGGGTCTGAATTGAGCTAGTTTTAGCCCAAGTGAACTTGTTTTTCCTATCTTTTCCCATTCTGATAACTTAGTTATGGGCGCTGATACACTTAATCCATTTTGCAGCCCCGTCTGCAGCCCAGAGATGGTCCTCAGCCGACTATACACTAGTGTATACTGTCATCGACTCCTAGTACAGTAGTGCAATGAATTTTTTTTTATACATTTTTTCTGGGAAAAAAAAATGTACTGATTTATGTAGTATATTCTTCACTTTCATGTTAGTATGTACTTCATTATGTGAGTATATAATTTAAGGAAAATGCAAAACAGTTGGGGGCTGCATATGGGGCTGCACACGGGGCTGGATGTACCATTTTTCTTTGGTTATTGATGCTGAGTTCCCTTCATTTCTTTCATTTTGTTTTTGATATAATATGATTTTGTTCATCTGAAGGCCGGGGACTGGAGCACAAGACACCTCCACATGGATACATCTGTTACAGATGCAATATACCTGGTATGTTGATATCAGTGACATATCGTGGTTTATTTTTTTTTAAGCTAGGTATGGTTAAAGACTTGCTGTGCTAATGATACAATGGTATGTTTTCTTTTAAGGTCATTTTATTCAGCACTGCCCTACCAATGGGGATCCCAATTACGACATAAAAAGGGTGAAGCCTCCTACTGGAATTCCAAAGTCAATGTTGATGGAAACACCTGATGGGTCCTTTGCATTGCCTAGTGGGGCTGTTGCTGTTTTAAAGCCGAATGAGTAAGCCTTGTCCTCATTAACACTGGCTATACTATATTTGTTAACAATGACTGATTGAGAAATGCTTTTTGTAAAATTAAACAGATCTTCTTTTGAGAAGGAGATGGAAGGGTTACCCACTACTTGTCCTATCATTGATTTCCCCCCAGAATTCCTATGTCCAGTATGCAAACAAGCGATGAAAGATGCCGTTATAACTAGCAAGTGCTGCTGCAGAAGTTTCTGTGATAAATGTGAGTGCGTCTAATTTTCCCACTCAGCAAGTGCTTATCACCTTTATAGTGGCAGTTCTATGTTTTTGGTTTGAATATTTTGTGGTTCCTTATTTTTTCTTTTATTAAGATCTTTGTTAATGTTTTGGACAGCTCTGGATTTTGTATCTCTATGTTGGACTATGCTAAGGAAGTCTTTAATGCATTTTCCATCGGTATAAATTACTGAATTTTCACTTATGTGTGCTACCCTAACAGGCATCCGGGACCACATTCTTTCAAAATTTAAGTGTGTTTGTGGGGCTGCTAAAATACTTGCGGATGATCTTCTACCAAACAAAACTCTTAGAGAAACCATAGACCGTATGCTGGAGTCATCTAGTGGTAGTGCAGAAAATACTAGAAGCTTTCCTCAAGTTCAAGGTATAAGGGCTTATATTTTTTATGGTTTTGGAAATTGTAGCTTCTCTAATTGCCAAAATAACTTATTTTAACTTGCTTGGTGGTTTCAGATTTGGTATCTGCTCATCCCAGTCAACCAAAAGCACCATCACCTACCCTTTCTTCTCCGAGTTCAAAGAAGCACGTGAGTGGTGATATTGCTGCTAATGTCCCACCGCAGTCAGCGGAAAAGAAGACAAGCAACAGCACTGATCAATCTGGGGTTACACTGGATTCCATCAGTACGAAGGTTTGGACATCACAAGAAGGTGGATTACCTTCCGAGGAGGACCAGCGAAAGCCGATGGCTTCTAAACAAGGTTAACAATTTGTCTTTGTCCTTAATCCTTACTCTTGGTGTTTCTTAATTTTCACGTCACCTTATTGAATTCAAATAGTGTTTTTATGCTGTTTTTACCATTTTTGTGTATGTCTTCTGATGTGTTACTTGTTATTTTGCAGGAAAAATGAAGAAAAGGAAGACGGTTTCTACTCTAGCTACTTGTCAGTTCTGCACCATACTATATATTTTTCTTTTAAGAGTACTTAATTACCCATGCTCCTCATCTGGAAAAAATTACTCAGATTGCTGTAGTATTTTAATTTTGACAAAGGAAAACATTAGATACAGTACTGTTTCGCATATGTTTTTATTATATTTAGGGGAAATTAATTCCTGCCACCAGGTCTTCCGGGGAACTCTTGAATTAAGATTAAGTCTCCCCTTGAATTAAGATTAAGTCCCTGGAACATCAGGACTTATTTTAGGTCCCTAAGTTTGTCGGGGTATTATTTTTAGGTCCTTCCATCCAATGAAGGTTATCTTTTCCTCTTTTTTCTTTTTTTTAATTTTGCCAGTCTTCACATTTTTAATAGTGTCCACATAATGGTGAAGGAGGGTAAAAATAAAAAATATAATGGTGGACTTATCATCGATGTTTTCACAGAAGGACCCAGAAATAAGATATAGTGATGTTTAGGGTTTAAAAATAAGTTTAAATATTTTAGGGACTTAGGAATAATTCAAGGGTTCGTTGAAGGACCTGGAATTGATTTTCTTTTTTTTTTTAAATTAATGCGTCTTATTCAATAAGTTATATACTTTAAAAAAATTGCATGAACCAATTTATATCAATGCAATATTATATACCTCATAATGAGGTATATAAAAATGATATATCTCATCTCGAGGTGTATTTCTGTTCAATGATTGTGATTATAAGATGGGTGCCTAACAACTATGTTTACGGGAAAAAAATGAAATACCTACTCTATTAAATTGCTTGAACCCATTACAAGTAAAAAATTATGTCTTGTTTACCAAGGTATATGTAGGTATGTCTTGTGGGATCATGATAAAGGTATATGACATTGTAGGTGGGTGTGTAACAGTGTCGAGGTAAATGAGACTATAAGTGGGTGTGTAACAACCTTGTTTACAATCTCGTAGCAGTCTGCTTTCATTTTAATTTTTTTTTATAAAATAATTTTTTTTTTTAATCTAAAAATGCAATGCATAAATCATGCAGGATTGCATGTAAGGCTGTATGGGGGGATTGTGTATATACTTTGACAAATGATATTTGTTGTGATTAAATGGACTTTACGATATATAAAACTTCATTGTTCAAAAAATCTCTTGTTGGCCCTAATTAATCCTCTGCCTAGGCGTTGGGCTCAACCAGTAATGCACATAATTATAAATCTTTATTTTTTGAATTTAAGTTTTTATTAGGAGTACAGCTTCACATAATGATATATCTTTTTTTAAAATTTATTTTTTCTCATTCATTTTTATTTATTTATTTATGAGTTGCAGTATCTGACATGCAACGGAGAGACTTTGAAGACTACGGAGCTGAAGCAATTCCATTGGGCCAAAACGGATACAATCCTTGCTGGGGGGGCATGCAAATGCAATGCGGTATGGATCCAAACGTGGCGTATCCAGTTTCCATGCCATATATGGGCCCCTTCGATGCTTCATTCGGTGGTGCTCTACCTCAATATCCATTCGGATGGTCGGCGTGATGAATGTTTAGCATTTCATGTTTCAAATGAAATATTAAATCTTGTAATTAGAATGAGGGCTAGCACTTGTCTTTTTTCTTAAAAGAATATTATATATGTATTCAATTTTATTCTTCATGTATGTGGGTTTACTATATATAATGTATTCAATTTCATTCTTCATGTATGGGCTTTTTTTTTTGGAGTGTGTTTCATTTTGGGAAACTGTTAAATCAGATCATTTTATAATTGAAAATACAAATCACACGTGTTTTTTTTAAAAATGATATACTTTATTTATTGAGATATGTATTTTTATATAAAAAAAATGAAATATGCATTCCAATGAATTGAATGATATATGATATAGTGAGTGGAGGGGGTTAATGAGGTATTTAAGACTGCATTTTAGCCTGTAAAAAAAAATTGAGTGTAATAGAGCTCTTCAATTTTTGTTAAATGTAACTCATTATATAAGTGTACACTTTCAAAATCATGAAGTTGATGCATTCGGTAATTTTTAGTCTTAATCTAGTATAGAAATAATTAGACAAGTATATATTTCATTAGAAAATGTATTAAGGTATGTACTTAATTCATTTGAATGTTTTTTAAATATCTTGACAAATTATGTGTTTTGTTTTGCAAGTATATGTCTTCAAATAAAAAAAGACCAAATCCAAATCCATCTATTATACTATGGGTGGTTTTCAAGTTTCTTCGTTCATTCTTTTGTTAATGTAGTAATTATTTTTTAAGATAAATGGAGTGAATAGCAATGAGTGATTATGTCATATCAAATCATTTTTTATTATTTTGATTTTTTATTAGTTTTATATGAGGGTAGTAATAAAACAATTTGTATATATATTTTAAATTGGATAATTTTGTATCCATTAGAAAGAAAAGAATAGGTTAATTTTTTTGTTATAACATATTTATTTTATTTGTAACTTCATAAGTAACTTTATAACACCACATTTAGATGCATAATTTGCACAAATAAGAATTATTTATTTTATAATTATTATCATTATTATTATGTTTTCTGTGTATATATAACCTAAGTATTATACCTCGTGCTTTTAGCACGAGCAATAATTTAGTGAATGACTAGTTAATAATTTTTGAAAAAATATTTAAAAAGTTGGGATCTAGATGGGATTACATGAATGATTGTTCTAATAGTTTTTTCAACCATTTTTTTTTTTGGTTATGGAAGGTCCTCTTCTCCAAAAAAAAATCTATTTTTTTAATATCTTTTATCAATGTTTGAGCCATGACATAAGTTATCATGAGATAGTTAGTTATTTTAATATAGAATAAACAATTTTCTATTTAATTTTGTTTTTAATTATTCTCGTTGAAAAATGTAATGATAGAATTTTTGTTGTTTTGCTCACCATGAATTAGTTATGGATAAAATGAAAATAAAATGTGGATACTAAATTATAAAATATAAAAAATGATTTAACAGTTGACAAGTGGGTTATTGATTTTATAAGAGGTGATGACAGTTGATGTAATATGTGATATTACGTAAAAACACAATTTCATGGGTGAAGAATACTCATTCAAGCTTATTTCCACCAATTCAGCTATTCTAACAAAGCTATATCCACTTATTATTTATAAATAAACATGTTTTTGAGCTTATTTATTCATATTCCACATATTTTCTGTCTATTCCAATGCTTGAACAGGTTTCAAATAAAAATCAAAATCCCGAACAAAAAAATTAAAATTTTGAAACTCTTGTTTGGAAATGAAATCTACAAAATAATATTGCATAACAAAATCATTTTGATAATTGATTTCAAATGGGTCATGAATTATAAAAGTATTATATCTAAAGCACTAATACACTCAATCTTTTTTATAGTTTCGTCTGCAACCTAAAAATGATCACCTAGCCGCGTAGTGCAATGTATTTTATAAAAAAAGAATTACACTAGTGTGTCTCAATTGTATTACACATTCAATGGACTCTGTATATTTAATAAAAAACTGGCAAGGGTTACATACGTGATGTGGACGGGTTTGAACATATGATTTTTATTGTATCTATAAAGAGACAATAATACTGGCGACGTTATTACATACAATCTTTTTTACAGTCTTAAATGCAGTTTGATCTACTTTGTTAGTCATTCAGTGAAGTATATATCTTTTTAGATAACATATATACCTTGTTAAATTTTTTTGTACTTACCCATTCAATTCGAAATAAAACGATATTCACTTTTGAATTAAATAAAACGATATTCATTTTTCATCAAAGCATATACCTAATTTTTTAAATATTTTTTTAAAATTAAAACATTTGATTATTATTCATGGGACTGCATTGATATTGCATCTAACATTTTTTTAATGAAATGATAGACATATACCATAATTTTATAAATTAAGCAAACAATATCCAAAACAAATAAACATATTAGACTACTAGATTGGTGGAGGAGGGGTCTACTAGCTGAAAACAAAGTACATATGCCTTACTCTACCACAATTTTACTCCCAACATTCATAACTTTGCTTACCCCAACGCAAGCATACCCCCAATCCTTAATAAAATTGATGACCTGAGTTCCAAATGTTCTCAAAATATACTACAGAGACTTTGAAAATGGACTAGTTACGGACAAGCCAACCGTGTGACCTTAGCCTACACACTCCAATGCCCTCTAGGGCTAGTTCGATAACGGGTTAATGTTTTAATGATAAATTGTTCTCATTTTAAAAGATAAAAATTCATCAAAATTGTTCATATTTACATTTATCAAAATTGAAACAAAAGGTTAGGATAAATGCCATCCCAGCCTTTAGGTGGAACAAAATATCACAATTTTCATTTTAAAATTGGGACAACTGTCTGCAGTTTATTCTGATTATTTTTTTATATCAAACAGGGATAAACTATCCTCCCACTCACTTATCTCCATAATTACCCATTATCCCACCACTTATCTCATTGCCAAACTAGCTCTTAAGGTCTGTTTTGGCGTTGGGATAAGCGGTTGAGATAAATAAATAATTGGATTAAATCACATGTTATCCCATATGACATAAAAAAATGGATAAAACATGGACAATTGTTCGTATTTTGAGAGAGAAGTGGGGATATTTTGTTTTAGGTAAAATTTGGAATAAACTTTATCTTCAATTTTTAACATCATTTTGTAAAACATGTACAACATTTACGACTGCCCTTAAAAAAACAAAAATAAAAAACTTCATAAAATCAAAACCAATAATATCAATGTCCCTTTAATAGAAGAATAAATTTGATATTTTTAATTTTTTTTAAGTTATCCTATATTTTACATCATGTGATTCAATGCAAAGTTAATAATAAAAACACAAAAAAATGAGGATAACAAAATGCATTACTAAATATAAATATGGATAAAAATAATGATATTTTTATTCTCATAAATTAGATTAACTTATCCTGAATATTTATTCATTAATCAAACTAGACCAAAGTGTCATCTCGCAGCCCACAACTCCTGTTGAGATAGAAGCTCTCACCAAGACTGTATTTAACATTATCCTATTACAAATAAGTAAAAAACCAAAAATAAATAAAAATAAAAAGAGAACTTATAAGAGCTGGTCTATTAACACCAACCCAAACTCTTTCCCCCCCAACCAACTTTCCCCACAAACCTCACTTAATAATAAACTCAAACCCACCACCGTATAAAAACTAATCTACAACCCTTCTCATCCCACGCCCTCCTCCCCCATTTCACCCAAAAAAACATAAATCCCTCTCCTCTCCCTCCCTCTCCTCTCCTCTCCCAGCCCATTCTCTCCCTCCCTCTCCTCTCTTCTCACAGTTCAAGCTACCACCGCCCATTATCCCCGTGCACTGCCGGTCATCCGTTAGGAGCTGTATCATCATCCCCACAAACCATATTGTGAGTAAACTATCACTCCTTCTTCTTGAATAATTAAAACATCAAGGTTATTATTCATATCTTGTTTTTAGGGTTTAGGAAAACTAAAGTGTGAATTGAATGTCATGTAATTCTCAAAAAAAGAGTTTTGGATAGTAATTAGGGTTTTTCATAGAAATCAATGGTTTACATTGAATTTGCTTGTGTTTAGGGTTCAATATATTGACTGAAAATTTGTTTATTCCATAAAAATAAAGTTTTGGGCTTTTCTTAGATGCCTAGGGTTATGTTTGAATTTGTTTGCGTTCAAGGTTCAATATGATGAGATAACAAGATATGACATACTTAATACAAATGTGTGGGCTACAAATGAGGATAAAGATAATTTTTTAGAGACATCTCAAATGAATTTTACTACTACAATCATGTGATTTATGGGCTGCAAATGATACTAAATATAATTTTCTAGAGACATTTCAGTCCCTTGGTGTGAATAATGATGAAAACATTTATATCATAAAAATATTAATAACAATATCTAAATTCAAGGCCGGATGACCCTCCAAAGACACTCAAGAAAAAAGAAATGAGCAAATTAAGAATATATTAAACAACTGGTCAAAAGAAAAAGGTATGAAATGATGCACATCATATACACCTCTAGAGGCATAAGGGATTTTGGAATGACCCTGCAGAATATATTAATATAATAGAAAAGGAAAATGAGTAAATAAATAAAATGAATAGTTAATAATAATATATGGTTTAATGTCCATAAGATGGTTTAAATGCCAGATGTTCTCATTATAAGAAGATTGAAGGGGAAAAGTTGTAAATAAAGTAACCAAATGTGATTCTTACCCAAGAACATGAAAACCCCCATCATATACAATTTGAGATATTAAACCCATCAATCCCACACTCTCTCCACCATATACCAAATCAATCTTCCTATATAAATGTCTGCTCACTTCCCATGTCATATCAATTCATTTTTGGATGACCATACACTTGATGGTGGATGGGATTTTTAAACTTCTGTTTTGCATATTTAATTTTTTTTTTTGTTGAGATGCTGAAAAAGTATCAACATATGGTGGTGGACACATTGAAACACCACCTTCCTACCCCAGCATAGAGCAAGCGACCCCACATGTCTTAGTTAAAAGGGCATTGAATTAGGAGCCAACCAATGAACTGCTCTACACCATCACAAGTCACCCATGACATTTAATCCTCCTCTATCTAGTATTTTTTTTTTATGTCTAAAAATAAAGCACTTTTTTTTTATTTTTTGGGTGATGTCAAATAACACTTTGACTATATCAGTGTATACCAACATCAATGACAATACAAATTATATGTTAATAAATTGTTGTGTTTGTCAATACTGCATGTTTTTTTTTCTTTCATCAACATCTTTTTCCTTTTTATTTAATAGCACAAGAAAGAACACCAATGTTAAGTCCTTGCAATCGTGGTAGTGAGTTCTGATTAGTGAACAATTTCTTGTTTGCAGTATGGCTCCCAAGAAACGCATTCCTCAAACAGCCTCCAACCACAGATGTAGATCCGAGAGGTTGGTGAAAGAGGCTCCGTCAACCTTAGTGGTTCCATATGTCGAGGAGAACGTTGTGGACGATCCATCAAGCCAGTCCGAGGAAGAGATTGAGAAGGTGGCAGAGAGACATGGCAGAGAGATATTCACCGACAGTTGTAGACTCAGACATAGAAGATGATAGTGTGCATTGCCGTGTATTTGTCTGTTAACAACATTCACATATTTTAATTTTTGAACAACGTGTAGTTGTCAATGATGTATTATATTTTATCTTTTAAACAATGTGTAGTTGTCAAAAAGCTATTAATGTGGATGTGTTGAATATGTAATTAGGATATGTGAATGTTGAATATCGAAAACTGTTATGTTACTTTTAAAAGATTGCATTTGGAAAAGTGTTGGATGACACACCTTATGTCACATTAGATTCCCCAGTATGACATAGTTTGTGTCAAACCGAACACATTTTCATGATTCAAGGTGTGTCACGCCGGTTTTAAAATAATGTAGTTGAAAAGTGTTGTGTGACACACCTTGGGTCACACTACACCCCCTAGTATGACTATGTTTGTGTCAAACTGAATAATTTTTCGTGATTGAAGATGTGTCGCGTCAGTTTTAAAATAGTGTAGTTGAAAAGTACTGTGTGACACACCTTGGGTCACAGTGGACACCCCAGTATGACTAGGTTTGTGTCAAACCGAACAACTTTCAGTGACTCAAGGTGTGTCGCGCCAGTTTTAAAATAGTACTGTATGTGAAAAGTGTTATGTGACACACCTTGAGTCACAGTGGACACCCCAGTATAACTAAGTTTGTGTTAAACCGAACAACTTTTAGTGACCCAAGGTGTGTCGCGTCAGTTTTAAATAGTGTAGGTGAAAAGGGTTATGTGACACACCTTGGGTCACAGTGGACACTCCAGTATGACTTGTAGAGGTGGGGAGAGAACTTTTGTTAAAAAGGTTGGTGGGATAGGCTGGTTGGGGGGGTCAATGCCTTAAATAAAAACTAATTTTAGATGTTCTAAATTTTAATTAGGATGGGGGGGGGGGGGGGGGGGGGAAAGATTATTGGTGGGTGGTAATAGACGGGCTCAACTTATAAACCCCTGCACACCCATAGCCCACCCTTTCATCTTCTCCACCTTTATTTATTTTGTTATTATTGTCAAGTCCTGATAATGGCGGCTCTGTCGTTCCCGCTAGGTTTCAAGTTCAAACCACTCCCGCCTCCAACACCAACCACCACCTTCGAATTGAACCTCAGCCGGGCCTCTACAGTTCCTGTCCGTTCCAATCTCCGCTTCCGATCAGGTCAGTCCCCCCGAAAATCCAAAAAAAAAAAAAACTTCGATTGGTTGATTTTCAAGTTTTGCTTTTCGCTCCATCAAAAACTCTTGTTTGGATTCCCCGACAGTCGTCCGGAAGAACAAGGACGCCGATGCCGAGATCTACGACGAGGTAACGCAGGCCTCCTCTGCTTCTCATGTTTTCATTTCTCCTCTTTTTATTGCTTTTTTTGTGATTTATTGAGGTTTTTTGTGAGGAAGTAAGTCATCTGTTTCATCTTGTTGAGGGAGGATCAACGATTCGTTGTTTAATGTTGTTTTTTTTTATCTCTTCGGCATTACATCGAACGGGTTTCTTGCGATGTTATGCTTTACTTGATTTGTGGACCTTCCATGATTCATTGAGTTCTTCGTAGATTGAATTATATATTTCAATCTTTATGTGT
The DNA here is from genome assembly GCA_030737845.1 of Acorus calamus. Classification (NCBI taxonomy): domain Eukaryota; kingdom Viridiplantae; phylum Streptophyta; class Magnoliopsida; order Acorales; family Acoraceae; genus Acorus; species Acorus calamus. Next base: position 5,487,810 of record CM060871.1, on the reverse strand, counting down.
ATGTTTGGTTCTTTGGTTAGGCTTTGATGGACTTGGTGTAGGGATTCATTCATTCATATCATTTGCTCTTTGATAGTTGTAGTGTTTGTATGTGTAGTTGATCATCATTTTAATTAGGTTAGGAATGGCAAGCTCACCAAAGAGAAAGAACAAAGGAGTGGCATCGGACACGTCAAGAGGAAGAAGAGGAAGAGGAGAGGAAGGTGGCTGAATATCGTGAAATCGGCATGCGGATGATGGGGTACCCCGAGGAAGATGTTCGGAATGCTAGAAGATTGGTTTCAAGCTTTATCACATCTGCTGAAGAAGTTGAAGAGGTGATATTTCCCTGGCATTTTAGATGTCTTTTTTCTTTATTTTCAGTTGGAACATTTATCTAGGTTGATCGAATTTGATGTCTCCTTGCAGCAATCTCCAAGAAGTAGGCTTGTGGGATAATTTGTTGTTGAATATATGTTGCTAAGCTTCAATAAGATGTTCACTTTAAAAAAATTATTGCTTGCAATGAACCATGTTAATGCATAAAGATGTTTTTTTTCTTTCATTGTCATATCTTAAAATGCAGAAAATTGAGGAGGCTGCTGAGAAAGGTGATCTCAATGAGCTGGTTCTCATGGTCATATGTAATCGCCTTGATCTTGCTCGAAGAGATGTACGTATGTCCTAGCAATTTCTTCACTGGTTTGATTTGTTCAAATATTTGCATATAATGCTAGTCATTTTACTATCTTTTTCTGATGTCCATTGAGCTGCTTTCCTTTTTATTGCAATTTGTTTCTAATTGTATACTGCATGATGTGTGATTTTCTTAATGATTTTTAGTTTGTTTCATGTAATAGTATTGGTATAACAGTGGCGGCTCTAGAAATTTTAATAGATGGGGTCACAAATAAAAAAAATTTATAAATTTTTTTGAAAATTTATTAAAATAATATATTTATAAAAAAAACACAAACTTTTTTTTTGAAAATAGAATAATTTACGTTAACAAAACTCTTTAGATGTCCCCTCCCCCCAAGCATATATTAAATTATATTTGAATACACAGACAAGTGAAGGGGCTTTTGATACAGAGACAAGTGAATGAAAGAGGTGTAATGTTAAGGAGTTTTGTTTATTATTCATAAACAATTATGTAATGTTAAGAGAGATTCAACTTAATATCCAAAAATGGTAAAGGAAAAAAAATTAAAATAAATCAATGATTAGATATTTAAAACAAAATAGAAAGAGGTGTGATCAGGAACATGATCAGCGATGGGTTGGCGTTTCAATACTCTTATTATTTTTTTTTATCCTATAATTTCCTATAATTTAACACAACAGGGACAAAATCACCTAACATGACACTTCATAATTTTACCTTGATAGGGCATTTTGATAATTTCATGCCTCATCTCAGACACCACGTGTTGCTTATATTGTGATGAGAAGTTGGGATCAGCCACGGTTGTATTGTTTCTTTGCTTCTTTTTATGTCTTTGTTAATCAACACCGTTCATTGATGGTGGGCTGATTTGTTTTTTTTTAAACTTGATGGGGTCATTTGACCCCACCATTGAAAGGGTGGCGCCACCCCTGGGTATAACATTGTATCTGATCTTTCCACAGTTGGAAACGGAATACAATTAGGTTCAATGAATTGAATGATGAAAAAATATTGACCTATAGATTATAACACGTCTCTATGTTGGTAAATATTTATCCTGCTCATGTTTGAAGTTTAATGTGATAATCTACTAGTCTACTACCATGTGTTGGAATGAGGTGACATTGAAGTATGGTTTGAGGTTGGACCTATAGCTAAATGGTTGACAACAAAATTTGCAACCATAAAATAAAGTCTTGGGTTAAAATTCCCACCACTTATCTATCAAATAAAAACATTAAAGTATGGTTTCAGCATGTTGTTTGTGTTTGATAATAATGATTGGAGATACTATAGGCAAAAAGAAAATGTCCATAAATATGCGCAGCACTTAAATGGTATGGAATGCATTTTGCATCGTCAAATTGAAAATTTTAATGACAATCCTGAATGCCTTTCTAAGTGTGACAAAATATTATACAACAAAAGATAGTTACAGATCAGCCAAAATAGGTTTTTGATCAATAGCCTTAGTATTTAAAAATCCCCTCTAGGCACCGATTAATCCCCTGCCTTTAACGCCTAGCCGCCTTTCCGATTAATCCCCAGTCAACTAATAATTTGATGCTAGGATCAAACAGAAGAATAATTTGAGATTACAACCAAATTATTCCTCTGTTGACTTTTTGAAGGGTCCTTGAAATTCATAGGTAAAAGTTGAACATATTGTATGATATATTACTCCACTTCCTACTTGTATTCTTTCTGATGGAAGATTCATATTTTATTGAGACCTCTACTATGAAGAGAATTTCCTGATCTACTTTGAATTGATGAGTAGTAATGCTTTCTATTAACTTTGAACACAGGATGAGAAGGATGCCATTAGGAGTCTTGATCTTCTATACAGGAGGGTAGAGGTATTTACTTCCATCATTACTACCATATACTTTATATGGAGAATCCATGTCCGATGTATTGAAGTATACAGCTGTCACAAGATAGATTTATAGCTTCCTTGTATTTTATTCATTTTCACAAAGTCATTCTAACCTTTAGGTTACCTTGTCTTCTTTTAATGATTGATTATATACCATACTTCTATTTATTCTAACTGTTGTAGACCGAGATTTTGAGGAGGGAGTCTACTCCTGCAATGAGATTACTCAATGATCTATTGAATCTGCATGATGGATTTGATGATGAAGAGTGGCTGAAGGAATGCCGAAAACTCATGATTGATACCTTCCCACGAGAGGATCCCTTCAGCATCCTAGTTCCAGCTGGGTTTGACATTGATTCTGTAAGTCATATCGAAGATATTCCTACTTTTCTTCCTTTTTTCCCTTTTTGCAACTGCAACTCTATCATTCTCTTAATCTCTATTTTTCTAACTTGACACTGGCTGACTTCTTTTGGTTGATCATCTTATATGTAATGTTTCAAACTTTGGTAAGGAGTAACACTGACATGAACTCTCAGAGTGCTAGAATTTTTTTTCTTTTCATCATTGGTTCCTGTATATCATTAACCATGATCTATCTCCATCATTATGTATTCCGAGAGTAGTTATCACTGATCCTTTTCTTTGCAGCATCAAGGCCGTATGGTTCCTCCAGAGGATGATGACATCCTACTGAGGGTCGATTTTGTTAGAGAGGTCGATGAACTGCTACAAGAGGTCCAATCTGAAAATGTTGTAGCAGAGTTTCAACAAGGATTTGATGCTGAAGCAGTTGCAGCCAGATTGAAGCAGCAAGAGAAGCAGCAGATCATACGTCAAGTACAATCTCTGCTTGATCTGGCTATGTCTCTTAAATGGTGATTCATGTGTCTCCTGCAGTCCCTCTGCAATTCAAAGGTGTATTTGAGTGGCGTAGATTTACGAGAACAGCGGAAGGTCTGAAGAGTACCACAAATCAATTGGCGTTGAAGGGATTCCATATTCGATCATCCGCTTGTATGAGGCTTCTGTTACATTGCTGCCATGAATACTGTTGCCAATAGCTAGGGACTGATGAAGACGGTTGATCTTGAACATTGAGACTGCCGGTGCTATAATTATATCAGGTATTGATGTAAAATAGATCATGTTACATAATTGGACAATTAAAATGAAAAATAGTCTAGGTTAAGATAATGCGGAATTCTGTACTTTTTTTTAATGTTCTTGTTGACCATGTGGTACCCTCAGATACTGATACAGAAAGCAATGAAAACCATTTGTGTGTTTATTTTAAGCAGTTTTCATGCTTCTTTCTGATAAGCCATCTTCTGAAACGTAAGCGAAATAAAGGGTACAAAGAGATCAAGCAATTTGTCAATGTTGAAGTTTAATTTATTTCAACAGGGTTTCCATCATTGGTATATCATCAAACATGTTCGACCATTATATGTTTATTATTTTTTGTATGGTGATATTTATGGGTTTTATGCAACTCTTTGCCATGTTTCTCCATTGGCCGCGTTCCACCTCCATAAACACTCTCCCCACCCATTTTTTAACCCTACTCCAGCAAAAAAATATCTCTAAACCCACCACACACAATTCTCAACCTATTAACCCACCCCACTCATCTCCCCTAAGCATGTGAATTATCCGAAAAAATATCCGTAACCGATCTGAATTCGTATATGGAAATGCAGAAAATATCTGATGTCTAAAAATCCGTATCCGAACCAAATTATTCGTATTCAAAAAATTTTGAATTAGATCAGATAGCCTATATCCGATTCGAACAATATCCGTATCCGAACTGTTATTTTATTTATATATGTTGGAATTAGTTTCAACCCTTAGATGAAAATCCCTTAACTCATTATTTAGGCAAAACACAAATCTATTTAATCATGTTGGATATTTGAGATTTTATAAATTCGTTATATTTTAATTTGTTTCGGATATTTCAGAAATTATTTGAATCCGTATCCGGATTTTCGGATCGAATACGGATATATGTTTTGAAATATCCATCAGATATCGGATAGAGATATGTGTTTTGGAATATCCGTCGGATATCGAATACGGATATTTTTTCGGATATCCAATTCGGATACAGATACGGATATAGACCTATACGATCCATATCATTCCGATTGACATGCCTAATCTCCCCCTAACATTCCTCTCCCACCTTCCCCTCCATAGTGCCTGCCTCCAACCGCCCCTTCACCAACCCTCCACACCACCACTGCTGTTGCCGCCACACACCACCACAACCACCACCCTCCATCTCACTCCCCAACCTCACCTTGCCCTCCGCCATCACCACACCCTCGTTACCGCCACAAGTTGATCGAGGGTAGGGTCAATATTTGGCGGAGCTTTTTTTCCACTCCTCTAGTTATCTAACCCACCCCCAAAATTTTTTTTGGGGTGGGTTGGAGATAGGGAAAAAGAGAGTTAAGAGAGGAAACACAAATCAACCAAATGTCACCATTGAAAATCTTCAGGGCCCTCAAGTATTTCCCCTCGACAAACTCCAACAAGCATATTACCCACACAGCCTCCTCTCCGGCGAGTCCGCCTTTCCCCTGATGGAGAAAACAAGCGTGGGCAGCGACAACGTCACGGATGGATCCGTTCGCGTCATCTTCTCGGGGTAGGTAGTGCATGAGATATCACTACTACTGCAAGTTATGGGCAAGGACGCAGGATCATGGGTTCCTCATCCCCGTTGCAAGTGACGGCGATGGCAGGGAAGAGGACGTACGGGCACTCTCTGTCTCTCTCTCTCTCTCTCTTCCCATGGTTCTCCAACCCACCAAAAAAATAAAATTGGGGTGAGTTACAGAACTTGAGAGGTGGAAAGAGAGCTTCCCTATTATTTGTCAACAAAATTTATTGGTGTGGGTTCAGAGAAACAAAGGACATGAATAACCATGCCCATCTCCAACCCCAGGCCGAGGACTTGGACGTTATAATTTTTTCCCCTTCGAACTATAACCAGGAATAATGTGTGAACATATAAGGAACATATATACTGATATACAAGCACACGGAAACCATCAAATAATAAGAAATAATTAGCAAAACCAATAGTCTCTCACTCACTTAAAATAAACAACAGAGACAAAGTATAAATGGTGCAAACTGCTTATATACACTTTTCCAGAATGATTATCAAAGCTGATAATAACTTCGAAACCCTTGCACAAATCAGATAAATGAATACCCATTTGTTTGAACCAAACATAGCACCTTGAAAACTTAGTTTACATGACTATCATAAAATTTAATAAGGTTGTAATTTAACCTTTTCATAGATTCAAAATATGTGAGTGAATTGCCATTTCCCTTCTTGATAGAAAGGTGGAGGTGGTGTATATAAATAAGAAACAAAATGCATGACTTCAGCCAGACTGGTTGGAGGAAACTTGATACCATCGATATACTAGACTGATTTGCCTATTAGAAAAGATACCACACAGCCAAGGATGGCCCCTGCCCCCACCTGCATCAATAGTCAAGGCAAATTCGTTAATTACAATGTAGAACTGATCATGCAGTCATAAATGATAAGATCGTCATCCACATAGCTTCACTACTGAGATTTCCCAAAAGGTTCATGACAACTTTAGGCATAACTCTAAATTTTTAAAGCCTACTTTTCTTATTTGGAGACACGGTTTGCGGGACCTTCCACACTCAACTAGGTGCATGTTGGTGGAACATTTAAACGCTTCTAACCTTGAGCCTTTCATCTTCCCCTTCTCTGATGTTGATCATTCTCACAGTTGGGTCTTCAATTTTGGCTGAGGATTATTTTTTTCCCATTCTTTTATTAGTATATATGTGTTGGATCATTATCATGAATCCTTGTTTTGCCTTCTCAAAGCCACGCAAGAAGGAAACCCCATCTCTGATATTAGCTTAGGCCATTTTGATAATATTGTATAATATCTTAAAAGCAGTTCTGACTTCAACCACCCATTTAACATCCTCATCTATAGCCCCACCTAGGGATGTAAATGGGTCTGATCCGGGTTGGACCTGCACTGGACCCAACCCAGATTCTAATTTAAGAGAACTGGAGACAAAACCTGTTTATTAAATAGGTCCATTCAGATCCAGATCAAAATCCAGATCCTAACAGGTTCTTTCCACCCAATCCCTTCCCTTCCCCCAACCTCCTTGGCTCCTGCTATACCAACTGATGAACTGCTGCCGGCTTGTCTTCACTACCTATGTCTACACAACTGTCCACCACTTTAATGCTACCCGTGAAGCCTTCCTCCAGGACTCCACCTCCCACCTTCATGTCCAAATGAAGGTGTAGGACGGACGACTTTCTCGGAGTGGGAAAGGGGGAGTGGGGAAGTGGAAGGTGGGAGTGAGGGGAAGAGGAGGGGGTGATGGGGGAGAAACCAAGAAAGAGGTTCTAGTGAAAGATCTTGGCCTTCCATCAATAATGGTTGAGATCTCTTGCAAGACATGTATTAATTGAATCCATTAGGTCCTGGGTACCGATCCAGATATACCTGGATCCAGATCCAAAATCAAATGGATTCCAAACCAGATCCAAATGTAGATAACAATAAAAAAACACCCACCCGAAGAGTTGGGATCCAAGAAGGTAATGGGTCTACCTGGACCCATTTGCACGGCTATCCCCATCCTCCTGTATGCTATATTTATGACACAATGGCAAGTTTGGCAATCTTTTATTGAATGATACATTTTTCATGTAACCTAGTGAAATTGTAAATAAAATTCTCCAATTTGTTTCTCTCCTCTATTCCAAAAGTGCATTATTCTCTATGAAATTCTTGTTTTCGATTAAGTGAACCGATGTAAACTAAAACTTCAAGATCTGTCAAAGTGTGTTATTGTTCTAAATTTTCTTATAATTGTTAATTGAGTAGATGAATAAAAATTAGAAAATGTTAGGGGCAACGCCGCATGCACCCCATGTGTGGTCCTCATAGAAAAAGCTGAAGAATTATATGTTTTGTTTAACAAGGTATATACTTGCCGGGCATATATGAGAGTAAATGGGACTGTATAATAGCGCCCATAAAAATATAACCGGAACATATGACATATAATGCTAAAAGAACACTGCACTACCCATTGAATCTGGCACGCATCATGTGGAATGCATAAACATATTACAGAGCTCGAGAAGCAAGGACTGAAAGAACCCAATCTATCATGAAATGAACATGTAAGATTCTAGAGGGAAACAGAGAAAAGAACAATAAGAAAAGCTTTATCTTCAGCATACCTGTATTGGCGTATGACCCAGGTATTCACGTAAAGGCCTGACAGTAGACAACGGGTGTTCAGGAGGCAGCTCACATACTATTTGATTGAGCAACTGCAATAGACATATGAATATATGACCCCAGGAAAAAGGCAATTGGCAAAAGAGGTGAAAGAATTACAGCACTTGTTGCATCAAAACAAGATGTTCACTTTAAAATCAAGTTTGCAGGTTAATTCAACTAGGGGCATGTCTGATTTATCTACAACATTTATTTATGAAAGACGATGCTCATTAAATATTATTAATGCTGGTATATTACAATATCAACATTACAAGAAAGAGACAAGCGGAAAGGGTATAAGTTGTCTCCACAATCCCACTAGAAGGCAAATAGGCAATGCATATGCTCTTACTGACATACTCCAAGAAACCCTCACTCCAAATAGGCCTACCCAATTAATGTTTACTCTGTCTGCTTCAAATGTGTTTACACTCTGAAAACTAATCATACTCCGTCCAAGTTTCTCTAAATCGCAATGCCTCTGCTTCAATATTATTTCTGACCAACCATAGTGCCCAGCTGACAGCAATGGGACAACACATATAGTATTACAGCACAATTTGCATATGAAAATGAACTAATCAAAAGCAGTAACTCCAAGTTCTAATCAAATTCATCTTCCCACATCCCTTTGTAATATTGGACCAGAATACTCAATAACAGTTCAATGCTTCCTGGCCCATTTTTGTTATTAATGACACCCATTTCCATGAAAATAATACAAGCCCACAAGCCAAAAATGCATAACAGACACCAGTCAGCTTTTTTTTCCTCGACAAATGGTAGGAACTCCATCAAATTCATTTCAAAAAAATTGGGTAGCAGATCCAGTGAGAAGAAAAGAAAGCTTAAGGCAAAACAAAAAGGATAACAGACAGGTACATCAGCTAGTCTACTGTCTACAATCCCATTTAAAGTCATAGAGTTGTTCTAATTTTACTTGAGAAATGTTTCAATTACTCCTTTTTTCCTTTTTTAAGAATCAAAGGTATACACCATAAAATGAACAAAGTTTCCCTTGTTCTAAAACTTTCCATTCCTTTCACAAAATACAGTAGTTTTCCATGAATAACTTCAACATAAAGAATACTGAACAGGAAACCTCACCTCTGCTTGCCGACCAGCATGTAATCTAACCCCAGATGCATCATACATAACCTACATGGGAACAATATTAGTTATGCATGCAAATTTCAGGATTAACAATCTAATTAATAGGGGGTTCAATGAAGCATAGTAAACATTTATTACAGGCATGAACCACAAAAGAAACAAGTTCCTAGACCACATATCTTCTGAAATTTAAAATAGAAGAAAAGTAAGATGCTGCACAAATGCATACAATATCATTAAAAAATACGAAGAGACATTGTGGTTCACCTGTTGGATGATCCATTTCTTAAAGGTAGTAGGTTGATCATGCAACAACCATTGCTAGTTGGTAGGTAGATGCAAAAAATGCAAAAATTCAGATTAAAAATAGAGTTATATATCAACCTCCAACAAATAGATCCATCAATAGAGGTCCAACCAAATATTACATGATCTGTAGAGATTGCTAATCTAATCATCCAATCCAATAGCTCAATGGTTGACAAGAATGTTCATAACCAAGGGGTCTTGGCCTTGGGTTTGAGCCCAGCCCCACAACCAAAAAATCTGATCACCCGAAGCCCACTCCACACCATTGATTCGACTTATATACATCTATGCTACTGTATATAAGTCGGTGGAGTGGTCCTTATATACCCCACTGCCCACTTTTGAGCTGTGTACGACAAATGGTGTTTGTACCGCAAAAGTTATTTGGCTCTCCCCCTCTTCCACTCTCTTACTAATCCATGGTGAAAAAAGTGTGGTGGTTGCTGTTTTTTGGGTGACAACATTGTGGAATCACTGGTGATTAACTCAACAAGAGAGGCGACGTAAAATCAATAGGTTGTAGGCATAACTATGGACTATAAGATCAATAAATTCAACATTACACTCTTGGGGAAAAAGGCTAATACTGACAATGATGTCAATGATGGCAAGCATATCATATTTATGATAATGTGAAACTATTATAATATTTGTACAATAAACATTAACATTATACGAATATTTAGTCATTCATGGTTCAGCATGTCAAGACAAATAAATCATAATCACAAGGGAGATGGGATTTTGATCAAGAACATACAACACATGCTAGAACCACGGCTAGAGCAAACATGGAACTCCCAGCACCTTCCTGCAAACCAATCGCCATAGCAAGAGCTGTCACAGTCGCTGAATGTGATGATGGCATCCCACCCGACCCAAGTAACCTCCTAGAGTCCCATCTCTTCTCCTTAAACCTGCATGTCTAGCATGGAAAAGTATCAATGCATGATTTAAAAAAAAATATAACTTTTATATATAAACAAGTAGAATATTTGCAAGTACATTTCTTTAATTCCCACATTCAGTCAGAGATAAGGATGCTGATAAGGGATGACGAAATACAACTCAAATTTCCAAATATTTAGGACACTATGAATTCCATTATTATTAGATACGCTGACATGATTTTGTACAATAGCATAGAGCATTTAGGTTATAAGAGTATTTTGAGAATACACACCACACACACACACACACAGTTTTAGTTTACATATCAACACAGTATTTCATCTGATGCAGAATCACATAATCATTTAATATAGCTTTTTACTTCCAAGGCCTGTCTAGTAAGCAATTGATTTCACTATCCAAATATCCAGAAACTAGCATGGGTTCATCGACCATGTTAAAGCATTTGTGCATCATAGGCTAATTACTGTGAAAAGTGACTTTATTAGAGATCCTTTGTCTCCGTCTGTTCAAGGGGCATCGTGTTATTAATATGGATGCTCCAACCCATTTTCAAAATATAATCAAATACTATGACAAGTGAAAAGTGATCAAAATTCTACAATTTCAAGCTAGTATCAGCATTTAATGCAGCACATCAAAGGTGGTCCAATTATTAATCACTAATCAAGCTGCCGCGCGATGGAAACAAAAGAAACCAACATTGAATTAATAATATGGCGATGAAATTTAGTGATTCAAGAAGCAGGTGCACCTTGACCAACATTTAGGGTGTGTTTGTGCCACAGGATGTGAGAGAAAATGAGGGAAAGTGTAAATTTTCCCTTTGACCACCTAAAAACATGATATTTATGCTAAATACAAAGTGGAAAAAAAATTTCCCCAATTTTTCCTTCCTATTTTGTCTTATTAAGAGAGGGAGGTAAATTTTTCGTCACCCAGGAAGAGTGAAAGTGAGGTAATCTGATTCTCTCACAACAAATTTTATTTTTTCTTATTTTCCATCACTTTCTGTGACTGCACAAACAATACATTTTATTTTCTGTCATTTTCCATCATAGACACAAACAACAATTTTTATTTTCCATTACAACATATAAACTGGTCAAAGTGAGAATGATTTCTTTTCCATCAATTTCCAGTTGACTCAAATTCCTTCAATTTCCTATATTTTACCTTCAAGATTGTGTACAAACATACTCACCCCCTTTTTTTTAAGAAAATGTAGACACTTGCTACCACGATTTCATTACTAAATTGAAGTTACAAGGTCTGAATTGGGGATGAGAGGAAACAGAGGATAGCATACATAAATAAACATAAGAAAAGGGGCTTAAATGGCTCAGGGAGCTTTTCAACCAGCAAACAGAAGACGAAGAACTACATCTCGATACAAAGGAGACCTCCTTTAAAATACACAAAAAAGGTGCTGCAGAAACACAACAATACATTCTCGACACTCCAAACATCATATTTTACTATTATACATGGAAAAAAGAAGAAGCAAGTCAACATAAAGAAAGGCATTGTAACACAACAATTCTCAGATATCACGACATCATGCACGAACACTAGTAAAAACAAAACAGACAGAGAACGAACCAGGTCGTGAAGACTTTGAGGAACTGAGCGAGGGCGAAGGCGATCAACGCGGAGACAAGGGGAAGGTTGGATGAGATGGGAAGAGGAGAAGATGCCGGCGTCGATCGGGCCGACGCATCCGCCACCGTCAACACCTCATCCATCGATTTCAACCTCCGATCGAAACGATGTTGTTTTCTTTTGTACCTCGAACGATGTCGGATCAAAAGGGGCGCGGCGGCAGCCGGGGAACGGCCACTCCCCGCGCCTCTTAATGTTGCGACTGATGAAGAGAGGGGGGGATATGAGAAGATCGTGAGATTGTCTTCAATGGAGTTCTAGGGTTTGTTTTTTGGGGATTCGATGAGAGGTTGGTGCGAGATTCGGATTCGTGTTTCGCGGTTCCGAATTGGGGGAGATTTTCTGGTACAGATGACCCCGGACCAGCGATGGCTACATCGGGACCACCTTCAATAAAAACCTGTCAAATGGATCCGATAATATTAATCCAAATTAGATATTGATATTATTTTTTGAATAATTCGGGTGATATATTAAAAATATATGGGAATTCAAATTAAGGTCGTAAGGTTTATCATTGACATAAATTATAAATGGTTTTTTTTAGTATGTATATTATTAAAAAATATGCTATTTAATTATATACCACTCTAAATAATCTATTTACTTTTATATCATTGAAATATGTAGAATGTATACATATTTATCATCGTAGTTAACTTTTATCCAAATTTTTATTAAAACAGCTAAAGTCTTTGAGAAAAGACCAAATTATCATTTTTTTTTACATATTTAACTTTATCAAATACAACATTTATAAAAATATAAAATATTAATCTTAACATTAAAATGATAAATTTCATCTAAAATCCAAAAACATAAAAATTAATCATACAAATTATTTATTAGTTTATAAAAGTCCCATTTTTTTGCATATTTAACTTTACCAAATACAATATTTATAAACATATAATAATTATTAATACTTACATTAGAAAAAATGAAATAAATTATTTTGAGAACAATTAATAATATATATTATAAAATAAAATTAAAAAAAAATTAGATCTTGATAGGAAGAAAATGAAAGCAGGGGTAAGGTTGAATAGCTCACGATTGATTTTGAAAGAACATAAAATTAATTAAGTTATTATATTTAATTATTTACATTATGACAAAAAATCATATGTTAAAGTTATTTTTATCATTTTTACTTTTTGATTAAGAAACTAACTATAGTTAAAGTTCATTTTAATTAAAAATGATAAAAGAGGGATACATTTTTACATTAAGAAAAATTCTAATGGTATAAAAATAAATATATTCTTTGTGATGGTAAACAAAAATACCATATTTTTTTTATGGTATACATGCAAAAAACCCATTATAAATTTATGGGAAAAATCTATACAGCTCGAAATTCATATGACCCTGACTTTTCCTAAAGTCTATATAATCCCATTAAAACATTTATGTAAATCTAAATAGTTACATGAGTTAAAATTTTGTTTGATTAACATTGGTTGAAAATATAGTATACAAAAAACCCCGTACAATGTGTTAAAAATACACATTGCGCTAAAAAAAAAATGTTAAAAATACGAAAAATCTTATGTAAATGACGATTTTACCAATTTGGGTAAGGTTTTATAATTTATCCGGAAAGGTAAAATCGTCATATACAAAAGGTTTTTCGTATTTTTAACAAATTATAGGGTATTTTGTTATAATGTGTTTTCAGTCAGGATTAACAAAACAAAAAATTTGTAAAATATTCCATATGTCAATGAAAATTTAACTCAGAGTTATTTGGATTTACATAGGTGCTTTCAAGGGGTTACATGGACTTTAGAAAGTCAGGGAATTTATATGTATTCTAGACAGTTTATGAGGGGTTGTTTGTATTTTTTACTAAATTATGTATATGGTCAGATTCTTCAGATTGGTTGCACTTATATTCATACCCATATTTTAGATATTAATATTTTTTTAATAGATTCAAACTGGTTTTTATTTACACACGATATGCTGTGTAAGTACATTTTTATATGCGATATACTATATCATGTTTTATATACATAAATGAAATAATTTTTTTAATAATTGTTAATAAATCATTTGTCAATATCTCGGGAATTGTTGGAAATAACAAATCATTATGGATATTTTGTCAAAAATGTGATTTTTAGGGGTATATACAAAAAAAAAAAATTAAAATTTTGTGGATACGAATATGATATTATCCAATATATAAATATACACACACACATATTGATAGATAGATTTTTTGTTTCATCTTTATCAAAATATAAAACAAAAAAAATGATGATGTGACATGATTACTATCATTCATTCAATATATCTTTACAAAAAAATAGTAGTGTGATGAAAGGATATGAAAAAAGTTGAAAACTTTTTTGATTAATAATATAGATAGATGAATGCATATATATTTTTCCTCTTTCCAAAAAAATATTGTGTACAAGAACATAAAAAATAAGAGAATAAAAAGAAAATCAAGGACTGAGGGAGGAGTGATGAAGAGGCCCACTGTCACGGGGTCGAAATTTGGACAAGGAAAATTTTCGCCTGTGAGAACCAGAACTAGGTTTCCTCAACTAGTCAGCCCACACACCTTTTCTGGCACACAAGATACTAGACACAATTTCTGGCATCCTTTACTCTCTCTTAAAAGGAATTACACTTTCAATTATAGGTCTGTTTGTTTCGATGTAAAAGTGATGGAAAACTCTACTTTTCAAGAAAAGTAGTTACATTGGGATGTTTGGGAGGGATGGAAAAAAACGGTTATAAAAAACTATTTCCATAACCGCTCTTAAATCCCGATTTTGACATCCACCTTGAGGGTTGGTACGCTTTTTTTGAGGGATTAAAAACTCTATATTTTTGAAAAGTTTCTCAAAAGTTTTATGTATCATATTTTTTCCATGAATATCATAAATTTAAATATTTTAAACTAATTTTTTTAATATTTAAATGATGTAAAAATACATTTCATTGAATTAAATGATATTTTCTAAAATTTAAAATTATTATTTATAATTTAATAATAATTATTTAATATAAATCAGATATTGTAAATTTTAAAAATTATGTCATATGATATTATAATATGCCCTTATAATAAATTTTAATATAATTTCAAAATTATATGGAAACCATTATGTTATTAGGTTTGAAAATAAAATGCAAAACCTTAAAAATATGTAGATTTAATTAAATCTTAACAGATTTTTTGAATTATGATAAATATTATGGTTTGAATTAGATAGATTTTAGGATATAGATATGGAAAAATATATAATATGATTTATATCTCATAAATTAGATTTGATATCCCATAAATATGAGTTTTTGTAACTAAGAACTTTTTTCATGAATTTTTTTAATATTAAAAAATACGTAACTAAAATATTATTTGCTTAAGAATTATTTTTTTATCTAAAAATCAAAATTCAAAAATTTAAAAAATATGCCCAATGTAAATTTAACCCATCAAGTTTATCTCGGAGTAACACAAAGTAACAATAAGAAATCTAAATATCTCATTTGTATTTCAGCTTGATCCATGAGAGATAAAATAATGTAGATATCTTTATTCTAAATAAATGTAATGCAAGAATAATTCTTATAATAAAATTTATTAATGTTTTCGATTTGTTTATGGTTATTATATTTTTTATATTCGTGATTTGACATTAATGCATATGTATGAAAAATAATATTTTCAAATTTATGAAATCAAACAATGAAAAACAATTTCATGTTAACATTTTACGCGAAAACAAACGACGAAAATCATTTTCTATAAAATCATTTCATTACAACCAAACGCCAGAGATAATTTTTATTTTTTGGAAAACATTTTTCACGTAAAAAGAAATCCCTAAAAAATCAAATTACATGAAACCAAACGGACCCTATGGTTGCTTCACTATTTATAGGGTACAAACTATTATGCTCGTGTAGGGGCCACTTAACACGTGAACATAACCGCTTTTACCAACGCAGGGGCATAAATCCCGGCCTTGATCTCTCACGCTCTCACATGGCCGATGCGCTCCACACCGATCTCGTCCACGCGCGTTTCTCGTGTGCATCCCGTGTGACTGTTGCACTCCGCGCATCCTTATCCACGCGCGCATCTCGCCCACTTCCGCGTTCAGTGTGATTGTCTGCACACATGGCACATTAGACCACGTCCCAGGCACGTCTAACTGCCACCCTCCCAGGCGCGTCTAACTGCCACCCTCGCAATCTTCGCAGCTGACTGTATCCGTGGCGAGCCCATGTGTGTTGTGTCATGTCATGCATCACGTAATCTCGGTGCTTGCGTGTCCCCGACGAGCCATTGCGCACTCATCCCTGTGTTACGCCTTTTGCTCGGGTACACTTGGTCATTGCGCCCCGGGTGTCTTGCACCATTGCCTGAGTCTTCTGCAGGGTTCCCAAGTATTTCGAACTGAAATATGGGTGCATCTTCAATCCCTGTATCCAGGTTCGCCCATCACCCGAAACACATCTCTGAGCAACCCAACATGCACGATTTGGCTAGGCGCACCCATGAGTCGTGCCATCTCGCCCCCACGGTGTGCCACTTGTGCTCACTCATGCTTGACTATTGTGGGGGCGTGACACCTACCATCCTCACACGTTGGGTTATGTGGATGTTC
This sequence comes from Acorus calamus, assembly GCA_030737845.1. Classification (NCBI taxonomy): domain Eukaryota; kingdom Viridiplantae; phylum Streptophyta; class Magnoliopsida; order Acorales; family Acoraceae; genus Acorus; species Acorus calamus. The sequence goes on along the minus strand of CM060871.1, from coordinate 5,471,322 downwards.
ATTAGAAATTAAATAAAAAACAAATCACTATGAAATGGCAAGAGCCAAATTAAATACAACAAAAAGGAAATTTTCATAAATAACCTTGATTATTTTTTTAATTTCACTTTTAATACCCCCTCCCACATTTTATTTGTAGATTCTAACCCTGGACCCGGTCAGCTCTATCATATCAGCGCTGATTGAATTTTTTTTACAGACTATAAAAACAACACCCACATGGGTGCTGTTTTTTTTATCTGATTAACACTGGAGACATGTTACATATAACACACCTCTAGTAAAAAACCTGGTGCTTTTTTTTTATCTGATTTAACATTGGAGACGAGACATATTATATATAACATACATTCAGTGGAAAACAATTTTTAAATGGAGAAATGTTATATATAACACGCATTCATTAAACAACATATAATAATATGGTGATATTTGATTTTTTTTTCTATTTGAGTCAGATTTATTATTTTTTCGGTTGGTAAGAACAAGAGGGGTGGATGGGAATATATTTGGATTTGAACTGTGAACATGCAAGAATTTTTGAAACTAGACTAAAAAAATATGTTCCCATCCACCCCTTTATTCTTATAAACAAAAAAAGAAAAACAAAAAACATTAAATAAGATCCTAATAGGAAAAAAAATCAAACACCACCATATTAGGTTTGTTTAATATTGGAAGCGTGTTATATATAGTACGCCTCAACTTAAAAATTGTTTTCCACTGGAGGTGTATTATATAAAACACATCTCCACTAAAAAATTGTTTTGCACTTGAGATATATTACATATAATACATCTCTGGTGTTAATCAGATAAAAAAGCACCCAGGTGAGTGATTTTATACTGGAGATGTGTTATATATAAAAAAACATTTATATATAAAAAAAAGTTAACACTGACGTGATAGTGCTGACTAGGGCTAGTAAACGAGCCAAGCAGCTCGGGCTCGGCTTGGGCTCGGCTCGGTTAAAGCTTGTTCAGGCTCGTTCGATTAGATAAATGAGCCGAGCTTGAACACTTTTTAAAGCTCGGTTTGTAAACGAGCCGAGCCCGAGCTTGAACGAGTTCGTTTACTTAATAGAAAAAAGGGAAACGAGCCGAGCCCGAACCGAGCCCGAGCTGAGCCCGAGCTTATGTTATTTTCACATGTATAAGGTGTTGTGATTTATGAAATATGACTTTTCAAATGTTAAACAAGGTTTTTTTAGCTAAACGAGCCCGAGCAGAGCCTTGATTCGAGCTTCGACTTGGCTTATTTAACAAACGAGCCGAGCCAAGCTTTAACCGAGCTTTTCACGAGCCCAACGAGCTGAACTTGAACACGAAATGAAGCTCAGTCTCGAGCCGAGCCGAGCTCAAGCCGAGCCTGCTGCTAAACGAGCCGAGCCTGAGCAGGTCAAAGCTCGGCTCGTTCGACTCGTTTACCACCCCTAGCAGGTCCAGGGTCAGAATATGGAAATAAAAATAGAGAGGGATTAAAAGTGAAATTAAAAAAATAATCAGGGTTACTTATGAAAATTAGCCAAAAATAAACATGGGATTATTTTTTAAAACTTTTTTATAAAGTCAAGATGGAGACCCTGTGTTTTGGAAGCAGAATTGAGATGGAATAACAGTGGATAAGGTAGACAGTGGAAAAAATTATTTAAATAACGAGAATAACCCATAATTGACACATCAAAGTATAAGGAATGAAGTGATATAGCATTTTTGGTCCCTCTTGAATTTGATTATTGCACCCAATTTGTAAAACTGGCATAAGAGGATAAATCACATCTTCACATCTTATTAATCACATGACCACATATCACATCATTTTTTTTTACTTTGTATAAATCATTGATTAACGTTTTATTCATCTTTTATCCATAACTTATCAATAGTCAACCAAACAACAAAAACTTTATTATTACTTTTCCAATGAGAACAATTGAAAATACAATCAAACAAAAAATGATTTATTCCAACAGTGTAGTTATCAATCCCGAATTACCTAATTCCTCGGGGGACTCAAGTGGAAAGCATTCAGTCTATAGTTCAACAACTTCATTATCAAGTGAACATGAAGGATGGATCTTCAGCATGTGATGTCTTGATGATCTGTATCCAATCAAATGAATTGAACCCATTAACAAATCTCACTTGGTCTTCACTTTACAACACCCCTGGTTAGAAATGTTTTTTTTTTCAACTTCAAACACAAATCACAACACAAACAATACAAGGCAAATGAGCTGCAACTCAGTGGCTTGTTCATTTCACCTCGTGCTCCACATCGACGCTGTTATATTCCTTTTCATGGCATCCGCTTCTTCATTGATCTGGCCGGGGAAATAACATTAAGGGGTGATTCTGGGAGGTGATGGCTTTGGTGATACATAATTATGCAAGAACCTTCTTATCGTCTCGTAACTGGTAAAAGTAATAACCGCAGCTGGGGTAGTTCTCAACAGGTTGGTGGCACAGCCACGGTAAAAACCTGGTATGCCTTCTGCATGGAAAACCTTTTTAATGCAGTCCACTGCACCTGCATAATGGTTCACAGAATTGCGCACATGGCCTTGTTCTTGAAGCCTCGAGCGTATCACCTGATCAGTGAAATCCCAATACTCAAGTAAATTTTCGGAATACCTATAGACAGAGAAATGATGATGGTTTCCAAAGGCTTCATCTAACATAGTGCTTTCATTAAAAAAAACAAAAAACAAAATGGTGACATACAGATTTGGCAAGTTTGAAATTTTCAGTTCGATGATGATTTAGAGCTACTGTGTAATGTGGGATTCATTTTTAATCTTATACAAAACAATGCTATTTAGCCTTTGATGTGCACAAGAACTCTGAATCGCCATATGGTGTCATTGTTCATGTCCCTATCAATTGGCAGCTTTGGCAACTGAACTTCATGCAAATTCTCCAAATATGCATGGTTTAAAAAAACATACAGAATCATCTGACAGCGTACCTCATGAGGGTAAGTCATCGTTGATGCAAGTACTTTAGCCAGTGAAGAAGCAATTGCCACATTTCCGGTGCTGAGCTTATCTACAGTGGTATCATCTGTCACATGGTTGTTAATCAGGAATGGAGTAGCATAGAACAACAAATAAATCATCAAATTACAGAGATGTCATTACCCCTTCTTGCCAAATAGGCTTTGATCTTTTCATAAGCAGGAAACTGTATAGCAACATGGCATACCCCTGCTAATGAAGGTAAAAGCCCACTGTTTACCACATAAAGAAACACAAGTTACTAGAATTTGTAAGATGATGAAGATTTCGAAATGAACCACTCCTCAACTGGCTAAATTTGAACATTTAAACATTTAACCAACATTGTTCAAACATAAAAAGGGATTCTCAACTCCTACGTATTTACAAGATATGGTAAGATTCCATTATTTTCAGCATCATTTTCTTGTTATTTAAAGAAGACTTGCATGCTACTTTATTCCATCAAGTATGAATTGTTGGATGGATCGTTAATACTGTCATATATGGACCTAAATTTCAACACTCAGTCCCAACAGCTTCATCAATCACAGTCAACCACTTAAGAAAAACTGAATGGTTGACTAATTGTTAATAAAAATCAAACAAAAAATAACCTGAAGATATAATAAAAAATCATTTTTCCTTTTGTTAGGCATGTAGCTCTCTAATAAACAGCCTATATTAGTAAAAACAGATCGCACTGTGATTGATAGCTTCGGTTTTATATGATATACAAAATCAATAATTCATAAAGATTTCTCACCATAGATATATCAAAACAAAATTGATGAGACGCGAAACAGACCCATTCATAAATCGCCTTACTCTACTGAAGCATAAAGGTAGTAGAACATCTGTTTGTTTTACATTTCTCAATTTTGTTTACAGAAATGATTATCATTATTTTATTGGTCTCAATCAGCATATTTGATATAGCGGCTTAGGGTATAGATGAGAACCAAAATATACTAGACCAGACATAATCATACAACAAAAACTGACCTGTATAATCCTCGGATTCCCTCTTCATGTGCAATCCTTCTCAAAGCCGAAAAAATATTTTTGTATGGCACAACATCTGACCTCATTCCCTGTGTCTAGAGAAAGGGGAAAAACAATGACATCAATTAGGAAAGAAAGTAACTAGGCATGGGGTATATGGGAGAACTCACGCCGTCAGAAACCCAACACCCTATTCAAAACCACCAAACCCCTCTTCATTACTCCCCACCTAAAGAAAAAAAAAGAGTTACATAAACCCCTATAGATTAGTTCATGACTTAACATAGGATGTCATGATCTAATAGCTGTGAAAGGGTGCTGGGGGGGTTGGGGGTGGGGGGTTTGCATGGTCTAATGTGAATCATGCACTCACACTATTACGGGGGACACTTTCCAACAGGATTACAGTGTTGTATTTCTGGGCCACTAAGACAATCAAATATGCAATTTATCACTTATTCTGTAACTGGAATAAAAAAAGACTGGTAAACTACAAAACTGGATGTATAAAATTCAAAAAAGGAAGAAAAATATAACACAGGAGAGAAACAAGAGTACAACGGAACACCATTATGTGCATGGAGGGAGAACCGTTTTGGGGGCTGAGGCTCTAACAAGCAGAGCAAAAGGGAGTGACTCGACAAGAAATGGCAAAAGTAATAGAAATCATAAAACATTAATTAACTATGCACATCAAGTCTAATAAGTTGTTTTGATTTTATTTTATAGACAGGCTTCGGTAAGTAACTTTATTTTATTTTTTGAGAAACTGGTAGGGATTAAACCACCAAATCAAATTTAAAATAGTTTCGGGATTCCAGGAGGGAGAAAGAAAAAGGAGGATTAAAAAACAGAGTACAAGAATGTAGAAGAGGGATCTACACAGCATGCACTCTGCTTCAAACAAAATTTATATTAAGTCTCAATCTGGATGCTATTCTCCTCAAAAGTCACCCTTTTGGCTCCTACATCGTGGATTCCCCAAGCCATTGACACCCTCCCACATATTTTCTAACCACAATGTGCCTATTCTTGAGTATTCTAAATTCTAACGAACCAAACCAACGCAAACAGCTGGGATGAAGGATTGGGAAATTTTTGCTTGATAGCTTCTGTCTTCTTTCTTTCTTAGCGTTTACCTACCCCCCATGGTTAGAGAGCCAAATAAAACTTTGAACTTCTAAAGGAGTCTTAAAAATTCGATGATATATATAGTAACACTTTCTGTTAAAGAATGCTCATTTAACACGTCTTAAAGATAATAAAAACACCCATTTAATTGTCACTCACTAGCTAAATAAACAGTCTCTAGGCACCCATATAGACAAATACCAGTCCACCTTGCCCACTCCATTCATTGAAGGCCAGGTGCTAGATGGTGGTTCAAACTTAGGCATATCTTCCCTTGAGACTGACTCGTAAGGCCTCAAATATGAAATATGCTGGGTTTGTGGGTGATAACCTCACCTTCTTTCTGAACAGCAGTCTTATAAGCTAGCTTAGCCTGGCCGTGTTCAAAGATATTATTACTCTCCAGTGAAAACAGCCCTTTTGTATGCTGTTATTTCTAGAATGCCCAAAAGTGTACGAGATCTCAATAAATCCGATTGTCTTGTTTGCCCGGGCGCCTAAAGTTTTCTTGTTAACTGAACACTAGATCCATGAACAAGTGTTTCTCCTTTAGGACGCTAACTCAAGATTCCCTTTTTGCATCCCAGGATATGGACATATTGAAACATACCATACTATGAAACTATAAAATAGAATATGAAATAGAGATAATCGAAGGGATCGAATGCAATATTTTATAGCAAAATTTCAGATAACAGAGGACTAATGAATTATTATAACAGCAATTCTGCCATTTGAATTACTACTAACAAACAAAAAGGGAATTACTTCTATCACATTAAAAGACAATTAACCCTAAAACGAAAATCCAGGTCATGTAATACAACATACTTGGAGTCTAGTTTTAACAACCCAGAGTGGATTGGTTGAAATAGCTGTCGCTGCTCCAGCACCTGATGCAGCTATCATATTTGCACCGATTGGGAGTTGGTCATCACCATCCACTACATTTTAATACTACAAAAATGTTATAAGGAAAGAATCAAACTCGTAAACACCTCTATTACATAAAAGTAATATAACAAGCATATGTGCATACATAACTATAAGCATAGAAAAAATGAACCTACCATGCGAGCTGAGCAGAGTTTTGAGCTGATTATATACAGTAAAATAGACCTACATAATGAAGTATTAATTTTCATTAATTAGACAACAATTTAAAATATTTCATGAAATTAAATCCTTTATCTGTAACCAAGTAAGAGTACAAATCATAATATTCGCATAACAACAGTTCTAATCCATAATATCTATATAAATGCCATGTGCATGTACTGGTTCAACCACAAATACAAAAAACATGATCAACTTGCACTCACAATAAAAGGCAAAAGAAGAGACAGAAGCAATCTTGCAAAGTTCAAATGGCTAGTTCCTCATGCTATTTGTTGGAGTATTTGGTTAGCGCGCAATGAATGCATATTCTACACAAGAAGATATATGTGAACACTGGGATGGGTATCGCCTGATATTTTAGAACATTGGTTTTTTTGATCCTTGGTGTTGATAGTTGATACACCTCCATACGTCATGGGTAATGAGTGGTTCAGGTATGATCACTTGGGTGGAAATTAAGCCTTGGAGGGGCTCCCTTTAAATTATTTTTTTTCCTTTTCCTTTCCTTTTTGTTTAATTTTATTTGGAGATCCCTCGTCTCCCTGTTGTTCAGAGATTTTTCTTGATAAATGTTCCACATTTTGTCTCAAAAAATATAACTAAAGTAAAAAAATTGAACTCCAGAAAGTACTTCTTTCCGTCCTCTCTTTTCCTCTGATCTTTTTTTGGTGAGTAGACCCAAAATTACAGGCAATAGTACAAAAGGTATCAAGCTATGTACACGAATGGTATATCCCACCCTTCATCACCACCTAGGTGAACACACTGCTGAATCTGCGGTATATAGTAGTGTACAATCCACCTAATTAGAGGCTCCGATGGCCCATGGGTCCAAGTGTGTCGAGTTTGCTGAGCTCAACGAGCCCGACGCGCCAATGCATCCGCACCCAAAGCCCGTCCCAATGAACATAAAAGAAACAGAGCTGAATACCCTGATCCAGAGCCTGACGTATCCGAGCAATGCAAGGCTGAATAATGGGAGGCCCAGGCGCTCCCTCCCAGATGATTCGTAGCAAGGGACTTGCATCTGAACAGATAATCAACTGTGAATGACCCAGATGGACAGCTTGCTCAATGCCCATCTGAATATCAACAACATCTGCTGAGAAGGGAAGAGCCAAGGCCAGTTCCCTCTGCTCTTCTTACATGCTACTAGTGTGATGTGTTCACATTATCAGATCAAATTTATTGTTTATACAAACAGTCTCTCTGCAAGTCTTGAATAGACATTATTCATTGCATCCATTAAAAAACTTATACGCTGATGTTTTGTCTACTTATTTGGTTGTGTGGCATAGGCTCATCATTCAAGTGAGAAATCGTGACAAGCATATAACCAGTTTTTTTTTAATTAATAAGAGCAGCTACAAACCTTACATCCTCTATTGTTTCACCCATAATTATTTTGTTTTCTCTTCATTATGGCATAGTTGAATAAGAAATGATTCTGCCTATGTCTTTAGTTTCAGTGGGCCTCTTTTTTTTTTACCCCAATTCATTAAGAAAAACTAGGGGCCTGAAGCATACAAAGAACAAGATGACGTCCAACCCTCGACATGAACTTAATAGAGGAGGAATCTACCAAGATTAATGTCCCAGATACAACTACAGAACCCTACTCGTCAATCACAAGTTTGCCCCTCATACACATAACTCCTAGCGCCCGCATGAAACCTCCTTTAGTCTTGGATGAGATGCATGATTGTCTCCCACACATTCTCCACATTCATAGACTCTCTCACCTCTGAAGAGAAGGTTATTGCGAGAGTTCTAGATCACCCACGTCATCGTCGAGATCACCCCTCTTCGATCAATCTCCAAACTTGTCTCATCATCGAGCACTTCATCATAAGGGAAAAGAAAGGTCCTCCTAGTGTGTCCATTTCGCCATGTAAATTTGCATGAGGAGCTTGTGCTGATATGCGAGCTACATGAACACTTTAACCTTCAGAGGAATATTGGTGTGCCAGAGCTGTCTCAACCTCCCTCCCTCTCCACTAATCATAGCATCATCTCACTGAAAACCTCTCCCTAGGCTGGGGCTTTCACAAGGCTCTGTTTGCCTCCCCCTCTGACACCACCAGCCCCTGCAGCTCACGATGAAGATCTGCGATGATGACTACCTCCTCATCCTGAAGGTGTTGTCTCATATGAATGTTCCACGAACCCTGGATCAACGATGCCATCTCTAGCCCACGAGAGCTCGAACAATCTGGGGAACCTGTACAGTCCTACCCAAACATCGTGCTAGAAGAGAACTGTCTTCCCATGTCCCACTTGCATCAGATCACCTCCCCAAACGCAACCGCCAAGCTAAGAATCCCCTTCCAGATCATTGAAGGCCTAGTTGTTTCCCTAAGGAATTTGTCTTGTCTCGGCCCACTGTTCCTGTATCAGTCCATCATGATCCTATGCCGGGGGGGGCGCTACCCAACAACCACCTCCAAACCATTTCGCGAGTAGGACTTTGTTCAAGTCTTCCAACTCTCTGGTTTCCTTCTACACATCATGTACAATTTGCGTTGACCATTCCAGTAGGTTAGGGGTGTTAAAGATGAGCTTTTTTTATTAGGATTAAAGATGGCCTTATTTGGATTCTAGAATTGTTCCATAATAGATTATTGTTTATTCAGGAATATGTCTGTTTTTCCAGGAAGATGCTTTTGTAACTTGACATATCATTAGTTAAGTGCACAAACAAGAATCATCCTTCAAATCTGAAATTCTTTTCCAAGTATACAACATTAACCAATAAATCTCCTATATTGACAAATAGCTAACTCAATGCCATTTAAGTTGGACATATAGGAGACCTTTACATTTACAACAAGATCAATACAAAGTTGAGAGTGAGCTATTGGTTATAATATAATAGAGAATGAATGAAGAAGAAATTTAAAAATTTGTACGCATTAATATCAATTTATAGGACTAGGGTATCTTGTTGTTGAGCAAGAGTCTAAATAGAGAATAGCAATACCATGTCATTTGTGAGTAATAAAACAGGAACATAAAAAAATAGTACCTGCATCAAGTTCAATGATAAACATACTTACAGCCCAGTTAGGAAGCAGTGCTAATATTGTTGGAGAAAGGCCACGATACATTCCCCTCACGCCTTCTTTTCTTATAATTTGTTCTAGGCTCATGATGATGAGACTACCTGATTTACATAGTGGAGATGAACTTTCATGGACAAAAATGCATCAACCTGAATTGACTATAAATTCAGAATTTTGATAAAATGGCTATTTGTTGCATGTTAAAATAGATAATGTTTGCTGATATATTTGTTCCTGCTGAGCAGCAAGACTAAAACACTTTCATATATTTAGAAGGGTTGATGCTTTCCAGAGAATCTTGGGAACTATATCCAATAATCAAGACGAGCCGAGATGCCAATGATATGGATCCTAAGGCAAAAAAGAAAGCACTACGTATATTCATGTAATTCTAATAGCACTTTGAAAAACTTTTGGATATTTCTAGATGCTGGCAAAATTTGATTAGTGATTACTTGTCATACAATATCTACAAAAACAAATTCGTCATTAGCTAGCATGGATACTTCCTATGTACTTTCACATACTCGAATATCATCTATTATTAAATTTATATCCAAGCAGCACTTTTATGTGGTCTGCTCTCCTTTTTTTTTCAAAGAAATTATACTATAAAAAATGAAGTGTCAGTCCAGATTAACTAGACTTCCATTGAACCCACATCCTAGGGTTGTTTTGTCTAAGGTGTGGAAAGATATTCTCGATTTGGCCAATGTGATTAAAGAGAAGATCCAATTCCTTCCCGATAATGTGGTGGAACTAGATTTCGGAAGGATGAGTTGCTCCAAGGTGCTTCTCCAGCACCATTTTTTCCAATTCTCTTCCAAGTGGCATTGACAAGAATGACCTTATTCATGAATCATTCACATGTGGTGAAAACACTATCATTTGGTCTCCTCAATTGCGCCATAATCTAAAATTCTAAATGATGTTGGGGAAGAGGAGTTATATTCTCTTATAGGGGCGATTTAAGAGGTGGATTTGAACTTAGAAGAGGAGGATTCAATATCTTGAAAATTATCTCCTAGTGTCAATTTCTTTGTGAAGACCTTTTACAGAAAGCTCAACAAGAACCCCTCCTAAGACCTTCCTACCACCTGGTTTGAGAGGCTCAATTATAATGCCCTTGCACCATTGAAGACCCGGTGTTTCATGTGGCTTCCTTAATTCTTACCAAGGTTAATAGGTTGAAATATGCTCAAGAAAATAATGGGACTTGTAAGCATTGTGGGTTGAAGAGGAATTAAGGGACCACCTTTGCTTAAGTTGCCCATTTACTGCGAAGATTGGGAAAAGAAGGGATTGGCCCTCAGTTCTCGGTGCTCTTTCAATGAAGTTGAAGGTATGCAATGGTGGTTCCAGAGGAGACGTAAGCGAGGTGACCAAAACATGCTAATTCAATTCTGATAGTTAGTCCCTCATGCAGTTTGTTGGAGTGCATGGATTACTTGAAACAAGTGCATTTTCTAACAAAAGAGGTTCTCCCTTGGAGAACACTTGGGTGGCTATATCTTCAAACCTAAAGAGATCGAGTCACCGTGATTTTAGGAGTAGACACCCCTTCAACCGTGATAGGCAATCTTTGGTTTCGAACGTGACGCTCCGGGGATTTGTTGGAATGGGACTCCCCATTCCAGAGTGTTGATTTTTTTTTCTTTACTCTTTGTTTTTCTTTTAGTACTTTGTTTGAAGATACCTTGTCTCCTTTGTTCAGGGGCATCTTTTATTAATAAAATTGCTCCTACCTTTCTTTCAAAAAAAAAAAAAAAAGTTTCAGTCAAGATGACGCTTCAAAAAGAATCCTCATTTCTTAAGGATTCTTTCCTCGGCTACAATTCTGACTAATCCAACATCACTTTAAGAATCCAACTATTTGGATCATGGGAAAGCATATGGCATCCCACATATTCTCAAACTTTACCCATTTGATTGAATCATGCATTCCAAAAAAACCATCCTCAAATAATAATACCATTCATCATAAATCAACATGAAAAAAAAAGAGTGGACAGTGTGCAATAGTGGATACTCAAAATCATGACAAAATATAACATGTCCACGGGTCTAGCATCACATCCTTATGAAAAACCCAGAATCTGACCTTTTCGGCCCGGAGGAGGCAAATTCTTCAGTCCATGGACCTGAAGCCTTGTCTTGATCACATCCAAGGGACACACAAAAGTGGCAGCAATCGCTCCTGCAGTGAATCACACCCAACGAAGAAAGATCAGTAGAAATTGAGATCGATTTCTACAAAATATTCAACAACACACAACTAACTGCATCTGCAGGAGTCACTATAAACAAGATGTCTTTGGGAAACCCTGGTTTACGAAGAGAGTAGTGATGGATGAAGAAGACCTGCGGCAGCACCAGCTCCGGCGTTGCAGAGGACTTCTGCGGGGGATGGACCGCAATCCGAGTCCGCCGTCATCTTCAGATCTCGAATGGTTGTGAAAGGGATCTTGGGATTCCGTGGATGTCGTTTTTAGGGTTTCGACGGTGGAACGTATCGGAATTCCATGGTAGCGGAAGACAACGATCTGATTCTCTCGATGTCGGATTCACTGTTTCGGAGAAGATGAAAAGTGTTGTTTCCCATCATAAAAGCGTCATACGGGACTGGGCCCGGCCCATGATGGTATCGTCTGAGGTCCGATTCTTGTTTGAAGAATGAGCGTTGTTATACTCGGTTTTTTCTCTCAGTTCAAAACATAATCTTATATATCATATTAAAAATTCAGTGAAACATATACTTTATTAGATGTTGTATATACCACATTAAATATTTTTTTACACTTAGTAAGAATGAGTTCATTCAACTTGAAATAGAGCGATGTGCACTTTTTATCAAAGCATATACCTCATTAGATGATATTTATTATTTTTTAAAAAAAGAAAAATATGTGAGATCTGAGTTTTGATTGCTGAATGTGACTGAGTCTAACATTTTTCTTGGAAAAGAAATGTTGTTACCCCAGGGCCGGTCTTGAGATTGAAGATTTTAGAGGGGGCCCTAGGCGAATTTTTAATTTGGGGCCTTAATATATTTACATAAAAATTATTAGTGAGTATCACATAATTTTAAAAAGATTCAAATAAATTCTCAAAAATGTTGACAACTAATCATATCTTTTTAATTTTTTTTTCAAACATGTCCTGACCATATGCGATTTTGAGTCACATGATGTTTTAATGCTCAATCTTTTGTATTTTTAGAATAAAAAATATTTTCCTACAATAGTCACAAATGTCAAAAACAAAAAATACAAATGAAAAAAATACAAAGCATAAACCGGTTTCATAAAAATAAAAAATTAGAAGAAAGAAAAAAAAACAAAAAAAAGTTCAAAAAATAAAAGCTCACCGAAAATGATAATACAATATCAAATTTTTTGTTTTAAAAATGTATAAGTAAACACCAAAAATTCCTTAAATCTTGGGATTCATTTTAATTTATTGATTTGTTAAAAGAAATTCTTATAGTATTAACAAAAATAATCCTATAAAATAGGAACAAAATAAATAAATATTAATTAAATATAAACAAATTAAAAACAAAGCAATGTATAAGTTTTTTTAAACCTAATACAAGCCTAATACAAAAGTGATGAATCATAAAGAAACTAAAATTGACTTTCAATTAAATTTAAGTTGATGATGTAGGATGCATATTAATTAAATAAAAATATTTTTAAATAAAATTGTTAAAACAATGATATGAGCAATTTTTTAAATAAATAAATATAAATATTAATTTAAAAATTAGTTTTTTTAAGATGTTTTTCCCCTGATTTGGGGGCCCTAAATGAGGTGGGGCCCTAGGCAATGGCCTACTCGGCCTATGCCTAGGGCCGGGCATGTGTTACCCCATTTGGGGGGCTCTATCCCCCCCCCCCCCCCTTAAATGGGTGCACCCCTCTCGTGTAAGCACCGCTAATTAATTTAAGGGGCCGTTTGGTTACACCTTCGTTCAACGCTTATTGGGCGTAAAATTGAAAATAAGAGCTTATGCAACTACATCACCGTTTGGTAGACATCATATAAGTGATGAAAAAACACCTCCTTTAGTGAAAAAATGGAACAAAATTTCAGTTGCCGATACATCACTTTTTGTTCAGCAATCGCATTCCGCGTATTGGTTATCGATGTGAAAAGACCACGCTACCCCTGCACAAATCAACTATTGACATAGGGTATTTAAACCCCTTTTTCGAGTGGTTGTCTCTCTCCTCACCTCTCTCTGCGCCGAACAAAAAAGGGGGAGCTCTCTCTGCGCTGTTTGAGAGAGGAAAAACTGTAGACACCGGATCTGCCAGCCCCGTCACGGCACACCTGATCCCGTCGATCGAAGTCCTCAAGAAACAAGGCCGAGGAGCAAACATCCTCTCCTTCACCATCTACTCATGCGCGAGACCTTGGCCCCTGTCCCCGTCACGTTCGCCTTCTGATCGTCCGAACTTTTGCCGCCTCTTCGGATCTCCTCGTTGGCCAACGTTCTAGGTTATATTGTTATTACTTGGGATGGTATTACTTGGAATGAATCAATTAGAAAGAGAGAGAGAAACAAAAAAGGAAGAAAAGATGGGATTTTTATTGGGAAACCCAACAAGTCTTATGCACACCCAACAAGTCTTCTGTTTTACAAATGGTGAGTGTTTGAAGAATGGGAAGAGGAGAGCCTCAACAGCCATGGCTTCCCTCCCGAAAAGTGAGCGGGGTGGGAGGAGGGGCTTCCTCCTTGTGAGTCTCTCTACACATCCCTTCTTTGTCCCCAAGAGAGCTGCAGCTTCAGTGAAAGGTCAGTGTTCTGTGAGTATTTATAGGATTTTTTGGATTGAAATGGGTTCAAGTGTGTGTTTTTAATGGGTTTGGTGAATTGGGTCTCTTGGTAAGTTTTACTTCTTTTAAATCTTTAATGGAAGTTTGGTTTTTGGGGTGTGATTATTGTAGTTTGATTTGTTTGACATGGGCGTTCTTCATTTGTAGTCGGCCTTTACAAACACACACACAGATATATGAATTTCATCCTAAGCAAAACAGCCCGAACTGTGGTTCTTGTATTTGTCAATGTATGTTAATTGTTTCTGTTTGGACATTCACTGCTGTGTATGTATATTGCTTTGATTGCTCTGCTATATGTGTATTATATAAAAAAGCCTTTTGTAACTCCGCCTTTGGATTTTCCATTGCCGGTCCCAAGCCCGGAATAGGACGAGGAGGGGAAAAGTGTGTAAATAATTATGTATTTACCTTAATGTACACTTTGTAATAATAATATTATTGAATGTGGTTATTTAAAATGCTTATCTTCTCTCTCTCTAGATAATTGATACAATGGTTTATGTCTCTATGATTCTATGTTGCATTCCATTTTTCTCTATCTAAATGACTTGTACATGTATTTTACAAAATTAGCGGTTGGTTTTTGTGAGTGTTGATGTGGTTATTATGATGAAGTAAAGTTTGTTGTTTGAATTTATTGGAAAGTTCTTACAAAATTTGTTGGAGAGATACATGAAGGTTTATAATTATCAGAGATCGCGACAAATTTAACACAAAATAAATTATTTTTACATATAGGTATCCATGAAAATATTTCGTTGTTCTATATAAGGCATTAGTGGTTGATGTATTTAATAGAAAAAAGCAATAATATTTAATATCATGTTTTCATGTTTTCAACCAAACATCAAAATAACATTCAACACTTATAAAATATACTGAAATATCCTTCCAATAATCACATAAGTCAACTGGTTAACCAAACACACTTATTTAAAATACTGCTTAATATTTTTCATTGAACCAAACACTTTTTTTTCCTAAACTCTTAAAGATTATCATCCTTCCTCTTTCTGCACTTAACAATAAGCAATTAAAATCCGCTTTCCGTCGTTGCCAAACAGCACCTAAGTCTTTTCATTTGCATTCCCCTCATATATAAAGGAATACTAACTCTTCTGTGCTCCCTCCTCTCAAATGTTAGGGTTTTACCACTCAATTGGTATGAAAATTTTCTTCTTCCAGTCGGTGATTAAGTCCCTTGCGCGGTGGAGCTTTTCCTTGTCGGCGCCAGAAGAGGGGAGTAGGTGTATGACGAATCGGATCAGGAGGCGGCGCCGGTTGCAGAATTCGAGGAGCTTGACGGACTCGTCGAGGTATGAAGCGAGGATGCTTTTGATGCCGGAGACAGAGGGGTCAGAGAACATGACTCATATATCGGCATGGATGGAGGAGAGAACTCGATGGCCTTAGAGATCTATGAGAGAGTGATTAGCGTGAATGGTGGTCGATTCAACAAATGAAGCTTGACACACGGAATGTCGACGGATGACTATATGGTCGACAAGAATGGTGTCGATATCCATTGAGTGGCTCAACACCACTATAGTGTAGTGTTTGATTTCATCATGGTCATCATGATTGAATGATTAAAGAGTTCCAATGTAGTGTTTAGTTGGTTTGAATTATTTGTTTGCATGGGTATTTTAAATATTTGAATGGTCTGAACTGGTGGTGTTTGAAGGTAAACACTCTAAAATAGAAAGTGGTCTATTTTTTTTCAACATTGATCTGAGCATAAACTTCATAGATTCGACACTCAATGTGTCAAGAGAGATGACTTCCATCGACACCTAATCAACCGATCAAGATGTATTAAATTCAAAATTTTAAAATTGAGCGCATCGACACATGAAGTGTCGACATTTTATGAATTCATCGACAATTAAGTGTCATTAATTAGGTTGTAAAACCCTCGACATTAGCAATGTCGAATCCCTTATAGAGATCCAGAATTGACATCTTTATGTCAAATATTTATATTTATATATGAGAGGGGGTGTAAGTAATTTCTTGCCTTTTCGTATGGAATTGGGGGGGGGGGGGTGTTATTATGGTATGTCTCTTAGCTCTTGTAATTACTGGTTGATTGAAAAGCATCATAGAGTTTCTTTCTAGAAATGTTAAAAAAAAAGTCAAATATTTTAGACTTGATTCACTCCGACGTTTATGGTCTGTTCAAGGTTGAATCGCTTGGTGGCAATAAGTATTTTGCTATGTTTATTGATGATGCATCCAGAAAAGTGTGGGTTTACTTGTTACGAACAAATGATTAGGTGTTCGAGCACTTTCAGCACTTTCATGCCATGGTGGAACGGGAGACAAGAATGTCACGCCCCAGGGCGGCCGTCCCCGAGACGTGACAAATATATAAATGATATCAGTAATCTATACACGAGGTCAAATGAATACTCCACAATAGAAAAGCAATACACAAGTAACTGACATCAAATATATACAAAAAGCGGAAGCTCAAATGACTAAGTCTGTAATTCAAAACATATTACAGACTAGAGTACACAATCAACTGTCCTGTGAGAGCCAATATATACAATAACTGACATCAATAATCTACATACCGTGCACAAGCACAAGTATAATACATACAATGAAAAGGGAATGCTGATAGCCTCCGACTCGCAAGACATCCAACGCGAACGCAGGTCTCCTACTCGGATGGCGCCAGGGGAGCTCTTCTCTTGGATCCGACTCAGCGTCAACTGGGGAAAAACATAAGCGAGGGGTGAGCTACAAGCTCAGTGAGTGGCCAGAAACCAAACACCAACACCAACATTCGATCCTAAGGCAATCACCTATCAAGGAAACCATGGGTAGAAACCCAACGGTTAACAAGGTCACACGGCGGTGCGACCCTACCCTGCCCTCGCCCTAGCCCCCACAGGGGTGAGTCTAGGGACTCGAAGGACAACTTGCTGTTCTACACCGTTCGTCATCCGGTAGCGCTCTCCCAGGCAGCCTCTACCTGGAGCCGGCCACGGTCAGTACACTGTCGAGCGCATCGATGGTACTTACAGGTGGGGGTCCACCCAGGGCGGCTCGTACCTAGGAAGCATCCACACGGATCCGGCGAAGAGGAGAACGATAATTCAGGCTTGCAACATCGTCCGGTGGTCCACCCTCGTGTAGCCTCACCTGGTACACTCCCCTGACCAGTACATCTGCCGAATGCATCGGGAGTACCTACAAGTGGGAGTCCTCTGTCAGGGCAGCTTCTACGTCGGGACCCCGGTATACGACGATATTGGGAGGAAACACTACTTGTTCGCAGCGCGAACCCTATGGAAAGCCAATCACTCAAGCTGGTGGGTCAAGTATCAACTCGAGCCCACAACACTCACACCAACACCCTCACCTCCGAAGGGTGACCTAGGTTGTCGGAAGTAACTGTACCAATCCCTCACCTTCACCCCAAAAGGGGTGACCCAGTCTCTTGGGAAGAGACTAGATCGTTTCTAAGCCCTTGGTCCACCGGTAGCCCTTTCCCCGGGTAGCCTCTGCCTGACATACTCCCACGATCAGTACACTGTCGACCACAGCGATGGTACCTACAGATGGGAGCCCGGTGCCAAGACAGCAATGGTACGCCGAGAAGTTCCTACACGGATCCAACGAAGGGGAAAAACGATAACTCATGCTCGCAGCGCAAACCCCACGGGAAAACCATCTATACAAACTGACGGGTCGAGTATCAACGCGACCCCACCCTACTCACGCCAACACCCTCACCCTCACCCCGACGGGTGACATAGGATCTTGGGGAAGAGGTCGATTGTTCTAAGCCCTTGGTCCACCGGTAGCCCTTTCCCCGGGTAGCCTCTACCTGACATACTCCCACGAATGGGAGCCCGGTGCCAGGACAGCGTTTCCAACGCCGGGAAGTTCCTACACGGATCCAACGAAGGGGAGAAACAATCTACGCTCGCGGATACGATCCTCTTGGATCCGTCATCATCGGTTATCAAACACCGATAGGCGCAATGAATTCTCATGAATTCCCTCCAGGGCGCATAACTCAGATGCGGGGAAGACATTAATTATAAGTGTCAAAACCATGGTATGAACCCACAAGAGGTCATACACTTGTCTAATATATTAGACAAGAATCATGGCCATATCGGCATATATATATATATATATATGCAATTAACTACCCAACGATGGCCTACTTAAACATGCATACATGGCATCAAACAGATAAACACACACAAATTACAACCTATTATACGTTGGATAAAACCAACCTAGAAGGGAAGGGTTAAGCGCGATCTGCGCAACAACAGGTGCATGCCAATAATTCCAAGCAAACCCGAGTCAAGTAGGAACTACATCTACTCACTCGGTTCGCGAAGAGAAGGAGGGCGAGGGAGAGGGAATGCCTCATCCTCTCTCGAGCTGGTCATAGTTTTGCCCCAACAGATGGGTGCAACAACTATACCACACCCTCGAGTCCTAAATCGGAGGAATATTACGCATACACCCGTTATTAACCCAAGTTAAACATGCTTGATAAATAGGGGTAGTCATTCAATCAAAATTACCTAAGTCATGCCATATTCTATACAATACATAGGCAAGTATAAGGTAGAATAGGGGTTCTACACAATATACGAGCTATACAACCTAGCATGCATAATATCTAGCATATTTAGGGTGCAAATAAAGCCCCATGGAAGCGCGAAGCACGACTACGTGCATCGAATGCTCCCGGAAGGGTTGGAATCAAACCACTCACCGATACCCGAGTCGTCGCGCATCCCAACCGACGAGGTCTGCAAGCAAGGGTACCAAAAGGGTGAGTAAAATCATAAATAAGCACATAGAAACAATTAGGCATGCCTAAGGCTAGACATGCACGCAAACGGGCTCGAACGCACGCAAGAACGCGCGCACGCACGCGTGCCCGAGCCCCCCGGACACCCACCCGAGGGTGCCGACCCTCAGCCGCCCAAACCGGGCCTCGGGCAGCACCCGCACGCACCCCGGGGAGCCCCGGGCATCCCCGCGCGCGCACGCCGTGCGCCCCGCGCGCAGCGCGCGCAGACGCGCGCGCCCCCGCGCGCACTACCGCGCGCTCCCGCGCGCCCGCACCAGCGCGCACGACCCGCGCGCGTACCCGCGCGCGCCCGCGCGCTCCACCCGCGCGACAACACCTCCGCGCACGCTCGCGCGCGCGCTCGCGCGTGCAGACCCGCGCGCCCAGCCTCCAAAACACTCTCCCATGTCCCCCACATGCACCCAAACCCAAACACTACCCAAGCATGCCCTCCCAAGCACCCATACAAGCATGAAAACCAAATAAAGAAGAGGGAAAACTCACCCAAATGAGAGGGGGAGCGTAGGGGGAGGTGTAGGGGCTCGCAAGCGCACCCTTGGCCACCTCGTCCGCCACCACCGCTTCCACCACCTCCATCTTGCTTCCCATCCTTCTTCTTCTTCACTTGGGCATTTCAACAAACACCTAGGGGGGGGGGGGACTGATTAGAGAGGGGAAGAGAAGAAAGAATCATCAACAACAACAACAACAAGTCCAAAACCCTTAATCACCTTCACTAACCCTTCCACTTTAAGCTTCAACTTCTTCTTGCTCCATCTCCTTCTCCTCCTCCAAATACACACCAAAAGAGGGAAAAAGAGAGGCCAAACCGAGCTGAAGAGCTGAAGTCGTGCTCGTTTAGGGGGTTAAATAGGCAAAGGTCGGGTGAAAGACCGAGCTGTCCTCGGACTTAAAACCTCTGCACAGCCTTCACTTAAACGGCCATAACTTCCTCAATACAGCTCCAAATTGCATGATTCCAGTGGCAATTGAAAGATAAGACGATTATCTACAACTTTCATGTTTACACCCAGATCAAATAACCTCTCCAGCTATTTCACATTCTAGGCTAAACATCTTACAGGGCTGCAGCCTGGATTTCTCGACTTCGGGGTATACATGGAAAAATACCCATAACTTTTAATATACGAATCCAGTTGATCCAATTTCACTTCCATATGGAAGCTATATCAAAACTGGACATCTCGTAATAATATCAGATTTTTATCTCTTCCTCTTGGATTTTAACAAAATCAAATCCGAATACCAATTCAAAACTGCATAATTCCAAAAACGTTATCGGAATTAAACGAAAATTTTATGGGCAGTACTAAACAATACCAGGATCCATAATATGCAGTTATATCTTCAATCAGAGTCCTTAAACCCCAGAAGGTAGCTAAAAATCAAAATTTTAGCGACTCCGATCGAAATTAGGACTCTAAATGACACATGTCTAACAAAGAAAATGGTTGAAATCACTACGGACTGTTAATGGAGGAGAGTATAGTTCCAGGAGGTTCAGAGATTATTGCTCGCGTCATGAGATTTTACACGAAAGGATTGAGCCCAGTACTCTATAGCACAATGGTGTCGCAGAACGGATGAATCGCACTATTGCTGAGAAAGTCATGTGTATATTGAAGAAGGCTAGATTGCTTGAAACCTTTTGGGGTGAAGCTGTTTCGATTGCCTGCTATTTGATGAACAGGTCACCATCAGTTCCTTTGGATATGGAGATTTCAGAGAAGGTTTATTACAGGAATGAGGTTTTGTATTCACATCTGAAGGTCTTTGGATGTAAAGCTATGACGCTTGTACCCAAAGAGAAGAGACAGAAGCTAGATGAAACAGTCTCATGTATCTTCGTTGGTTATGGAAATGAATTCGGCTACAAACTATGGGATCTAGAAAACAAAGAAAATTATTCGACAGAGGGGTGCGGTCTTCTATGAAACCAGACTATTGAAGATTTCGATGGAATTCTGAAATCAGTTGGTGGTGTTGTAGATTTAACATCGATTTCTTCTCCAAATCAGCCTGCTACAGATGAGGAGAAGATAAGAAATGAAGACTTTGATACGGTGCTAGAAATATCTGACATTAATGAAGATACAGAACATAAAGCTCTTGAGCAGGGGGAGCAGTGTCATCACTCAGAGATAGAGATTTCAATGAAGAGGTCATCGAGAGAGTCAAAGATAGAAATTCTGATGAAGAGGTCATCAAGAGAGTAAAAGACTATGGAGATTCTGATGAAGATATCATCGAGAGAATTTAGACCATCATTGAGATACCCCACCTTTGAGTATATCTATTAAACTGAAGAGGGGAAAGCAAAAAGTTTTCTATGGGTACAATCTTATGAAGAACATGACAAATTGAAGCTTTGTGAAAAGCTGGACAGTACAGACTCCAAGTGAGGAGTTACAGACCTGGTTCCTCCCTCATTGGGTTGCAGGGAGAGATTGATGGATTTGAGCCTTCTTTAGGCCCATAGGCCCAGCCCATGAGGGCCTAAGATTTGCCATGCATTGGCACGAGCACTGTTCACTGTTCACGTGAATAGTGCACAACCCATTTAATAGGGTTTTTCTGCTCTTCATGAGGTACGCACAGACAGAAAGAAAAGTTGCGGTGGGTGTTCGGGTTCTACAGCAAAGGAAGAAAAGGGAGATGAGAGAGCTATTCCTTCTTCAGGTTTCTCCGCAGATTCCAATCTACATCGAGATTGTATTCCCATATTAGTTGGAAGATTTATTTAGGGTTTTATTCAGGTAATCCTGTATCTCTCTTTCATCTTCTATTCCTAAAGTTTAGATAAAACTTGATAGAACATTATTTCTCATTATATTTTGGTATAATAAATTATTTTTGGAGTGTCTCGTGGATGTAGGCTTAAACCGAACCACATTAAATTGAGTGTTTCTTATAATTTGCATGCTTCTATATTTTTCTGCTTGTGGGTGATTGACTCGGGCTTCATATATATTTTTTCGCGATTAGTATTATTTATTTCAAACAAATAAAATTATTAAAAATCCCTAAGAGTTGTGATTTTAGACTTCCAATGCTCTATAAAATGTGAAACTACATATTATCGAATCTGCTCTAGATTTGCAATAGCTGTTCCATCTGGTAAGCTAACGAAGCGGAAACGCCCAAAGAAGAAGAGGAGCACGTCTTCCTCTCAAGAATGTCTTGAGTCCACAAGAACAAAAGTTTCTATTGAAATATTTTAATTGAAGGTGCCTGAATACAATGACTTGGTGCCCTTTTATAGGCTTACAAAGAAGATACTAGAGACTCAACATTAAGACTCTTTTAGACTTTCTAAGGATTCTTGGAAAAACACAAGCATTTAGACTTTTTTTGAAAATGATTCATGACTCTTAAACTCCCTAGAAGACTTCTTGGAAAAACACAAAGACTTGGACTACTTGAAAAATGCAAAGAGACTTGGTCAACAAGGAAATTTGGGTGGGTATTCATTATGGTGCCACATCAGTCCCCTCCACTTGATAGAAACTCGCCCTCGAGTTAACATTTGAATCATCTAGAGCATGATACTCGAAGAGGTTTGCCACATTGAATGTAGGAGAGATATTCATATCTTTAGGGAGATCAACCACATAGGCATTATCATTAATCTTCTTGAGTATCTTGCAAGGACCAAATTTCTTGTACTTCAATTTGTTATAAGCGCCTACTGGGAAACGCTCCTTCCTGAGATGAACCATCACCATATCTCCTTCCTGAAACACTTTAAACCTTCGATGCTTGTCTGCATTCTCCTTGTACTTAGCATTAGATTCTTCCAATTGCTTCTTAACTCCTGCATGCACCTCTTGGATTCGATCAGCCATGTTTTCTGCTGCGGTGCTCATACCAGGAAGCTTTGGCAGTTTCACCAGGTCCAAAGTATGCCTTGGGACTCTTCCATACACGACCTCGAATGGGGACTTTCCTGTGGATCTGTTTACCATATTGTTAAAAGCAAACTCGGCTTGAGCAAGAAAATAGTCCCATTGCTTGGGCTTATCACCGGAGAGACATCTGATGATGTTCCCCAGTGTCCTATTGACGACCTCGGTTTGGCCATCCGTCTGTGGGTGATAGGCACTGCTGTACTCGAGAGACGTGTCAAACCTCCGCCACAAAGTCCTCCAAAAGTGACTTAGAAATCTTGTGTCACGATCAGAAGTGATGGTCTTTGGTACTCCATGTAGGCGCACTACCTCCCGAAAGAATAAATTTGCTACATTTGTAGCATCTGCTGTCTTCTTGCATGGGATGAAATGTGCCATTTTAGAGAATCTGTCAACCACTACAAATACAGAATCCATACCTCGTTGGGTACGCGGGAGCCCAAGAACAAAGTCCATTGATAGATCCTCCCAGGGAGCATTGGGTACCGGCAATGGAGTATAAAGTCCGGTGTTCTGCGTGTGTCCTTTGGCAGCTTGACATATTTGACACTTCTGCACGAACCGCCCAACGTCTTTCTTTAATTGTGGCCAGTAATACCTCTCTTCAACAAGAGCAATGCTTTTGTCACGTCCCAAGTGTCCTCCTAAGCCTCCTCCATGTAGCTCCCTGATTAGACGTTCTCTGAGTGAACCACGTGGGATGCACAAGCGATTCCCAAAGAAGAGGAATCCTTCCTGCACATGCATTTTGCTCGGTTGTCTTAATTGACATTTGGCCCATTCCTCCTTGAAGTCTTCATCATCAGCATATAACTCCGTCAAGTACTCGAGTCCTCCAATCTCATTAGTCATGGTGACTAAGAGAGCTGCCCTTCTACTCAAGGCATCGGCGACTTTGTTCTGTTGCCCTGACTTGTGTTTCAACA
This sequence comes from Acorus calamus, assembly GCA_030737845.1. Taxonomy (NCBI): domain Eukaryota; kingdom Viridiplantae; phylum Streptophyta; class Magnoliopsida; order Acorales; family Acoraceae; genus Acorus; species Acorus calamus. The sequence continues at coordinate 5,447,476 of CM060871.1, read as the reverse complement.
CATAAGTAAACTCCTGCATAAAAGAAGACCATCTAGCGTGCATGCGATTCATGTTAGTTTGACTATCAAGATATTTCAAAGCTTGGTGGTCGGTGTACAAAATAAACTCCCTTTGGATTAGGTAATGTCTCCAATGCTGTAGAGCACGAACCACAGCATATAGCTCCAGTTCGTAAGTCGACCACTTCTTGCGGGTGTCATTGAGCTTCTCGCTGAAGAAAGCGATTGGTCTTCCTTCTTGGGACAAAACAGCTCCAATGCCCACATATGATGCATCACATTCCACCTCGAACAACTTGTTAAAGCTCGGTAATGCCAGAACTGGGGCAGTCGACAGCTTCTCTTTGATGAGAGTAAAACTTTTCTCAGCTTCCTTGGTCCACTGAAATTTTTGCTTCTTCATGCACTCGGTGATGGGGGCCACAATACTACTGAAATTCTTGACAAACCTCCTGTAAAAAGTTGCTAGGCCATGAAAACTCCTGACCTCTGTGATCGATTGAGGAGTCGGCCACTCCTTGATTGCTCTCACCTTCTCCTGATCCACATGAATGCCTGATGCACTAACAATGTACCCCAAGAAACTCAAACTATTGGTCATGAAGCTGCACTTCTTTAAATTTATGTACAATCTGTTCTTCTTTAACGTCATAAGCACTTCTCTCAAGTGAGCATCATGTTCTTTTTCATTGCGACTATAAATCAATATATCATCAAAGTAAACTACTACAAAGCGTCCAATGAATGGCTTAAGTACCTGATTCATAAGTCGCATGAATGTGCTTGGGGCATTGGATAGTCCAAAAGGCATCACCAACCATTCATACAATCCGGCTTTAGTTTTGAATGCTGTTTTCCATTCATCCCCTTGACGAATCCGGATTTGATGATACCCGCTCCTCAAATCTAACTTTGAGAACACCTTCGATCCGGCCAGCATGTCCAACATATCATCCAATCGAGGAATCGGGAACCGATACTTGATAGTAATTTTGTTGATGGCACGACTGTCTATGCACATACGCCAGCTGCCATCTTTCTTTGGGACTAGCAAAGCTGGTACAGCACACGGACTCATGCTTTCCTGGATCATTCCCTTACGAAGCAGTTCATCCACCTTTTCCTGCAAAATTTCATTTTCTTTTGGACTCATCCTGTAATGTGGCAAGTTAGGCAGACTAGCACCTGGGATGAAGTCGATGTGGTGTTGGATGTCACGCATAGGAGGTAGGCCATCTGGGAGCTCTTCTGACAATATCTCCTCAAATTCTTTTAGCATAGGCGACAGTTTAGGAGGGACCTTCGTGCCTTCAGCCTCTTCCCCTTTAACGATTAGAGCATATATTTCTCCCACTTTCCTGGCATCCTCCTCAATGTCACCAAGAGCGAGAAAGAACTTCCCCTCCACTTTAGAAGTCTTGGGTTGGTTCTCTCCAGCCATCGGTAAGAGTGTGATTTTTCGATCATCCTTAGTAAAGATATAAACATTATCTTTACCTCTGTGAGTAGCATCTCGATCATACTGCCAAGGTCTTCCGAGCAACATATGACAAGCGTCCATGTCAACCACATCACAAATGACTTCATCCTTATAATTTTTCCCGATCGAGAAGGAAATCCGACATTGCTCCGTCACCTTTGCTGCATGCCCCTTATGGATCCAGCCAATTTTGTATGGCGTTGGGTGTTTCTCCGTCTTCAACTGCAACCTGTCCACCATCGTTCGAGAAACAATATTCTCGCTGCATCCCCCATCAATAATTACATCACAAACTCTTTGGTTCACCGTGCATCTGGTCTTGAATATATTGTGACGCTGCGATGACTCCACTGCCTGACTGTACATCAGACGTCGTACAACACAGGCAACACCATCATCACCAGGCGTTGCTCCTTCATATTCCTCCTCGAGATAGGAATCATCCCCTTCCTCTTCTCCTGCTCCCTTCTCCGACTCTTGCTCATCACGATCCACCAAGTTCACCATCTTTTTCTGAGGACATTGATTAGATCGATGCCCTGGTTCACCACACCTGTAACACTTTTCTGGTAAGGGACGAGCATAGGGATTGTCCCTTGTGGCTGGCGCTCCACCCGATCGACGAACAGGTGCACTTCCTGAGTCTCGGTTCGTGACCGTTGGAACCTGAGATTGGTCCACAACTGGAGCCTTTCCTTTGTTTGGTGTGGTGACCCGTGGCAGCTCGGATGTTGCAGGGTTCTTGTATGTTGCTGGGCTCCTCCCCATGGGCCGCTCGAGTTGAGCCTCGACCCTTGTTGCTAATTTGATAGCATCAGAAAGTGTCCACACCGGCTGCAACGATACCCGATCTTGTATGGCCAGGCGCAGTCCTCCTATAAACCTTGCCACTTGTTGTGGTTCGGTTTCCGTCAAGTCATTGCGCGAGGATAATCGATAAAATTCTTCAGCATATTCTCGCACCATACGACCTCCTTGCCTGCAATTTTGATATTGATGGAACAGTACCTGCTCATAGTCGGGTGGAAGAAATCTCCCCCGCATGAGTTGTTTCATTCTATGCCAAGTTCGAATTGGAGCTTTACCTTGACGGGTACGTGCAAGTTGTTGCTGATCCCACCATGCGGATGCTCCTCCTTTAAGCTTGTAGGCCACAAGCTTAACTTTTTTATCCTCCGAGATCTCCATGTAATCAAAGAATCTTTCGACTTCAAGGAGCCAATCAAGAAAATCTTCGATGTGGAGATGGCCATTGAAGCTTGGGAGATCCACCTTTATGCGATAATCTCTGGAATCATGATTGCGCCTAGCTCCATCTTGCTCTCCGAGTATGACCTCATCAAGCTCGTCATCGCTAGATTCATCCACATAGGTTTGAGGCCTACGTGGGGGTGTAGGAGCGTGAACTCGAGCAGGACGATCGCGAGCCTCATCGACGATCGGTAGCCTGTTGTCGTCACGAACCTGAAGGCGATTTACTGCTTCCAACAATCGAGCCATCGTTGCTTGCATTGTGAGCAACGACTGCTGAGTTTCTTGTTGGAAAGCTTCGAATGCCGCCATTGAAACATTTTGAACTCCGTGAGCACCGTCACCGGAGTTGGAGCTATCCAACCTGTTGCCAGCCATCAAGCCAGGAAAAGCCTGGCTCTGATACCAACTAACGAAGCGGAAACGCCCAAAGAAGAAGAGGAGCACGTCTTCCTCTCAAGAATGTCTTGAGTCCACAAGAACAAAAGTTTCTATTGAAATATTTTAATTGAAGGTGCCTGAATACAATGACTTGGTGCCCTTTTATAGGCTTACAAAGAAGATACTAGAGACTCAACATTAAGACTCTTTTAGACTTTCTAAGGATTCTTGGAAAAACACAAGCATTTAGACTTTTTTTGAAAATGATTCATGACTCTTAAACTCCCTAGAAGACTTCTTGGAAAAACACAAAGACTTGGACTACTTGAAAAATGCAAAGAGACTTGGTCAACAAGGAAATTTGGGTGGGTATTCATTATGGTGCCACATCATAAGCAAATCCTATCAATCCGGTTACTTACACGACGCCTATGACCTTTAGCTTGAAAATAACGGGTGTTTCGATCACCTTCAATAATTCATTTTGCCTTTGATCTCTGTGCCCATAAAATCTCCAACTGATGTTCAAGCGCTACCAACCTGTTTGTAGCAGCTCTAATGTCTTCCACATCAACATTTGGTCTATTAAGATCTTGATCCTGTTGAATTAGGGGGTTCAAATCCTCATGGGCATGAGCCACCTTCTTGGGGAGATCTGGTAACATTCCAGCTACAAAGTTCTTTTTGTAACATCCACCACTTCTGTCGAAGTTTTCTCATAGGTGAAGACCCATAATTTACTTGCTACTTTTCTGCTACAATCCTCCCAATATCTGGATATTCAAACCAAAACCTCTCAAATCGAAAAGTTTCCTGCCCACTGGTCTATGAATTTCTATATCCACCAGAATAGGAGCATGATCTGACACATGTCTTGGTAGTATTTGGACATGGGCAACAGGAAACAGGTCTTTCCAAGAACAAGATTTTAATATTTTATCGCTGTTTTTCAAACGATGACAGTGTTATCATCTCTAAAATATTGCACATTTTAGTAAGTTAGGTCGGATATCTTGATTTTATGTAATCAAAATTTGTTTGGATTTAATTAGGAAGATCACTTATTTAACAAGTTTCAATATTTATAGTAGGCGAATTTGTGGCTTTGGGGTTGATTCGTGACATGAGAACCCTTCGAGATAGTGGCCCCTGATGTGATATTAAATTGACATGATATCAAAGTGCACTTGATTATATATAAAGAAGATGAGGTGGCAATTGTATAAAAAATATTTTTTAGTGACAACTATTTCTCTGCAATTCTCCACCTCTTTATTTTTTATTCAAACTGCATGTAACATTATTTTTTTACAATTTCATTTATTTAATTATATATTTATTTAATTAATAAATTATATTTTTAATAATATATATAAAAATAATTATCCGTATGAATTGGTTATATGCGTTTTTTTTTTGTAATAAAATATATAATCACCAAGTGATTTCAACCGTCAGTGACATGTATCAACATAACCTTTTAAATGCACAAAAGATATGAACAATAATAACTTGTTATATCTGTAAACAATGAAAAAAAAAAAAATTCCACTCTTCAATTCAAGTCTGATCTGTTCAACCTTTGGATACACATGAGAAACACTGTCAGTGTTGCAAAAATTATACAAACGAATATATACACATTTCCACGACATATAATATCTGCACAGACTATATACATCCGTCTCAATTCTTTTAAAAAAATAATAATAATCAACGTGCTGCATCTCAGGTTCTCTATACAGCAACTCAAAAAACCAAAAACTATATCAGGAACAACAAACCATGCCATTCACTTGCATCAGGTATTTCTGCATTAACACAAACACCACACAACATGCAATCACCAAAAGATTGTGAACACGAGCAAGATAGATCAAACAAATACATTATGTAGAACAAGTCCTCACCCACTCGTGTTAGGCGTCGTCGACTTGCTAGGCCATACACCCACCACAGAATCCGGTGAACAAGGGTGGTTGTTCTTCAACAAACTCGAATCGTCAGTCGGGGTCGCATTGACATCCTCCTCCTCCACCTCGCGCAATTCATACCCACCAGAGTTGATCGTCTTCAACGCCTCCAAAACCTCGTCCATCGAAGGCCTCATCTCCTTCTCCGCCTGCAAGCACTGGAAAGCCAGCTCGGCCACCATAGTTACCATCCTTTTCACTACATCATCCGACTCAAACCCGATCTCCGGGTCGACCAACTCATGCAATGAGTGGTTGTGAATCTTGTTTATCGCCAAGTTCGCAAGGTTTATCTCATGTCGATGCCTAGTGATGTCAACCGCAGGCTTAGACGATATGAGTTCAACCAACACCACGCCAAAGCTGTATACATCGCTCTTGTCTGTCAACTGATAGCACTGATGGTATTCGGGATCCACGTATCCTGGCGTCCCTTGAGGAGCAGTGGAGACGTGCGTGGCGTCCACCGGAAAGAGTCGAGAGAGACCGAAGTCTGCTACCTTCACCCGGAAGTTGTTATCTAATAAAATGTTGTTAGTCTTAACGTCGCGGTGGATGATTTGGGGCTCGACCGCGTGGAGGTATGCGAGCGCCTCAGCTGTTTCGATGGCGATGCTCATGCGGATGGGCCATGCAAGGAATTTTTCGGATGCGAGGTCTCCGTGAAGATGATCCGCTACTGTTCCATTGGGGACGTACTCGTAAACGAGGAGGAGTTCTCGGCTATGACGGGAGGTGCAACCGTACAAGGAAACTAGGTTGGTGTGGCGGAGGCGGTTGAGGATCGCCACTTCGTTCAAGAACTGTTCGACCCGCTTGTAGTTGTTCTCATAGAGGCGTTTCACTGCGACAATGCGACCATCGCGAAGTTTTCCTAAATTTGAATGTGATTTACTAGTTGTTAGTAGTCATATATCCATGTCGGTATAAATGAAAGGGTTATTGTAATCCAACCTCATAAGCAAGACGATCCGTGAGTTGGTACATAATATCAGAACAAAAATTGGACGGAATCCAATCAGTGCTCAATGCCATCAGTTCTCATCAATCCCATGTCAGCTCCACAGTGGGGAATGAGAAGAACTAATGGGATTCAACGCTGGATCCCATGCCTAACTAAATCTTTGCTTAATTAAAACTTACTAGACATGAATGCAGGCTTCAGAGTTACCTTTGTAGACAGTGCCGAAGCCTCCATCTCCGAGTTCTCTGGAAGCATTGAAATTGTCAGTGGCCTCCTGGAGCTCCTTGTAAGAGAAAATGTGGGTGGGGTGAAGAGCACTGCCGAGCTCTGGGTCCCTTTTGGAGGAAGGCTCGGAGGAGACGGATCGAGAGAGGGTTTCTGAGGACATGAAAGGGACCGATTTACGTTTTTTGTGTCTACGGCAGAGGAAGATGATCACCAAAGCAATTAGGGAAACCCCGACGGCAGATGGAACGACTGAAGTGCAGGAAAATAAAATATCTGAAATTAGTATTATGAAAGTCTATAAATACTTTCCACTTGTGAGCCTATAACTTTTTAAGAATTGTTGCAACAATAACTTTTCCTGTTTCGTATTAAATTTAAGTTACACACATTAATTAGCAGATGAATTTGATCAAATTTGTATTTTCTTCAAATCAACTTTTTATTATTATTATTTGTTTTTTGGAATAATCGACTTCATTTAGCTTCATGAATCACCAATTACGTGAAATGACGATAAAAATTATTGAAACTAATGAAACAGGACTCCATCATTTTGGGAGGGATGAACCACCTCTTGTCAGGCTAGGAGAGGCACCCCCTCTTCACTGAGCAGTTCCGTGTTTGAATTTTTATTCATGCTAATAGGAGAAGATTTAACTAGGAATATTTTTAAAATAATGTATCTATCAAAAAACAATTTTAAGAGGGAGTATATAAGTTATTAAAACTAATATGAACAAGATGTGAGCTACTCCAGTGTTTCAGTTTGTCTTGATAAGAATATAGAAATTTCCAAAAGCTCTACTACTATAGACCATATTTTTTTCTTTTCCTAAACAGATCATTTTAGTATATTTGAATAATAAATGAAGAGGAAGAGGGCAAAAAAAGCGCAATGAATGTGGATATGATATACCTATGAAGACCACCTTCTTTGTCGTGGACTTTTCTGCCAAATCAAAGAAATATTAAATGAAAGATGTTAGAAAAATTTAGAATTAACTGAAAGTAATCTTATGTTTTAAATATCATCAAAATTACATAATCATGCCAGATATCAATAAAAAAAATATATTATATAGAGATAAATGCAAGCACAAGGAAAAATATAGCACAGTTGTCTCCAAAACTGTCATTCTTATTGCAGCAGTCTAATTTCTGTTAGGTAATGCACATCAGAAAGGTAGTTGTCACAGCTGATATTATAAGAGAGTTCAGAAATCTATGAGCAAGATGTAGGACCAGGATGGGGGGGGAGTAAGTGTGGGAGAGAGGAAAATCACCATCATCAAAGCATATCCTTGAGAGGGGTTTTTATATTGTGCCATGGTTCTATTCCATTCAAAGTTGTTTGTAATAATATTTGTGCACCTGACGTCATAGATTGCCAGTTGGGACCACAAGGAAATTCTGAACAACGAGTGTATGTTTTTGAGGCTCACATGTTATGTAAACACACTTTTCAGGCTAAGTGAATTGCAAGGTGAGACAGGAATAGGAGTGAAGAAAAGAGGGAGGAAGGGAAGGCAACATCCATTTGTATAAAGAAATGATTCCTACGAAACAAAGGAGATGGATATAAAACTATCCCATTTAAATTTTTGTGCTGTCTTAGCTTGACCTGGCCACCTAACTAGGACCAGGGAATAAAGACAGATGGGAAAGAGTGGAATGGTGGACCTAACTTATTTCTTCCATGCTATTGGTTAAGTCCTTATCTAGAGTCAAAGGATGGGTTTCTGCCTTGGTCATTATCTTTGACTTTTAGGTATGCTTAAGCAATTAAGAAAAAGAAGGGAATGCATATCTCAATGTGGGGTTCCCTCGGGATCTCCTGTATTAATGTTCAAACATAAAAACAAGAGGTCAGGAACCCCTGAAACTCTTGCATTCTCTAGGGACAATGAGGTCAGGATACTGATGTATTTAAGAAGACCTAGCAAATAGCAATGGCTGGGTATTCTATACGGATTAGTGTCGGATAAAAATAGAGAAAAATAACTTACATACAAAATAAAATACTGTAGTAAACCCAAAAAAGAAGCCCCAAATTGAATTTAGCATGGTTATAATAACAGAGTGATATCAATAGTAAAAAGTAAGTTCAGCTTATGTGTTCTGTGAGGCATGATTTTGTGCTTTTTTATGATGCGGTTGCTTCTTAACTTGCAATCTCAGTTCAACATCCTCAATGACATAGTCTCTATAAGTCAATCTGAATTATATTTCAAGAAAGAAAATACAATCAATCGATATAAAGCCCTGAGATATCAAAGTAGGCAGATTAAGGTCTCAAATTTTAGCATTTAAGCAACCCCACTAAGGTAGAAGCTTAGATAATGGATTATCTAATACAGGAAAAATCTCTTTCACTATATTTACAACTTTTGGAATCTGGTAAAATGTAAAAGAGAATGATGGTGAGGAATCACCAGAGCATGAAAGAAGGATGATTTATAAGAGCTCGAAGTAAATCATAAAGGAGGGAATGAGTCCAAATTTAATCGCACTCAAAATAACATTTTCTATATTTATTGGAATTTGGAGCTTGCTAGACGTTGTAAAGATGTCTTCTATCCAAACATGGAATTCAAATATTTCCTTCTTTTATGTAATAGTTCTACAAGGCTATTCAAATTGTATTCTTCCTCCAAAAATAAAAAGTTTTTTATGAAAGGCAGCTACACAGTTCATGGAATGACACAGATATAAGGGCTCTGTCAAACCTAATATCCAGGTTTCCTGAAGCATGATAGGCTACTTCGCGTTATAACAAAAAACAAGGATTTTAATAAAGCCCTCAAACACAGTTTGTTCTAGTAGCTTAATGAAAGTGGGAATCTATCTTTCCCCAGTACACCAAATAGTTCAGCAACTTCACTAGCAAAAGCCAAAGGCTAAAAAAAGAACAATCATTCCTCTCTGAAGTAGGACTTTATTTTGCAGTTCACTTGCCTATGAAAAATAAGGAAGAAATTTACTTCATCTCAAAACTCTGACGAATTTGCTGTGTGCCTAACTAGTTTTGATCATGGATAGTTCAACAATAAAGACCCTGAACTTCATCAAAAGTTTCGTCTTCCACAATGACTTTCCAGTAGAGCAATAACAATAAGACAATGTTCTCCTTCACTATGAACACCCAATTTGGTTTTTTTTTTGTTTAAAAATGAGATTTTCTTTTTCATCAACAAATGCATCTACATTCTTGCATAGATTTTTTGACCAAATATTTGCCAATTGAGGGTTTGGTCAGTAGAGGATGACGAAGGAAAGGAAGACAAAGCTTAATTTAGCATGCTAATCTTTGGAGTATACAACTGAAGGGGAAGGTGTCAGAGGTGAACAATCAGGGACCAAGTTGTCGATGAAGTTGGTCCCTCTGTTAGTAGATTTAGATATAAACAGCTGAACATTAAATCCACAAACAATAATATAGACTAGAAATACATAATAATATCAAAGACAAATAAAAACCATGATCTGTCATACCAATAGGTTAACCAAACGTACTGTCATGTATAGGTTGACAAGATGAGAATTTTCACTATACTATTCAATATTTTTGGTGACAAGGAACACCCAACATTAGTTAAGAAAACCCTAGATATACTGAATCACCCACAAACCCCAATAAGCCAGGGAGGATTCAACCTCGAGACTTATGAGGAGGAGCAAAACCATGGTTCCAGCCAAATAGCCAACCCTATGTGGTTTATGCTTTGATATTGATCAATGGAAAAAACAAGTTCAAAGGAGGAAGAAACAAAGTTTCTTAGTTGCAGAAAAAAAACATAATATGATATTTCTTCATCTATTTGGCACGAACCCAACATGTGTTGGCTTCTAAATCTTTTCTATGTAAAAATTCGAAACTTGACATAAAATCAAAGCAGACTCCAATCTACTTCATTCCCAAGTTCCAAACATTGATGTATGAACACAGATTTGTCAAGAGAACGAATTTTGACCGGAAACCATTGTTCCCAGCATAGAACAAAAATCCCCAACTAAAGAAAAGAATTCAAAGTTTCCAGCCCCAATTTCCTCAACTATTCTAAATCCGACCCAAATTAGCACTAATTAATGAATCTGTAAACCAAGAGATTAAAATATGGAAAAACTAATAGAACCCAAAAAAGAAAGGAAGAAGAAATTTGGATTGCCTGAGCATTCCTTGTAATGGACCCGATCCTTGCAAAGGCAGATGGCGCTGTTCCTCGAGATGTTGTACCCACATCGCCCTCCGCTCGGTACGCATCCATCAACGCACATACTCGTAGTGTCCCAATCCAGAAGGAACCCATCCTTCAACTTCTGCAAATAACCATCGATGCTCTCTCCGATTTCCAGACTCCAAACGGGTGCAAGAACCGAATAATTACACTCTCCCACTAATTTTGTAAGATTAACATAGTAATCATCAGGAACGGCTATTACACCAGGACATATCTGGAGCAGGCCCAATGACCCAACCAAGCTAGAATTACAACCCTCGAACAATTGAATATGTGTGTTGGTGGAGGAGTTCAACTGAAACGGAGGCGGAAACGAGAGATCTTGTGGAGGCTTGCAATTATCATCAAAGAATCGGGTGTTTGAGAGAACGACTGACCGATTGTTGTAGAAGATATTCTGGACGTAGTAGGTCTCGCCGGACACAGTGAGGACGGCCTTGTCGTCTTCGGTGCAATTGAGTTTGAAATCCGGGACTCCACAATAGGATTGCTGACTCTGTTCGACCCAGAAGGGGTAGGTGATGTTTTGGAGACCTCCGCATGTCTGTGGCTTACAAGGGTCCGGGTTCAGGTAATCAGGATCAGAGAGAGCTGCATCGAAGGAGAACAGGAACCCTAACAAGAAGAGCTGAAGTTGGAGATTGTGATTCATCTGAACAGGCAGCGGAGGCAGAGGAGGAGGAGATGTGAAGGTTGTGAGTGGTGGTTCTTTGTATATTTGTGAGGGGCACTCCAAAGTCCAAAGCTTTTGTGAGGCGGAGGGACGACCAGTCAAAGAGTGAAACTTTGAAGGGTTGTTTTGAAATTCGACAATGGAGAGTTTAGTCAGAGATGGGAGGGGCAGCATAGTTATGTGACACTTTTGAATATTGTGTGAAAATGATTGAAAGATCCTTGGAAATTATTTTTTTTGTTTAAATGTGGTCCAGAGGGGATGACATGTGGTTTTGTTGTAAAGTCAAAATTGGGTATTGGGAGCGAAACGTCTTTTTTGGTTAGATATTGCATGTAATTCGGGGAATCTCTTTTTGCACAACTTTTTTTTTTTTTTTTTAATTAATAAAGCCTACTTTTCACAGATTTTGAAAACACAATCATCTTTTCATGTATACCAAACTTGAAAAAAATTTAATTCAAAACCGGCTTACGTGAGACCGTTTTAGATTTGTTTTTAATTTAGCAAAGATAAACTCACACCAAAAAAATAGGTACAAATGATACCTTGAACTAAAATTTTAGAATTCAGTTCTTTTCATCTCTTTTCAAAATGTAAAAAAGAGAATGTATAGGAGTATTTAAAGTTTAAATATTTTGATTAAATATATAATATAAAATAATTGAATTTAAATAATATATTATATAAACATATAGAATTCAAAAAAATCTCATAGAATTTTTTTATTTTTTCAAATACGAACATTTTTTTCAAAATATTTTACAAGCTTAAAACTCCATCTCCAAATATATGATAATAATATTTATGGTTGGGAGGACATGAGGATACATAAAAAAAAATAGTTTTTTTTATCATACACCAGTATTGTCTCATGCACTGCCATCATTATCCCTAATCACATTCTTTTAATACCAACAATGTAAGATATGGTTTATTAGTACGCCACGTATGTTAGGATGTGTGCATTTATCCAAGCCAACTGTAAAGTCTTCTCTCTTTGTATGCATTCATTGCTCTAAAAATCCATTGATGGGTGGACAAAGGCATGGCAGGGGAAAAAAGTGGAAAAAACGAAAGAACCACCACCATCAGTGTGAATTGAAGGCCACGAAACAAAAGTTTCCATGGCGGCGGCTGAGGGACTGTAGGGTCAAAGGGAGATAAAACCACCGTTTGCATATTGACAAGGGCCATTTCCGTATTAATAATTATTTTTTACCGATAATAAATATTTTTTGTTTAATTATATTTTTAATTATTATAATTATTTAATTGAAATTATAGATAAGAATCAATAAAATTTAAAAATAAATTTAATATGTAGATCTTTAATTTATAAAAGGTAATTACAAATGATTACATGTGTAACCCCTTATACTACAATGTTAATATCACCTTACTGACATAATTATATTATGTTATTACTCTTAAATAAACGGCAATTATCTATTTTCCATCCTATCCACACTTTTTTTTTCTATTCCACTATTCAAACATAAACAAAATGTATAAAGAATAAGTTCTTCTAGTTGAGATGGTGGGATCAAATGTGGGGACTCATATGTCAACTTGGGAGGGGAAAATAAAGAGGAGAGAGAGAGATAGAGATGGATAGAGAGAGATGGGAGGGTGGAGGAGAAAGGCGGCCGGAGGACTCTAGAGGCAGAAGCGGAGAGAGAGAGAGAGAGAGAGAGGATGCCTTGTCAGGGTAGCTTGTTCTCCTTCTATAACACACGCAACGATCAAAGTCTCATTTTTCAACCTATCTTGTTTTCTATTCTCTACCAATATTTCTGTTCACATATGTAATAATATATAAACTCCAGTCATGGCTAATCTACCCCCATGTTGAACTTTTCAGATGTTAACCGTGTTGAACTTTTCGGACGGCGGGGAAGACGAACAAGTAACTTGTGTACTTCAAACAACCCCGCCAAAATTTCTATCCCTCTCTTTCTAAATGAATTTTTTTACAAGATGAAAGTAATGATTCCCATCATTCCTCCTATTTTAACATATCAATACTACCTTATTCTATCCATCTATCCAAGCAGTTCTTTTTCCTTTATTCCACCTATCCACACTGCTGTTCCACCTCATTTCCTCTACCCAAACAAAATCTAAATGATTTCCCCCCTCAACACATCTAATTAACGAAAAACAACAGCATTAAAAGCAAAGGATTGGAAAAAAAAAAGGACTCACTGGCATGACATGAGGCATCTGAGTAAGTAGCATCCGGGCAAAGGCAGAGCAGATCGTTAGGTTTGCTCTCATCAAGCCCACACCGACCGCCCGATCCGACACATTTGTCACACCAATCCTTCCCTGGATTCCACGTCACATTGAAACCATCCGCCAAGGCCTTCATCAAACCATCCATACTCAAATCATTCATAGAGTACGGTTTGCCAATCGGCACCAAGTATCTCACGCAGTTGTCGCCCAACCATTCAGACAAAGTCGGATCAAGAACCTCGAAAAAGTAATAGTAGTACTCATAATTCGTGCTTGTGTTGCAGAGCTCGAAAAAACCGGACGACGACCGATTAAGCGGGATCGAGCAGCCATAGTAAGTGAGATTGTGATAGTCGTTGGTGTAGTCGAAGAGCGAAAAATCGAGGGAGGGGTTTGATAGGTAGGAGCAGTACTTGTCTATGTTGATGAAAGCCATGTCTGCAATGGTCATGATTTGCTTCTCATAATCGATTTTCTTGACTTGGTAGCTCGCGTCGTCGTTCATTATTAACAGTGTTAAGTTGTCGGTCGTGCATGAGAGATGCAAAGCAGGTAATCCGCAACCGGGTAAGGTTCTATTAATGGAGAATGGGAAGGTTATGTTTTCATTGAAGTTGCCGCAGCTGAAGGGAAGGGGAGCGCAGCTTTTGTACTGATTGTTCTTCTGGGACGAACAGGGGTGAAAGGAGAAGGTGATGAAGAGGAGGAAGAGGAAGAAGAGCTGGGAATGCATTTTAGGAGGGATTGTTTGATGTGTTGATTATGAAACAATATTGGGAAGGCTTTTTTTTTTGGAGGTTTTTTTTGTGAGACTTTTCTTTGGAATGAAGTAGTTGAATTGATCTTTTGGAGGTTAACGTTGCCGGTCATGGATGGACTGGAAATTTCATATGAAACTTATAGAATACGCATATGATTTGACCAATGTTACACACAGTTCTGCTCGGGCATAATTCCGTCTCATGTAACATCATACACTCACGTAAATAAGATATGTATTTTGTTAAAAATAATTTCAAATGAATTCATGCAATTTAATATTGGATTACATGTATACTTCATTTTCTATAATAGAATATATCTTATTAGATGGGATATATTAATTTTAAAGAAATTTAAAACATGAATGATTGTATGAATTATGAACTATAATCAGGGTCGGCCATAAACAAAGGCAATGAGGGCAATTATCTATGGCTCCACTCAGGGAGGGCCCAACAACACATGATCAATTAAATAAAATAATGAATGATAAGATGTGTCACTTTTACTGATGAATTAGTTTCTCTCAATACAAATTCTTTTCCAAAATTAAGTCTTAAATTTCTACATTCCTTAAATCTCTCTAAATTATAACAATATCTTCCTCTCCATTTCTCTCTTTACTGCTCCCTTCGGTTGTTTAAAATAAATGATACAAACCCTTGTAGTTATTTTTATGATTTTAGGTTTTTTTTGTTGTTTTTAGGCTTTAAAATTATTATAAGATATTGTGTAGATATTTTTAAAATTAGTATAGTTTAAGATAAAATGATGTATAAGATTAAACAAGTTATATTTTTTTGAATATATATATAGGCCCCACTTTTTACATTCACCTAGGCCTGATAAAAAAAATCAACAGGGTCGCCCTTACTGTAATTGTATTTAACCATTTCATATATTACATATTTATATTTATATAATATTCAACAACCCTATTGACCCTGTCACCCTGGATTGGGATGTGTTAGTTTCTAGAGTTGGAGGGATTGTTTGATTTGTTGACTATGAAACAATATCGGGAAGGCTTAGGCCCAATGGGCAGTTTACCAAAAAAAAAAAAAAAAGGGAACGATTGTTTTTGTGAAACTTTGAAATGAAGTTGTTGAATCGATCTTTGGAGGTTAATGTTGCCGGTCATGGATGGACTGCTATACTTGTGTTGCTCTAAATATCCATTGATGGGTGGACACAACAAAAGCATGGGCAGAGGAAAAAATGTGGACAAAACGAAAGAACCAACACTATCAGTGTGAAATATTGAAAGTTTCCATGGCGGCGGCTGAGGGACTGTAGGGTCAAAGGAAGATAAAACCAACACTTGGATATTGACAAGTGCCATTTCTAGATTAAGTCTTATATTGACAAGTCATTTTTTATTTAGTTATATTTTTTATTATTGTAATTATTTGATTGAAATTGTGGATAAGAATCTATAAAATTTAAAAATAAATTTGACATGTAGATCTCTAATATATAAAAGGTAATTACATATGATTATATGTGTAACCCCTTGTACTAGAAATTCAATATCACTTTAGTGACATAATTATATTATGTTATTACTCTAAATAAACAGCAGTTATCTATTTTTCATCTTAATCCACCCCTACTTCTTCCTATTTCGCTGCCCAAACATAAGATAAACGTATAAAGAATGTTCTTCTAGTCGAGATGGTAGAATCAGATGTGGGGACTCAGAAGAAAAATATATATATAGAAGAGAGAGAGAGAGAGAGAGAGAGAGAGAGAGAGGGAGAGATGAGAGGGTGGAGGAGAGTGGCGGCAGGAGGACTCTAGAGGTGAAAGTGGGGAGAGAGAGAGAGAGAGAGAGAGAAAGGATGCCTTGTTAGCTTGTTCTTCTTTTATAACACACGCAGCGATCTAAGTCTTATTTTTCAATCTATCTTGTTTTCTATTCTCTACCAATATATCTGTTCGCATATGTAATAATATATAAACTTAGTCATTGCTAATCGACGCCCATGTTGAACTTTTCATATGTTAACTGTGTTGAACTTTTCGGACGGTGGGGAAGACGAGCAACTAACTTGGGTAATTCAAACAACCCCGCCAAAATTTCTACCCCTGTTTTAATTCAGTAGAGGAATTAGGTTATTCATATGTATGTATAGATGACTATACCAATGAAATATGTATGTTATTTTTTGTTTATATTTTTAATTATTTTCGTTGAAAAACGCTATGATGAGTTTTTGTTGTCTGATTAATCATGGATAACTTAAAGTGTATTTGTGCACACATTTTAAAGGAAAATAAAAGAAAGTGAGGGAATTTGGGTTAAAAGAAAAGTGGTGGAAAGTAAAATATTATCATTTGACCAACTTTCATAGTGTTTGTGCATGTGGTAGAAAAATTTTCTATCACTTTCTCTTAAATTGTTACATATAGAGAAAGGAAAAAGATTTCTCACTTTTTTTTACAAGATAAAATAGGAGAGAGAATATGATGGAAAAAATTTTCTTTTCAATATTTGGTACAAACTTTAGATTTTTGGATGGTCAAAAAGAAAATTTTTCATTTTCCTTTTAACACAAACACATTCTTACATGAAAATATAAATAATATATAGATAAAATAAATATTTATAAAGTATGAAAAAAATGATTTGACATGTGACCCCTTTAAAATCCGGGGGGGGGGGGACCGGATACCAATACCACATTATTATGGGGATGTTTAGTCTGACCCGAAAATAAATTTCGGTGTGGGTGACCATTTGAAAGAAATGAAGGAGCATGCGAGGAAGGCATCGGGTGACGCCGGTGGGTGGTGAAGGAGAGGTAGAGAGAGGAAGAAAAATAAAAAGAGAGAATAGGAGGAGGAGGGCATCGATGGGGGCCAACGCCACCTGCAACCCTCATATGCTGACCAACACCCCCCCCCCCCCCCCCCCCCTCCCCTATTTTAACATATCAATACTACCTTATTCTATCCATCTATCCAAGCAGTTCCTTTTCCTTTATTCCACCTATCCTACAAAATCTTAATGATTCCCCCCCTCAACGCATCTAATTAACGAAAAACAACAACATTAAAAGCAAAGGATCGGAAAAAAAAGGCAGCTGAGTAAGTACCATTCGGCCAAAGGCAGAGCGGATCGTTAGGCTTGCTCTCATCAAACCCACACCGACCGCCCGATCGGACGCATTTGTCGCACCAATCCTTCCCAGGTTTCCACATCACATCGAAACCATCCGCCAAGACCTTCATCAAATCATCCATAGAGTACGGTTTGCCAATCGACACATTGTATCTCGAATCGCAATAGTCGTAGCCCAATGGATCAAAAACGCCCACAGCAACCGCGATAAAGTAATAGTAGTCCCCTGTGTTGCAGAGCTCGTAAAAGCCGGACGACGACCAATTAAGCGGGATCGAGCAGCCGTAGTAAGTGAGGTTGTGATCGTTGCCGGTGTAGTCGAATAGCGAATAATCAAAAGAGGTGTTTATGGATAGGTAGGAGCAGGAATCGTCTATGTTGATGTAAGCCATGTTTGCAATGGTCATGATTTGCTTCTCATAATCGATGTTCTTGACTTGGTAGCTCACGTTGTTCATCATTAACTGTGCTAAGTTGTCGCTCGTGCATGAGAGGTGCAAATCAGGTAATCCGCAACCGGGTGAGGTTCCATCAATGGAGAATGGGAAGGTTATGTTTTTTGTGAAGTTGCCGCAGCTGAAGGGAAGGGGAGCGCAGCTTTTGAACTGAATGTTCTTCTGGGACGAACAGGGGTGAAAGGAGAAGGTGATGAAGAGGAAGAAGAAGAGCTGGGGGTGCATTTTAGGAGGGATTGTTTGATGTGTTGATTATGAAACAATATTGGGAAGGCTTTTTTTTTTTTTGAGGTTTTTTTTTGGTGAGACCTTGCTTTGAAATGAAGTAGTTGAATTGATCTTTTGAGGTTAATGTAGGTCATGGATGGACAGGAAATTTCAGATGAAACTTACATATATAATATGCATATAATTTGACTTATTTTACACACAGTTTTGTCTAGGCATTTATCTCATGTAACACCATACACTTACATAAACAGGATATGCATTTCGTTAAAAAGTAATTTCACTTAGAAAAAATGAATTCATGCAATTCAATATTGGAGTACATACTTCATTTTCTATAATAGAATATATCTTATTATATGGATATATTAATTTTAAAGGAATTTAAAACATGTGTGAACTATAATCAGGATCGGCTCTGAGTAAAAGCGACCAATGCAATTGCCTTGGGCTCCATTTAGGGAGGGCCCAACAACACATGATCGATGGAAATAAAATGAATAAATTGTGAGATGTATCACTTTTACTCATGAATTAGTTTATCGCAACACAAATTTTTTTCCAAAATTATGTCTCAAATTTCTCCCCTCTTTAAATCTCTCTAAATTATAGCAATATTCCCTCTTTGTATCCCTCCCTCCTCACTACTCCTTTCGGTTGTTTAAAATAAATGATGCATAAATCCTTTTAGTTATTTTTATGATTTTATAATTTTTTGTTGCTTTTAAGCTTTTAAATTATTATAAATTATTGTATAGATATTTTGTAAAATTATTATAGTTTAAGATAAAATGATGTATAAGATTAAACAAGTTAGATTTTTTTTGAATATATATGGTGCCCCACTTTATACATTCGCCAGGGTCTAATAAATTAAAATCAACACGGTCGGCCCTGACTGTAATTGTATTTAACCTTTCCCATATAATACATATTTTATATTTATATAATATTCAACAACCCTATTGACCCTGCCACCCTGGATTGAGATGTGTTAGTTTCTAGAGTTGGGATGCATTTTAAGAGGGATTGTTTGATTTGTTGACTATGAAACAATATTGGGAAGGCTTGTTTTGAGGTTTTTGTGAAACTTTGAAATGAAAGCTGTTGAATTGATCTTTGGATGTTAATGTTGCCGGTCATGCATGGACTGCTATATTAATGGTACAGGAAATTCAGATGAAACGTACGTATATAATATACATATAATACAATAAGATCTATGTTAAAGCATCTCTAAGCCCCCGTTTGGAATTGGTATAATCCCCCAGATAACTCTGGATAACCTCGGATAAGTATTTTGGGGTGTTTGTTTACCCCGGATAACTTTGGATAAAATATACCAGAATAAACCCAGATAAAGTGATATATGGATTCCAATCTACCCCTTGAATTAAAGTTATCCAAAGTTATTGCACCCAAAGAATATGTGGGCCCACAGTCAAATCAATTTTCATCACCTCTTATAAATCACCTGTCAAATCAACTATCATTACTTTTTTACCTTTTATAAATATTTATCCATACTTTATTCACATTTTACCAAAAAAAAAAAACATTTATTCTTACGTTTACCAACGAGAATAATTCAAAATACAACCAAACACAAAATCATTTTATCCTTATTTATACTCACTTATGCTTAGATAAATCTATATCCTAGAATAAAATCTATCACCGTTCCAAACGGGGGCTAAAAGAGATATTTTTTTAAAAGGGTTGTACTCCAACCATTCTCTTTCATTTTTTTTCTTATCATTTTTAAAATAATTTAATGTTATATGAAAATTCATTAATAAATATTATTAATCCATTTGTATAGAAAATTATAACATTGGAAAAATCTCATTAAAACCTTTAAAATAAATCTAGTATTAAATATTTTTTGAGTTATTTTTAAATTAGCAATTTTTTAATTAAATAAAATAACATAATTCTTGAATAATCAAATATATGAGGATGTATTTAAAATTAATTTTAAAATAATTATTAGTCTCATTTTGAATGTCTCAATGAGACCTTTCCAACGATGGTATTTTTATTAAAAATGGATTAGCAGATTTAAATATACATTAAGTTGAAGTAATTAAGGTATAAAGTAAAAAAAAAAAACAAATTTCAAATGTGTTTAGGGTATTTAAAAAATAAAAATGTGGTTTGAAGGCCAAAATACAAATTTCTAAATTCAGAGGTGCATTTAGAGAGTGATTGAAAGAAACCACTCTCCAAATTTTGAGATTTGGAGGATAAACTACCCTCAAAAAGCCTACACTACTTTTTTTTTCTTTATACAGGGAGTCAAATCTCTTAAACCCAGGTCCAATAGTCTCCCTCCACCACTTTCTCATTGCTCTTTTAATTAACACACTATATGGGTGAGAAGCCATATTCATTTCCTACATAAAAAAAGACTATATTGCCCTTTCTTTATATGGGCATAATGGGTATTTCCCTACATGAAATTTTCTTATTTATTATTAATAATTTTTATTTAAATGGTATTTATTCCAAGTCAATATTTGATAAAAAAAATTGATATTGGAGGGACCCGTGGGCCGTGGCTGACTTGAACAATTGTGCTATGTAACACCACTAATATTTGATAAATTTTAGAATATGCTTCTATTCATTTGATATTTAAACATCTTGTAATTTTTATATATAATTTGAAGTATTTAGTTAAGAATGAAGAGGCTTTTTTAAAGACTTATAAAAAATGGCTCCCTACATGTCCCCACAATGTAGGGAAACTAAAAAGAGGTTTTTGGAGATGCTCTTACACATGATTTTTTTTAGACATATTAATAAGATATATATATTTATGCTAAAAAAATTCACATAAAAAAATCCATGCAATTCAATATTAGAGTATTTTTTTTTATAAGAGTATATATTTTATTAAAATAAAATATATTATTTTAAAAAATTTAAAACACGTGAAATTATAATCTCACTTAACTTTTTCATATAATACATATAATTTATTTATATAATATTCAACAACTCTATTGACACTGGATTGGAATGTGTCAGTTTCTAGAACTGGATGTTAATAAACGCATTGACCAAATCGGATGAAAGATTGTCTCTGCAATTGCTGAAGATATTTTTTTGATGCAAATGGAAACGATTGGGTGGTGAGAGTTTTCCGTTTGAATTTGTCAAATATATATATATATATATATATATATATATATACACGTTTTCGATGTTTAACTTTTTAAATCATCATCTTCCTTTTTTATGTCAAAAACAATTTACGATTGAAAAACTAATAAAATAATATTTTTTAAAACTTGACTTGAAATACAAGATTTGATAATCTTGAGTTTCAACCTAACATAAAAAAGCAGCCTTAAAAAAAATATTTAAATTAATATATAGGAAAATATAAAAGAATATGAGAAGAAGTATAATTATTGACAATAGGATTTTAGGTGGAGGTTATTTATTGAGGGTCCGTTTGGGGTGTGACATAAAGATTATTCGCCCTTGATAGCTATACTGGGATAGATAAGAATCCACGTTGAATAGATAAATTTTTGTGTGGTTGTCTTTTCTGTTATTTTCATTGGAAAACGTAAAATTAATCTTTTTGTTGTTTGGTTCACCTTGAATAAAGTAAGGATAAGTGGTAAATAAGAGATGGATAAGCGTTTATGACTTTTTAAATAACAATTATACCCGTGCATAAATTATTTGTGTTTGGGAAAAAGTATGAGAGATGTGTATGTGATATGATAAATGTGATAGTTTTTGAAATGTGTGCAGAGAGTGTTAGGTAAGATAAATTTTTTTTAATGACAGAGAAGGGTATTTTTATCCATTGGTATAGATAAGTCCTGATAAGTAATTCTCGCTTTTTTTTAGAATAGTTATTAGGCATTATCCTAGTTTATCCAGACATAACTATCAAGGTTTATTCTTGTCAAACAAATAGTTGTTTGGGGGCTATTCTACTGTACTCTCCCCTATCCACCTTTTATTCTCCACCCCAAACGGGGGGTCAATATATATATATGCTCCGTTTGGATGGGGGAATAAGGGATGAAATAGATGGGAGTAAAGTAGAATAATAATAAAAAAAGTGTTTGGGTAAAAAGAATAAGTAGATATAGTTATGCAGAATTAAGTGAGAATAAGCTGATATTTCGTATTCTAGATCCTCTGGAATTGTGTTATTCCTACACTGGTATAAGGGGACCCACATTTTAAATAACATATTATCACATCAAATAACTTGTAATCACCTTATATACATCATTGGGGTACACGTGTCAAATTAACTTTTTACAATTTATTCACATTTTATTAATTATCAATCAAACAACTCAATCTTTATTATTACATTTCCCAATAAGAATAACAGAAAAAACAATCAAACAGAAAATCACATATTTTATTGATAAAATTATTTATTCTTGGAATAGGTATAAACCCCATCTAAACATGCTCATTAGAGTTTTGCAAGACTTAAAATCATATATGTCAGATTTTTTAAACATTTAAATTTGATTATAAATATACTTAATAAATAGGATTTTTTGCACAGTTACATTTGTCGGTGTCGAGAAATTGGTCTCTGGCGCGTGTGTGGGGGTTCTTCGGAGGGTTCGGATCGGATGCGTGCCCTGGCGGGCTCGGCCGGATCGTCTCCTCGGAAGGGGTGAGGGTGTGGTTCCTGGTCGAGGCGCCCGACAGCGGCTCAAGAGGATTCAAGGGGGGGGGGTTTGTGATCGCCACCTGCTTTTTCTAAAAACAGGAAAGGGTTTGGGTTTGATCGCCTACGTGGGGAGTTTGTGGGGTCTCCGCTCTGAGACACGGATATACCGTACACAGAGGTGAAAAACAGGTAATCCTATTCTGCTTCCGGGCTTGACTAAAGGAGTTATGGGACAAAGGGGTGTGAGTATGGGGTGTGTATAGGGGGGGGGGGCTAGTTGGATCTAGCCGTCTGGATTGGGGCGGCTAGGTAGGGTTAGCCGTCCAGGGTCTGGGGGGATTTGGGCAGGGGTTTGGTAGGAAAAGGGTGGGGTCTTGGACAGAGGCTAAGCTAGGTTTAGCCTGGGTTTATGGAGGGTGGGATGAGAGGGTATTTTATGTGGGGAATGGGTGTTTCTCTCACAAAAGGGGGGGGGGGGCTCTCTCTCTCTCTCTTGGGATTTCAAGTGGGGGAAGGTTGGACAAGTGGGTTTGTGGGTTGTTGATGTTGTGGATTTTGTTGGGTTTGTTGGTTGTATCTTGGTCATCTTCTATTTGGGCTTGGGACCCCTCTATTTATAGTAGAAGCGGGGCAGGGAAATATCCCGAGGGTAATGGAGTGATTTGGCTTTGATTGGACCTCTCATTAATGCTCTGGTTTTTTCAGCCAGAGAACAGGTGAAGGGCGGCTAGTGCTAACTAGCCGCCCGGGATGGGGCGGCTACTTCCTGGTAGCCGCCCCTATCATGACCTGCCAAACGTCCCATTTCTGACAAGCGGTGGCTTGGGTCGGCTACTTGGTTTGATCCGGCCAAGAGAGGGCGGCTAAAGGTCATGACCCGCCGCAATGATCAGCATTTAATATTGCTTTATGTCCCATCCAGGGGACTGGTCCAAAGTCGGCCAGGGGGCGGTTAGGGGGGCGGCTAGTGTAAACTAGCCGCCCAGTGAGGGGCGGCTAGTTAGGGTTAGCCGCCCCTTTCCAGGGACTTAGGTTTTTAGGGTTTTGGTTTTGGGTTTAGGTTAGGGTTTGGGCTAGGGTTTGGGGTTTAGCTTAGGTTTAGGGTTTGAGCTAGGGTTTGGGTTTAGGTTAGGGTTTGGGCTAGGTTTAGGGTTTTCGGTTTACCGAACGTTGGGTTCTCTTATTTGTGTCCACTTGTGGGAGATTTCCGTGTGTTACTTGAAGTATTTCTGTCTCTCTGGACGGTCAAAATTGGGGTATCTACAATTGTCCCTCATCGGACGGAGTCTTTGTGCGAAGCAGGAAAAACTTCGACCGATGATAAGGAAAGAGACCCCTATTTTGGCCGGCCCGACCTTCAAGAAGTTATGCCAACACGAACAGTACTTTTCGGGGAGTTGATTTAGGCTGTCAGAGGCTAGGTCTTCACTTAGAATTTTTATCCGAGAAGATGATCCAGGTGGAAGGCGGGGAAAAGTAAATGGTGAGTGATCCAACCCGCGGTCGGGGTTCTTAGCTATCGTGCACGGAGCAGCCCAGCGTCAGTTTCCTCGTGCCTACCGTTCCCGTGTTTGGAAAAACTCAGCAAAGAGGGGATATCGCCGACAGAAAGCAAGTAAAAGATTGATTTGGGTGAATTGGATCATCCGAAGGATAAGAACTCTAGAAAAGAACCAGAACTGAAGAAATTTGAATCTGAATGGTACTGAATGTGTTGCAAAACTTCGGGAGAGTCGTGTTTGATCAAGTAATGTCTGGGAAATAAGCCAATACATGGATGTTTGGTATGGAGAACCTTGAATTTTAGGGCTGAAAAGATTGGAAGGGGGTTTTTTAAGCAAAAGAGAAAAACTGGGAGGGGTGGCTAGTTGTAACTAGCCGCCCGAGAGGGGGCGGCTACTCGCGGGTAGCCGCCCCTCGACTGGGTCCCTTATAACCGAAAAGACCCTCTCTCTCCCCATATGTTTTTAAAACGGTTTCTCTTCCCTCTTCTCTTCTTCCCTTCGGTTTCAAACTCGAAAACCCTGATTTCTTTGTCTTTCTTTCCTCTATTTTGACCTCAATCTTTCTCTTTCCCTTGATTTCGAAACCCTAGTTTGGGTTCTCCTTTTTCCTTTTCCAAACTGAGGAGATGACGAGGTCGAAGGCGACTGCTTTGAGGGGGAAACGACCGCGGGTGGCTCGTGGAGAGCGTAGCCCGAGCTCTTCATTATCGGAGAGCGATAGGCCGGAGGTCGAGGCCGTGGGGGAGGGTATGGGTACGACGGAGGTGCCGCCGGTGGATATCAGCGTGGGTGAGGTCGGGGATTTGCCTTTGGGGGCTGTCCCGGAGGTAGGGGGGAGTGTGATAGGCTATACACGCAAGAGGAGGCGTGGGGATCGACCGGTGGTGGCCGAGGAGGTGGTTTCGGGGGTTGGAGAATCGATTGAGGGTGCAACCGAGGGGGTAGGGGTCGAGGGAGTCAGCGAGGAGGTGAGGGCGTCATTGGATGCCCTCATCGGGATGTTGGATAGGGAGGCCACAGAGGCCAGGGCTGAGGAGGAGGAGAGTAGGGCTATGGGGGCCTTTGCGGAGTTTATCTCCGGCGTGGGGAGGGTGGAGGGGATAGGAGAGGCTAGGGACGGGGCTGGGGAGGCCGAGGGTATGGGCACTGGGGCCGCTGAGGCCGGTGTGGGTGTTGGGGTTGAGGCCGAGGAGGCCGTGTTTGAGGAGGATGAGGAGGAGGATGACGACGGGATGGACGATCCCAATGAGGCCGAGGTGGACGCTCCTGGGTCCACACGGGCCGTGGTATGTTCCTAATCCTTTAGTCTTTGCATTTTATTTTGGTGTATATGCATGTGTTGGTGGTATTGTCAGGTTGTATGTGTGTATTATACTCGTATATGTGTGTTTATTTTCTAAATAGGCATGCTTGTGTATAAGTTAATTACGGTGGGATGTGTAAGCATGCTGTCATGGGTTTGAGTTCCATATGGCCATATTGCTTAGGTGTGCATGATAGGCTGGATGTAAGAAAGTGCGTGAGTGGTGACGACGGTGGGATGTGTTTGATATTTGTCTAACATGCGTGATCATATGAGGAGTGTAGTTTCTTACTTTCATGCTTTCGTTCCTTTTCTTTTAGCATGTGGGAGTTTTGATTTCGCTAAGCATGGTTTAAAATGATTTCGTAGATTTGGACTCTTACCTCTCGCTCGCTTTTAAACTAACCCATGTTCCCTTCGCTTGTTTTGTAGAGGTCGAATCGTATCCGGGCTTTATGGCACGGGACGAAGAGGTGGTACAATGCCCTGGGGCAGGAGGAGAGGAGCTTGGTGGATGGAGCGGGCTTCCGTTCCTTCTTCCTGATCGAGCCATTCCACGTCCACCGTCCATATGTGGAGGCCTTGGCGGAGAGATGGGATCCGGAGAGTTGCACGTTCATCCTCCCTACGGTGCTGTCATGCCGACGCTCGAGGACGTCCATCGGATCACCGGCCTTCCGGTTCTGGGGGAGGCGGTGATCGCGGCCACCTAGCGGACTACAGGGGGCTTTTCCGAGAGTTGATCGGAGAATGGGAGTTCGTGGAGCGGGAGCGGACGCTGAACCGGATCCCTTTGGGGCGGCTTTCGGGGCAGTACGGCCTCGGTTCCTTCACAGAGCGCAGAAGGGCGAAGCTGCAGCTAGCTTCGAGAGGCGGCGGGCGATGATCGAGGCGAGAGAGGCGGCCGCGTGTCCACAGAGGGCACGGAGGGAGTTGAGAGCGTTCTTCCTCTACTTCTTTGGCCGGGTCCTTTTCTCGACGGCCTCTGATAAGGTCTCCTCTCATTCCCTTCTACTGATGCGGGACTTGGAGGGCATGGGGCGCTATGCTTGGGGAGCGGCGATGCTTGCCACTTGTTTGCGGAGCTCTCGAAGAAAGTCAAGAGGGCTGGAGGAAAGAACCTTGGTGGCTTCGCACCATTCCTTCAGGTATGTGTAAGTGATGAGTGTCTTCTTCTTGGTTTAGCTTTACTTTGGTCATGATAAATTCCCTCTTGCTTTGTTAGATCTTCGGGTACGAGCACTTCGCCATTGATCGCCCGACTTTGGCTCCGTTCGATCATGCCCTCCCTTGGGCCATGAGATGGGAACCCCGGGGATCTTCCCGTTTGCATCGCCTCGCCCAATTCCGAGAGGCCTTCCGCGTCTTGTCGGAGGAAGAGGTATAAGTTTTCTTTGAATCCTTTTGGTTTGTACTTGGTTTTCTTTTGACTAAGCGCTCTTCCTATCTTTCGATGCTTTTTTAGATGACGTGGAGGCCTTACTCGGAGGAGGTTCCTGAGGCCCTGGCGCGAGACATCTGGCTGATCTACTTCAATGAGGTCGTGTTCCATGCGATCAGCCGGGTCGTCCGTCAGCTTGGGTACCATCAGTGGGTGCCCGATCCTCTTCCGCGGCGCCCTTCGATTCCGGTGGCCGGGATTCCTCGGGACACGAATCTCCCGAGGAATTACGCGACGTACGTGGCGGGATGGATGGGTCGAGGCGTTTTGGTGGAGCGTCGTCCTGAGGTGACTTCGAGCGACGAATACCTAGCTTGGTATCGTCGGGAGTATGCGGATATCCTCGGGACGATGGAGGAGGAGATCCCGGACGCTTATGTAAGTTTAAAGAATCCCTTTCTTTCCTCGTTCTCTTTTGTTTGAACTCTTCTGAATGGTATTTCCTTTTGCAGGTTGAGTTGAATGAGATGGAGAAGAGGCTCAAGACTGCCAATGAGCACCTCCAAGCGCGGGCCAGGCAGATAGAGGCGTTGCGGGCACAGAGAGGACGCTTGCAGGACCAGGTCCGGTCCTCGAGGCTCAGGTGGATGCTCTGTCGAGAGCGAGGGCCGATGGCGCTTCTTCTTCTTCCGTCCCTCCTCCTTCCATGGTGTCCGAGCGAGAGCTGGAGTTGACGAGGGAGTTGGATGTGGCCCGGAATGAGCTGACGGCCACAAGGATGGAGTTGGGCCAGGCGAGGGGCAGGGCTTCTCGGGCTGAGGAGGAGGTGGACCGGCTGAGGTCCATGATAGCCTCGAGGGAGGAGGGGTTCATTACCCTAGGCCGTGAGAGGGACTCCCTCCAGATGAGGGTGTCGGAGTTGGAGGCTTCGGCGGGTGTTCCGGAGGTTTGATGGGAGACCTGGTTCGTTCTCTCCAGGCGGCCGGGGATAGGGACAGAGAGGCACTCAGGCGTCGGAAGCGAGGGCGCGGGAGTTGGAGGAGAGGTTGAGGGCTGCCGAGGATCGGGCCAGAGGGACGGAGAGTCGTCTCCGACAGAGATTGGAGAGGAGGACAGGGATATGCAGCAGGTCGTCTCTGGGAGGCGACTATGAGGGGGAAATTGGTCGGAGGGGGCTCTATGACAGAGGCGGACCTTGATCTTCTTCCACTTGAGCCTGACCATTCTCTCTCGGCTTCCTTGGCTACCGGGGCCACTTTTAGCCGTGCATCTCCCTTCGGCGTCTCGGAGTCGTGGGATATATGCGAGGGCCGCGTCTTCGGTTCGAGAGACTCCTGCTGCTCCCGATGCTCCAGAGGTTCAGTCTTCTCCTCATCCGCCACTCCCTTCTCAGCCAAGTCAGGACGTTCCTCCTACTCAGCCTCCAGCGGATGATGATACGCCGAGGTATAGCTTTTGTGTCTTGGTTTTAAGTAGAAGAATAGTACATATGCGATGAATTCATGCTTTTCTTCTTTTGTTTTTTTTTGGTTTTAGGTGATATTTCGGTGAAGTATAGCTCAAGACTTCGGAGTTTGGAGCTCTTGGTGGACCTATCTCTTTCTTACTTTTTTCCATTTTAGGTGTTTTAGAACACAACTTACATTTATGGTCATGGTGGGACAATTTAATTTCTTGTTTGCATGGTTTGGTATAGTTTAGCATGGATGGTTTAATGTTTTTTAGAAAGCCTTCCTAATCTATAGGGATGTGTATGTGTGTGGATGAATGAACTTGGTGTTTATAGGTTTTGATTTATGGATGGATGTAGAATTCTAATATATAATCATTATAGCATGGTATCGGTACAGGTCTTGTGTATGAATATGTGTCTAAAATGTGTGTATGCATGTTTGGGAAAGGAATGTTTTGACAGGTATTCAAAGGAGTTGAAGAGTTGATTGAGGCTGGGACTGACAGGGCAGATGGGGTAGCAGGTGAGGGGCGGCTAGTTGTATTTAGCCGCCCCTTGCCTGGGTTTTTACCTGGACAAGAGGGCAGGGGGCAGGGGCGGCTAGTATAAATTAGCCGTCTCTAGGGGGGCGGCTAGTCGGGTTTAGCTGCCCCCTGCCTGGGACAATTTTCTGGTTTTGCTTCTTGTCTGCTGCTGCTGAAAGTCCTCCTGAGTGCTTTATCCTTCGAGACCTATAAAAACATTCTTTCCATGGACCAAGTGTTAAATCCATCCAGATTGTGCCCCTGCACTGACTTTCGAGCCCTTCTTGCTTGAATCGTCAAGGGCTACAATCCATCTTAAGACGGAATGGAAATATAAATGCGAGAAAGTAAAAGTGCGGGAGACCAGGCTTTAGTGCGCAAGGAAGGGATTCCAAGTGCGTGAGTGACGAAGAACTTATGTGTAGGAGTTGGGGACAATTTCTTCTCACGCATGTGCGGAAGGGCATGAGGTGAGTGGAGGCAATTTTAATATTTGTGGGGACAATACGTGGGGACAATTTTAATATGTGGGGACAATTTTCAAGAAAATCGGATGCCAAAGTGTTTTGGAAAAGGAAAATGCAGCTTATGCGTAAGTATATGTGGCATAAGGGGGCATTTTAGTTTTTCAATGACTTTTTAGGTGAGAGGGCAATGTTCTCGATTTCATAAGTAAAAGACGCCATCAAGTCCCCGTGGAGGAGCCCTTGTGGTCACTCATGTCCAAACCAGGATTGTATTTAAGAGGTATAAGCCTTAGGCGTCGATTTTCCTAGGTTCATGGTTTTCAAATGCTTAATCGTATTATTCTAAACATGCTGAAAAATCCATGAGTGTACCAAGAGTCAAGTCAAACAAGCTTCCTTTGGATAGGCAAGTTTCTAAATGAATTCGCGTGAGTGTGTGTGTAGGTGTAAACCTGGACGTGATCTGCCTTCGGTCAAAATTTCGCTTTTCCTGGTGGACATAGCTCAATTTTGAACCCCCATTGCAAAAAAAAAATAAAAAGGGGAGAGGGTGAATGAGGTAAGAGTAATATCTTCCTTTCGGGCAATATTTTAGAATTGTCCCAGTCTAGCACATGTCTTACTTCCTAGGTCCCTCTGGCTTTCTTCTTTTTACCACTTCTTTATTTTTGGGTGGAAAGGTACAGTCCGTTGTTTGGATCTGTACATGGTATAGCCGTTGTTTAGCGTATACCGTGCGTAAAGGCGTGAAAGCCTGCTAAATAGAGAGTTTAACCCGTTCACTTGGGTGTTTGGCCTCTCCTTGCCTATCTTTCTCTTTTTTTTTTTTTTTTGTGTTTTGATTCGAGTTGAGGGGGGGGGCTCTTCTGTTTTTCACCCCGATTCTTTTCATGCTTCCCCTCTAGAAGTGTTTATATAGTGCCAGAGCCAGTTTTTGGGACATATGCTAGGTCCGGGTAACTCCTCATTTTGACCTAGGGTTAATACGAGTGGGGCGAAAATAAGGGATATTTTGCTTTGGGGAGTTTTAAATTGTCCCAGTCTACGGGGTAGGCAATTTTTCTTCCATCAGGCAAATCTAGTCCAGTTATACGTGTGTGAAGGGAATGACATGATTTGGCGGAAACGTGTTCAAATAGATACGAGTTTATCTTTGAGAGTCTTATAATTCTATCATCAAGTACTAAACGCTGGAAATCGCAGGAAGGAAGAATAATAGTTCTTAAGTATTGAAAGCTTTTCATGCATGGAATTTCTTTAGATAAAGTGCATTCCACGAACCTGGAACCTCGACTCCTTCGGCATCTACCAGGCGGTAGGCATTCCCGGAATAGGCATGGGTGATCACATAGGGTCCCTCCCATGTGGGTTGCAGCTTTCCTCTCGGGTGAGGCTGTCTTGATGGCATGATTTGCTTAAGTACTAATTCCCCGATTTCGAATTTTCTTTTTATCACCTTCTTTTCAAATGCCCTTGCCACCCTTCTTTGGTAGGCCTGGGCATGGTCTGCCGCTCTTAATCTCTTCTCGTCCAGTAGTTCGAGGCGTAGTAAGAGTGCCTCCCTCTTTTCCTCAACTTGGAGATCTTCTTCTAGTACTATTCTTAAGGATGGGACGAGAATTTCGTAAGGTACTACTGCTTCGGTTCCAAATGTGAGTGAATAGGGGGTTTGACCAGTGGGCGTTCTAATGGAGGTTCGGTATGCCCAGAGGGCATCTACCAGTTTATCAGGCCAATCGGTAGCCTTGTGGGTTTCTACTGTTTTCTTTATAATTTTGAGTAAGGTTTTGTTGGTGGCCTCTGCTTGTCCGTTCCCCTGTGGGTAGTATGGCGTGGAATGATGGAGTTCTATATGGTGTCTATCGCATAGGTCTTGGAACTCTTGGGAGATGAACTGGGGGCCATTGTCAGTTATGATTACTTTGGGAGTGCCGAACCGTGCCAGGATGTGAGTGCGGACAAAACGAGATAGGGTAGAGCTTTTAATTACTACGTAGGACTCGGCCTCGGCCCATTTGGTAAAATATTCTGTGGCGGTGAGGATGAAGGCTTTTTGGGTGGTGTTTTCTATGGTGTCCCGGAATGGTCCTATTATGTCTAATGCCCACATGGAGAAGGGCCATGGTGATGTCATGGGATGCAAAGAAGACGCTGGTGCGTGTATTTTGTTGGCATGGGTTTGACATTGGATACAACGCTTAACGTATTTGTTACAGTCTCCTTCGAGCGTGGGCCAATAGTAGCCCATTCTTAGTACTTTCTTTGCTAGCATCTGGGCGTTGACGTGTCCTCCGCATACCCCAGAGTGAGCTTCTTCTACAATGGTGTATGCTTCTTCGTCGTCCAGGCATCTGAGCAGTTCTCCGTTGAAAGAGGCTCGGAAGAGTATACCCCCTCGGAGGCAGTATTTGATTGCTATCCTTTTAACTATTTTCTGGTCGTCGTTGGTAGCATAGCTTGGGAATGAAGCGTCTCTAAGGTAGTTTTTAATATCAAAGTACCATGGGTTTCCGTCGTCCATATTTCCTGGTTCAATAGTTAGGATTTCTGTGATACCAGTATTTTTGTGGCCTGGTTCTTTTTTAGGAGATTTTGAATTTTAGGGTCACTGAGTTCGGTGGCAGGTGTTTCCAGTCTCTGAATAGTGACTGTTTCAGATGTCCTAGATAAAGGGAAGGCGAGTGATGAGGCTAGGGAGGCTAGAGAATCGGCAAGAATATTGCCAGTCCGGGGTGTGAAAATGTGAGTGACCTCACGGAATTGTTTTAACAGGACTATGGCTAGTTCTCTGTATGGCTTCAGCTTTGGGTCTCTAGTCTGATATTTTTTAAGAGTTTGGCGGATCACTAAGAGGGAGTCTCCAATGATGTCTAAATTTTTAGCTCCTAAGGCTAGGGCTGCCTTCAAACCTGCTATCAGGGCCTCGTATTCAGCAATATTGTTGGTGGCTTTGAACGTAAGCTGAAATGCTTGTGGGATAATGACGCCTTCGGGAGAGATTAGTGCTATCCTATTCCCTTTCCCTTTTGGTTGACTGCTCCGTCGAAGTATAGAGTCCAGGTCTCTCTACTTTTCTCTTCGATAAGCGCAAATATTTCTTCGTCCGGGAAGTCCGTCTTCACTGGTTCGTAGTTGGGGAGAGGTAGTTGAGCGAGGTGATCAGCGATGGCTTGTCCTTTGACGGATTTTTGAGTGGCGTACGTGACGTCAAACTCGTTTAACTGTACTTGCCATCGGGCTAAGCGTCCCGTCAATGTGGCTTTCTCGAATAAGAACCTTACTGGGTCTATTTTGGCAAAGTATTTGACTTTGTGGGCGAGAAAGTAATGTCGTAATTTTTGGGAAGCCCATACTAATGCTAGACAAGTTTTTTCTGTAGGAGGGTAGGCTTTTTCGTATTCAATCAGGGTTTTACTCAAGTAGTAAATGGCCTTTTCTTTCTTCCCATGTCGTCGTGTTGTGCAAGTACGGCACCAATGGCTTCTTTAGTTGCGGCTATATAGAGGAGTAGGGGGCGCCCGGGTACTGGGGCCGAAAGTACTGGGGGTTTAAGAAGGTACTCTTTTAAATTATCAAAGGCCTTTTGGCATTCACTATCCCAATTAAACCGGACTCCCCCTTTTAGTAGTTTGTAAAAGGGGCGACATCGTTCAGCATGTTGAGAAATAAATCTCCTAATAAACTGCAACCTTCCTATAAGCCCTCTTAGTTCTTTTAGGTTCTTGGGTGGGGGCATTTGGGCAATGGCTTTTGCCTTGGTCGGGTCTATTTCTATCCCCCGTTTACTTACCATGAATCCCAAAAGTTTTCCCGAGGAGACACCGAAACGACATTTCTTTGGGTTCATTTTAAGTGAATATTCCCTGCATCTCTGCAGTACTTGCCTAAGTATTTCTGCGTGTCCTATTCGAGTTCTAGATTTAACCAAGATGTCATCCACATATACTTCTACTAGTTTGTGCATCATATCATGGAATATTGAGGTCATTGCCCTTTGATAGGTTGCCCCTGCATTTTTGAGCCCGAAAGGCATCACTATGTAGCAGTAGGTTCCCCAGGGTGTGGTAAAGGAGGTCTTTTCTTGGTCTTTTTCTGCCAGCCGGATCTGGTTGTATCCAGAAAAGCCATCCATGAATGAGAGCATCTCATATCCTGCAGTGTTGTCGACAAGGAGGTCGATGTGTGGGAGTGGGAAGTCATCTTTTGGGCATGCTCGGTTGAGGTCCCTGAAGTCGATGCATATTCGAATCTTTCCATCTTTTTTTGACACTGGAACGATATTTGCTATCCACTTTGGGTATAAGACTACCCGGATAAATTTAGCCTGGTGGAGTTTGTCCACCTCATCCTTGATTTTTAGAGCCACTTCGGGATGGAGGCGCCTTAGCTTTTGTTTGACTGGTTTTGCGTTTGGCTCTAAGATTAACTGATGTTCGACTAACGAAGTATCGAGCCCAGGCATGTCTTTGTAAGACCATGCAAAGACGTCTTTGTACTCGTGTAATATTTTAATTAGTCTCTCTCGTTCATCGTGATTTAGTTCTGCGCTAATCGAAATGATTTTGGGGTCAGTATTTGTCCCTAGGTTCAGCTCTTCTATCTTCTCATCTGCTTCCTCTGTCTTTTCATCGAACCTTTGAAGGCTCTGCTTAAACTCCTTAGACAGGTCTTCTCTTTCCTTATCATCCTCATCACAGATTTCGAAGACTCCTAGACTGTCATCTGGGTTTTCTATGTCGTCTAGGTCTGGTTCTTCTACTACCGCTATTGATTCAAATTTCTCTAAACCTAGTATGGCCCTGCTATATCCTTCCAAGTTGCTAATGATCTGGTCAGGTACTTGGCTCCTAGTGGGTTTTACCGTTTTGGACGAGGCACTAGGGTTGGGGTTTTTGGCTTGACTGGCGAGACGCTGTAGTTTGTTCAGGAGATCAGAGTCGTCGCTGAAGGGGTGCCATGCTGGAGTGAAGTCATCTTTGTCGAACAGGGATCCTAGGGTTCTGGTTTCCATTTTTTTTTTTTTGAACAGAAAAGACACTTATTATTTACAACCTACTGGATTGGTGGAAGTGCTTCACCCGACTTTCCTCCAGCAGCTGGCGCTCCTTTGTTGCGATGCTTGAGCACTGCGAGAAAAGGAGGCTGGGTCAGCTGGAGTTTTGTCGTCTGGTGGCGAGTGTGGATTTAGGTGTTTATCAGGGAGTGGGAACAGCCATTCTAGGGAGCCAGAGAGGTAGTCTAGCTCGCTTTCCTGGATAGGGTCTAGGGGGCATACGGTTTCTTCGGAGGGTTCTACGATTATTTCCCTCACGAAATGTTCGTACAACTTCCAATTATATTTTCCCTCTAATTTAGATTTGTGTTTGGGTGAGCCGATCCCCCTCTTGTCTAGCCATGCCGGGAGGTCGATGGGGTCCAGGATCCCATTTTTGTGTCCCAGAGTTTCCCCAGGAAGGTAACCCATGGTCCCCATTATACGCCAGCCAGGATTTTCAAACCTAGGGTGGCTTGTCTTTGAGGGGGGAGTGTTCCGGGGATTTAGCCAATTGGCCGGGAAATCTAAGATGTGGATGGTGGTTTCCATGGGTTTTGAGCTACTGGTTTTTATGGCGGTGGTTTCATTATCAGCGAACCTTGGCTTAGGTTCTCTGATCGCATCCCCTTGTATTTTGATTATCCGACCTCCCAAGGGAAATTTCAAGCACTGGTGCAGGGGAGAGGAGACCCCCTTTATGGATGCTAGCCATTTACGTCCTAGGATCATATTATAATCTGAATCCATTTCTAGGACATAAGCTTTAGTGCTAGTTTCCAGGGCCCCACTTTTAATCGGAAGTCCTTGAAGCCTAGAACTGGACGAGCCGTTTTGTCATAGGCAAATATACGGGTGTCCGTTTCAAAGAGTGTGGTTATGCACCCATCGATGTGCTCGAAGGTTTGTAATGACATGAGGTTTACTCCTGCCCCGGTGTCAATTAGAACTTTATCCACCGGGTGTCCTTCGAGGTTGATTGTTATACATAGGGTTGAGGTGTTGACGACTTTATCATGAACTTCTTCCTTAGGTCTAAAGGTGATGACGGGCCCCAGTCCTGCGGTGGCTAGAGCTATTGGTATGCCTAGGGTAGAGATCTGCGGGTCGACTTGAGTTCTTTCTAGGAACGTTCTTAGAGCCTGCTGGTGGTGTTCCGAGGTTTCGATCAGCTCTAAAATGGAAATTTTCACGGGGATTTTTCGGAGTTGGTCTAGGATGTCGATCCTATCCCCGGCGCGGGGCTCCTCAGTTTCGGTTTCAGGCAGGGGGTGTCTATAAGAGGGTACAGTGTTGAAGATTCTGCCTGCTCTAGTAGTATGATGGTTTAGTGCGTCAATGGTGGTTCGGGGGTTTTGTGTTATTGGGCGCGGGCTCTTGTTGATTTGTAAGGGGGATATTGGTCGGTCTTTTTTGGGGGAAAAGAGTCTTGTGGGTTTGGGGAGAATAGGTGAGGGGGTTGGTAGGATGGGGGAAGAGGCTGGTAAGATTATGCCACCTGGAACGATTCTGGGTGACTCTTCATGGTCAGCGACTTCTATGGTGTAGACGCTTTCATAGCTCAGGTTTTCTGGTTCTGTCAAGGGAGCCTTCGTAGCTGGCCTTGGGTTTTGGATTGTGGTTTCTACGGGGTTATGGGTTTCTGGGACCTTCTTGACTTCTAGTGATCTTGTAAATGGGTTGTTGAGTCCCCTAATGGTGGCCCAGTCTAAGCGCCTCTCTTCGTCAAGGGTGTAGACAATGTCTCTAAACAAGGAGCATTGCTCGATGGTGTGGCCGTGATGCCGATGATACTGACAAAAACGGGTTGGGTCAGCACCGATAGGCGAAGGTCTAGCCGTGGGTAGGGAAATGCTATTGGCCTTTAATAAGGCTCTGAGGATGTTCCCTAGGGTTTCTGGGAGGGGGGAACAGCTATCTCTTCCGTTTGGCCATCTTGGGCCGTAGGAGGGGAAGGTGTGGCCTTACCATGGGGGCCGTACGTGGGTTCTCTGAGGGCTATATCTTGCGTTCTTGGGGGGATAGGATAAGAGGATCTCCTGTTTTGGTCCTGGTTATGGATTGAGGGGGTCTGAATTGGGGAATCATGGGTTGTGAGGTTTTGTCGTATTGGCACGGGGACGGGTACTGATCGAGGGGTAAAATGTTGATTTGCTTGCCGAGGCGGTGCATATCCGGATGATCCGGGCGTGTACTGTCTCGGAGCTGTTCCTCGGTCAGGAACTCGTGCTCCGTTCGGGTAGAGTGCCGATACTTGGTTAATGATCCCCTCTACCGTGGGGGTTTGCGCCTTACGAGGCGGTTGTCCAACCCTATGGCTGATAGGTGGGGACTGGGTTTGGACTGCTGGGGCTGCACAACGGGAAATCCTGTTGTGGCGGTCAATCAGAAGTTGATACGTAGTGCAGTCTCCGTACGAAAGGCTCGTACGGAGCTCTGGACTCAGGCTCTGTAACATCATGTCAATTTCTTGACATTCTGTGAGTTGCAGGCCGGTTCGGTGGACAAGGGTGCGCCACCGAGACACGTATTGTTCGAATTCCTCCCTAGGCCTCATTCTCTCTACGGTTAATCTGAAATAGAGGGGGTCCTAATCCTCTGGTAACCGTAGCGGCCCAAGAATTTCTCGCTTACAGCCGAGAAATTCGACAAGTGATCTACAGGGAGGGTGGAGAACCATTGTAGTGCTTCTCCTTCCAATGATTTCTGGAAGAGGAAGACTAGTAGAGGTTGATTATCTAGAAACGGGCGTGCGTCTAGATAAAAGGCAGTTAAATGAATGTCTGGGTCTCCACGACCGTTGTACCGGCGGAATTTGGGGACTTTGAATCCCTCCGGTAGGTGGACTGACGGGATTTGTCTCAGGTTATGTAGAGACATGTGTTTGGGGGCCGAGGGACCAGTCTCGGAGAGAATTCTCCGGATGGTATCGTCCAGTGTTTCTCCCCGGGGAGGGCTGCCTAGCGGTCCCGGGTTTGGGGTGGTTGGTAGGGGCCTGGGGTGGAAACAACTGGGAATTTTGGATTCGCGGGGGAAAGGGGGGTGAACGAAAAGACACTCGGGTTGACCGAGTGACTGGGTGTGGTGGGGCTTTGGGAGTGGATTTAGGGGTTTCGACAGGGGTTTCCTGTCTCGAGGTCTTGGCATGACGGTAGTCAACGAGGTCATGAAACATGTCCTCTACCGTTTGATACCCTAGACTAGCCATCCTTTCCTCTAGATGGGTCAGGAACTGTGTGGCCTGACCCTCTTGGTGATTCCTTTCCTCTAATATCTCCTCTTCCATGTGGGATTCCATGACGTAGAGTGGGGGGATGAATGCAGTTGAAAGCAGTAAATAAAGCAGTAAAGGATTGCGCAGCTGTGTGCGACTTACGAAAGCAGTAAAGGATTGCGCAGCTGTGTGCGACTTACGAAAGCAGTAAAGGATGTTATAATGCACAGTAGAAGAGGATTTAATTCAAGGAGTGAGAAACTCTAACCTTCCTAGAGGGTTGATAGCATTTTAGTCAAGTTTGTAAAAGGGGGCAGAAGAGGATTACCTTTTGTTGTTTTTCACGAGGGAGGTCCCACCGTGATCGCCAGAATTTGTCGGTGTCGAGAAATCCGCGTGTGTGGGGTTCTTCGGAGGGTTCGGATCGGATGCGTGCCCTGGCGGGCTCGGCCGGATCGTCTCTCGGAAGGGGTGAGGGTGTGGTTCCTGGTCGAGGCGCCCGACAGCGGCTCAAGAGGATTCAAGGGGGGGGGGTTTGTGATCGCCACCTGCTTTTTCTAAAAACAGGAAAGGGTTTGGGTTTGATCGCCTACGTGGGGAGTTTGTGGGGTCTCCGCTCTGAGACACGGATATACCGTACACAGAGGTGAAAAACAGGTAATCCTATTCTGCTTCCGGGCTTGACTAAAGGAGTTATGGGACAAAGGGGTGTGAGTATGGGGTGTGTATAGGGGGGGGCGGCTAGTTGGATCTAGCCGTCTGGATTGGGGCGGCTAGTAGGGTTAGCCGTCCAGGGTCTGGGGGATTTGGGCAGGGGTTTGGTAGGAAAAGGGTGGGGTCTTGGGCAGAGGCTAAGCTAGGTTTAGCCTGGGTTTATGGAGGGTGGGATGAGAGGGTATTTTATGTGGGGAATGGGTGTTTCTCTCACAAAAGGGGGGGGGCTCTCTCTCTCTCTCTCTCTTGGGATTTCAAGTGGGGGAAGGTTGGACAAGTGGGTTTGTGGGTTGTTGATGTTGTGGATTTTGTTGGGTTTGTTGGTTGTATCTTGGTCATCTTCTATTTGGGCTTGGGACCCCTCTATTTATAGTAGAAGCGGGGCAGGGAAATATCCCGAGGGTAATGGAGTGGTTTGGCTTTGATTGGACCTCTCATTAATGCTCTGGTTTTTTCAGCCAGAGAACAGGTGAAGGGCGGCTAGTGCTAACTAGCCGCCCGGGATGGGGCGGCTACTTCCTGGTAGCCGCCCCTATCATGACCTGCCAAACGTCCCATCTCTGACAAGCGGTGGCTTGGGTCGGCTACTTGGTTTGATCCGGCCAAGAGAGG
Organism: Acorus calamus; assembly: GCA_030737845.1. Classification (NCBI taxonomy): domain Eukaryota; kingdom Viridiplantae; phylum Streptophyta; class Magnoliopsida; order Acorales; family Acoraceae; genus Acorus; species Acorus calamus. The sequence goes on along the minus strand of CM060871.1, from coordinate 5,408,610 downwards.
GCGGCTAAAGGTCATGACCCGCCGCAATTATCAGCATTTAATATTGCTTTATGTCCCATCCAGGGGACTGGTCCAAAGTCGGCCAGGGGGCGGTTAGGGGGGCGGCTAGTTAGGGTTAGCCGCCCCTTTCCAGGGACTTAGGTTTTTAGGGTTTTGGTTTTGGGTTTAGGTTAGGGTTTGGGCTAGGGTTTGGGGTTTAGCTTAGGTTTAGGGTTTGAGCTAGGGTTTGAGTTTAGGTTAGGGTTTGGGTTTAGGTTAGGGTTTGGGCTAGGTTTAGGGTTTCCGGTTTACCGAATGTTGGGTTCTCTTATTTGTGTCCACTTGTGGGAGATTTCCGTGTGTTACTTGAAGTATTTCTGTCTCTCTGGACGGTCAAAATTGGGGTATCTACAACATCACTATCTGTAGTCCCATATAAGAGATCTACTGTATAAAGTAAATTACATACCATCCTTTCTTTGAAATCACTAAACCTCATTTAAGAGTGCAACTTACCATCATTCGGGATAGATAGTTATTTTGGTTTAGTTGGGTGGCCAATTTGCTTGCATTTATTTATATAATCATCATTATTTATGTCTTTAATATTTTTTTTAGGTCATATAATATATGAATATGTTATTTTTCTCTCTTTGAAACTTTTGTTAGAATTTTTTGAATAAAAAGTAAATTTTTCTACTGTTACTTATATTAAAAGTGGGTTACAAGTCCGAATAGGGGTGGGTGTGAAGAAGGGAGCAAAAAGAAAAAAACAAGAAAAGCTTAACAGCGAAACTAAGATGCGTCAGGGGAAGCAAAATGGTTGATACATTAGATGGGATGTCTAAGATCTCCCCGGTGACCCCCCACCACCCCGAGCGCCCATCAATTATTCGGTGATGACTATGCTAGTGTGAGATAAGGCGATCCCCCTTGCCCCGGTGATGCATCGCCCCCACTCGGATATCGCGAGAACCACCATGTCCCACATATTCTCCACGTAATCTCTGGAGTTTTTGAAGATCGTCTCGTTTCTTGCCCTCCAAATAGCCCACGTGACTGTTAGAATGACTGAGCGCAAGTCTAAGTTGGCGAGTCTCGAGTTGTTCGATAGTCCGAGGTCCTTCCCTGCCACCCACATTCCCTCGATATCAAGGAATGAAGGTCCCCAAGACGTCGCAAGCCCCACCACTTCCCATAACTATTTGGATATCTTACAATGACATAAGAGGTGGTTTATCGTTTCGGGTGCCTCCCCGCAAAGAGCACAGCTGATCAATTCGGATAGTCTCCATTTTGCCCATTAAACAATCGTGAGTAGGCGTTTTTGGTACAGTTGCCACATAAAGACTTTAATATTTAAAGGGAACTTAGACTTCCATATCTATCAACACTTTGGGGTGATGCAGGGCGACTCAAGCCGGTTCCTCCTCCGCCAATGATAGCAAGATTTGACGGTGAACTCGGTTGACGAGTTCGATGCCCACACCACACAATCTCTTGACTGGCCAAGTGCAACACACCACGTCGATAAGCGCTCCATCATCATGGCCAATTGATCGATTTCCTCCTCTGAGAGACTGAGCCACCGGAACCCGATGTCTCACCCATGTATCACGCCTACGCCTGACCAAAACGAAGCGATGTAGTCCTCTTGTCGATCAACGATCATATACAAGGTCAGGAATTCGCCACTGAGTGGTGTATCCCCGCACCATCGGTCCTGCCAGAAATGAATGTGCACGCCATCCCCGACACGCCGCCTGATCATGGAAGAGAAGTCCTGGGGCGGATTGAAGATGCACTTGCTGATGATCGCCATCTTGGCCATGATCGTCGGCCATCATTGATCTCCAAGGCCATGTCCACCATAACGGTCGAGTAACACCCAAACCCATGGTTCTGAAGGTTTGTTGAGCCACCTCCACAGCAAGCGGGCAAGATGAGCCCTATTCATGTCCAATAGGCCAAGAACACTGAGACCCCCGGCGTGTTTGCTCAGACAGACTACCATTCCCCAGTCCACCATGTGTAGTTTTTGAGGAGTCTCGCACACACCTTGCCATAGGAACCGACACCTAATCACGTAAATACGCTCCATGACTTCCTCTGGTTCCCGAAAGATTGAAAGGTAGAAGATGGGGATGCTGGACAACACCGCTTGGAGGAACGTCAACCGACCCCCACGTTTAACAATCGGCCTTTCCACTCCGCCAGACGCTTTTGAAACATCTCGATCAAAGGCTCACAATCCTCCTTGGTTACCTTAGTTCGCCACCAGCAGAAACCCATATGAGAACTTATATTAACTTATCAGTACTTATCTATTAGATTTTATTATTCCTAATTAAACTTATGTTTTAGCTATTTTCTTCTTAATGGACCCTTATTGCACACCCCAAAAGGGGCTAGCAATTTTTTTTTATTTGTCTGTGTTTTTTTAAACTTCTTGAAAAAACAATATTCCATGTTGTCAGATGTTTGTAATTGGAAAAATAAGTACTTAATAAACTCTAAAAAGCGCATGTTTGTAATTGGATGTGACTCTAGTCAATGAAACACTCTCTCTCTCTCTCTCTCTGATTTTCTAAAATCCTAATTTCTGATCTCTCTCTGCGATTGACACATCAACGGTCCAATTTTCACCTGGCCTTCAGACGGTAGGGTTTCGGATTGATCTCGGCCGTTGATTCTGCGTGGACCCTCCCCAGACTAGTCGGATCTGGTGGTTCGATCCGTTCTGTGAATCTTCTTCGGTGAGAATCTCTATTTTGGTCTCCAAATTTTCTTCACGAAGTGATTTCTTAGTGATTGGATATCACAGCGAAAAACTAAATAAAGATCCAACAAGCGTTGAGATCCTTCAACAAACTCAATTCTCAAAGAGAATACTAAAACTCAGAAAATTTATTAATAAAAGTTGAAAATCCTAGATTACAAGCCTCCCTTTTATAATATGGAAAAACATACTAAAAATAGTAAAAAATAAAGTTTGTTATAACTAATTGTAGGGGATCTTAGAAGATCGTGGGATTTGATTTCGATTAAATCCGAATTATTATGAAGGAGATATGCTAAATCTAAAAAGTTACTAAAAATAACAAAAATGTCATTTTGAGGGCCAAAAAATGGGAAAAATGGAAAAATAAAGACGCGTTGTGGCGTAACGACAACTCTTGAAGATCTCCTCGACATCTACCTCCAGTAAAAATTTCAGGCGATTCCGAGTTCGGGTTTCATCGCTCCCGAAACGCATCGGCCATCCGTTTTGCATCATTGGAGATGTTTTCAGTGAGATTTCAAGATTGGATGCTCTCTTGTGATCTTGAAAGATGAGTCTACGTTTTGGTTGGGCAACATTTCATTTAATGGATTTCTCTTTTAAAGGTTTTCGTGTTTCTGGTTGTTCTTTATATAAATATCTGTCTTTGATGAAAGATTGATGTAAAAGAACCTCTGCAACTGAAGAGACCCAAAAGAACATAATTTTTAGCAGATGATCTAACTCAGTGTGTCTTTTTTTAGTTCTAAGAAACTCTATGTACTGGTTCTTCTTTGATGTATCTAAAACGTGACTCGATTTCAATGCATTTCACTATGGTGTTGCAGATATTTTGGTTTGATTTAGCTATTTTGGGACTTGGTTTGCATTTGCTCTGTGACCGCACCTGACCTTCTCGGAAGCAAATTAGTCAAAGAAGCCGGGTTTTGTTTAAAGCATCCTTGACGAGGATGACGGTTAAGACTCCCAGTACCCCGGCTTCGAAGATAGATAGGACTCCCATGTCCACCCCAGGAGGGCCGAAAGCGAAGGAAGAGAAGATTTTCATCACGGTACGGTTGAGGCCTCTCAGCAAGAAGGAGCAGCTAATCAAAGACCGGGAGATTTTTTTTTAAAAGGGTTGTACTCCAACCATTCTCTTTCATTTTTTTTTCTTTTCATTTTCAAAATAATTTAATATTATATAAAAATTAATTAATAAATATTATTAATCCATTCGTATAGAAAATTATAACATTGAAAAAATCTCATTAAAACTTTTAAAACGAGTCTAGTATTAAATATTTTTTGAGTTATTTTTAAATTAGCAATTTTTTAATTAAATAAAATAACATAATTCTTGAATAATTAAATGTATGAGGATGTATTTAAAAATAATTTAAAAATAATTTAATATTAGTCTCATTTTGAACGTCTCGATGAGACCTTTCCAACGATGGTATTTTTATTAAAAATAGATTAGCGGATGTAAATATACATTAAGTTGAAGTAATTAGAATATAAAATAACCATAGGTGTATATATTTTATTTTAAAAAATATATATACTTATTAGATTGGGTTTATATTTTCTTTCACAGACTCTTATCGGTAAGATTGAGCACCTGCAAAAATGAAAAATTTAGGGATGCCCGTGCAAGAGATCTACTGTACAAAGTAAATTACATACAATCCTTTCTTTGAAATCACTAAACCCGTTTAGGCTTAGTTTAGTAAAGGGATAAATTTTTGGGATAAATTAGCCTAATTTATGAGGATAAAAATCACTATTTTTATCCAGGTTTGCATTTGGTAATGCTTTTATTATCCTTTTTTTTTATGGTCTTATCCTCAATTTTGCATTTGGATCAAATATGGGATAACTTTTAATTTATTTAAAAAAATATCAAATTTGTTCTTCCTATTAATGAGGTATTAATATTGTTTGGTGGAACACTACTCTTTTTTTTTTTGAAGGGTTGTCATAAATGTTATCTCAATTTTACAAAATAAGGATGAAAAATTGGGACAAAGTCTATTCCACCTTTTACCTAAAACAAACTATCCCCATTTTTTATTTTAAAATGTGGACCATTGTCCATGCTTTATCCCAATTTTTTTTAATGCCATATGGGATAACAAGTGATTTAACCCAATTGTTTCTTTATCCCAACCCCTTATCCTCGTGTCAAACTAGGGCTTAGAGTGCGACTTGCCATCATTGGGGATAGATTGTTATTTTGGTTTACTGGGATGGCCAATTTGCTTGCATTTATTTATATAATATAATCATCATTATTTATGTCTTTAATATTTTTTTGGGTCATATAATATATGAATAGGTTATCTTTCTCTCTTTGAAATTATTGTCAGAACTTTTTTGAGGAAAAGGTAAATTTTGCTACCGTCACTTATATTAAAAGTGAGTTACAAGTCTGAAGGAGGGTGTGAAGAAACGAGCAAAAAGAAAAAACAAGAAAAACTGAACAGCGAAACTAAGATGCGTTAGGGGAAGGAAAATGGTTGATACATTAGATGGGATGTCTAAGATCTCCCCGATAACCCCCCACCACCCCGAGCGCCCATCAATTATTCAGTGATGACTATGCTGGTGTAAGATAAGGCGATCCCCCTTGCCCCGGTGATGCATCGCCCCCACTCGGATATTGCGAGAACCACCATGTCCCACATATTCTCCACGTAATCTCTGGAGTTTTTGAAGATCGCCTCGTTTCTTGCCCTCCAAATAGCCGACGTGACTGTCGGAATGACTGGTCGCAAGTCTAAGTTGGGAGTCTCGAGTTGTTCGATAGTCGAAGGTCCTTCCCTGCCACCCAAGTTCCCTCGATATCAAGGAATGAAGGTCCCCAAGACGTCGCAAGCCCCACCACTTCCCATAACTATTTGGATATCTTACAATGACATAAGAGGTGGGTTATCGTTTCGGGTGCCTCCCCGCAAAGAGCACAGCTGATCAACTCGGATAGTCTCCATTTTGCCCATTAAACCTTTGTGAGTAGGCGTTTTTGGTACAGTTGCCACATAAAGACTTTAATATTTAAAGGGAACTTAGACTTCCATATCTATCAACACTTTGGGGTGATGCAGGGCGACTCAAGCCAGTTATAGGGAATATTCTAAGAATATTTCGTTTACTAAATGGAGCTCCAATAAATGACATCCAAATAAGTCCTTTAAAATATAAAAATCTGATTTAATCCTTTTGATGACAAAAATGTTTATGTCTTTTCTTGAAAATTCTTCTACTATCCTAGACTCACTAATGGTAAAAGAAAAAAGAAAAAAATTAATATAACCCCCTAGAAACTTCTAAAAAATGGAAAAGTTCCTTGTAAAATCAGTAAATCCCCTTTCTTATAGTAAATTCTCCTACTGAAATTACAGGTACCTTTTTCAATTTTCATAAGTTTTTAGGGAGATATATTGATTTTTCTGAAGAAAGAATATAAATTTTAAAAGGGTATTAGAGTCATTTGTCATGTATGGTTAGGACCTGAGAGGATTTATTCATTTTACAGGAACATTTTTTTATTTTCATAAGTTTTTAAAGAGCTATATCGATTTTTTCCATGAAAATAAAGGATGAGGGCATTTTGATAACTTTAAATGTATAGTTAGGGTTAACCATGAACCTTCTTAGTTGGGGTGACGATAGAAACTAAAATGATATATTTTTTTTTAACATAGATTTTTCAATTTTATAAGAATTAAAATCTTCTTCTTCTCGGAGCAAAATAATTGTTCCCCTCAACACATTTTATTAACAGAAAATAACAACAATAAAAGCAAAGTATCGGAAAGAAAAAAGGACTTACCGGAGGCGGAGTAAGTACCACCCGGCCAAAGGCAGAGCAGATCGTACGCATTTGTCGCACCAATTCTTCCCAGGTTTCCACATCACATCGAAACCCTCCTCCAAGGCCTTCTTCAAACCATCCATACTGAAATCATCCATAGAGTACGGTTTGCCAATCGACACATTGTATCTCGAATCGCAATAGTCGTAGCCCAACGGATCAAAAACGTCCACAGCAACCGCGATAAAGTAATAGTAGTTCCCTGTGTTGCAGAGCTCGTAAAAGCCGGACGACGACCAATTAAGCGGGATCGAGCAGCCGTAGTAAGTGAGGTTGTGATCGTTGCCGGTGTAGTCGAATAGCGAATAATCAAAAGAGGTGTTTATGGATAGGTAGGAGCAGGAATCGTCTATGTTGATGTAAGCCATGTTTGCAATGGTCATGATTTGCTTCTCATAATCGATGTTCTTGACTTGGTAGCTCACGTTGTTCATCATTAACTGTGCTAAGTTGTCGCTCGTGCATGAGAGGTGCAAATCAGGTAATCCGCAACCGGGTGAGGTTCCATCAATGGAGAATGGGAAGGTTATGTTTTTTGTGAAGTTGCCGCAGCTGAAGGGAAGGGGAGCGCAGCTTTTGAACTGAATGTTCTTCTGGGACGAACAGGGGTGAAAGGAGAAGGTGATGAAGAGGAAGAAGAAGAGCTGGGGGTGCATTTTAGGAGGGATTGTTTGATGTGTTGATTATGAAACAATATTGGGAATGAAGGCTTTTTTTTAAGGTTATTTTTGTGAGACTTGAAATGGATAGTAGAATTGATCTTTGGGGTCAATGTTGCCGGTCATGGATGGAATGCCATATTAATGGTACAGGAAATTCAGATGAAACTTACATATATAATATGCATATAATATAATTTGACCTATGTTACCCACAAATTTTTTAGACATAATATCATCTCATATAACATCATATACTCACATAAACAAGAGCATTTCATTAAAAATAATTTCACATGGAAAAAATGAATTCACACAATTCAATATTGGAGTACATACTTTATTTTCTATAACAAAATATATCTTATTAGATGAGATATATTAATTTTAAAGAAATTTAAAATATGTGTGAACTGTAATTGTATTTAACTTTTTCATATAATACATATTTTATATTTGCCATTGTTTATTGAAATCCGAGATGACAATTCTTTTCCAGGTGTCCTTTGGCATGCTTGACGCTCTGCTAGCCACAGAGGTGCTACCTGAAGAGTACCGTGATCGTTGTCAGGTATTGTTACTGCACAACTGCTACCATTGTGAATTTTGTGAAATCCACATGTTTCTGAAACATTGACATTCTGGATTTAAACATTGCAGGTCATACTCTGCAATGACTGAAAAGAAAGGGATAGCTCGCTTCCATTGGTTATATCATAAATGCGGCTCTTGTGGATCTTATAATACGTGAGTCATCAAGACTCATACACCTCAGTCCGACTGTTCCAGGTCAGAATAGAAGAGAATCTGCGTTGAGTTCAGTTTTCTTTTTCTTTCTATTTTCCCCCTTCAATTCTGACTGATCCAGGCTTGTAAATATCCTTTCCACACAAACAACTATACATAAAAAAGATGAGCTTGTAAATTTGATCTTGTTTTGATTCAATTTTAGATTCATAGTTGTGCGAATGAGAGTTCGCAATACTGATGCTTCAGCTAGCCCACGCTTTTTTTTTGGCAGCATATTTGTTGATCTCTTCCAGGGTACTAAAGGTTGCTACAATGCTACTCATGGTTTCCTCAACCTATAGGAACTATTGTAATGAATGCTTATGCTTCTGGTTTTTCTTGTTTTTAGCATGTTTCCTCTAATACATCTTTACATGATGCACACAATTTGTGATTAATATAAAATGAATATGATATAATCACATGTTTTGGAGACTTCTTTGTCACACATCATGGCATAATTTGTCTCCAGATCTTCATCCGCAGTCTTCTCTAAAGCAGCCCCCATGAATGTTGCATTTTCAAGTAGGGGCAAAATCAAGCACAAAAAAAAGAATTACATAAAGATATCACTCCCATTGAACAGGAGATAATAATTTTTAAATAATTATAAGATTAATTATAATTTGGAAAGCACAGCTACATGCAATTTCTTTTTCTCAATAACAAATATTGGCTATATCACAAGCTCTCATCTGTAAGAGGTACTGCATCTGTGTTATCTGCAGATGAAGTTTGCAGCTCCCATCGCTGTCTAGGAGACGAAGGAAAGAAAGGCTTTGGGGGAATCTCAATGCTTTCATGACCTCCCTCTAGCATCTCCAACACCCTACTTATCGAAGGGCGATCAGAGGGGTTTATCTGTATGCACCACAAGCCAACTAGCACCATCTTCCTCGCAATGTGCAACTTGGCCTCTTCCACGAACGATACATCAAGCTCCATCTCCCTCCACCGATCAAGTTGAATGTAAATCCAATTTGGAAAGTACAACATACTTGAGCGATCATTTTCGAATTCAACATTCTTCCTTCCCACAACCATGTCCAACAACAACATTCCAAAGCTGTAGACATCTGATTTATGAGAAACGCCACCAACACTCCTCATAAAAACTTCTGGAGCTATATAACCTATTGTACCTCGAGCGCCTGTCAAAGAGACCATACTATCCTTACGTGAGTACAACTTTGCTAGCCCGAAATCAGATATCTTTGGATGATAATCATGATCTAGCAAGACATTTTGGGGCTTGATATCCAAGTGCAAGATCCTTGTGTCACACCCATTGTGCATGTATTGAATGCCATTTGTGATGCCTATCACAATCTCGAGCAATTTCTCTTGTCCTAGTCTACATCTAACCTCTTCATTGGATATCAGGTCACCAAGTGATCCATTGGGCATGTATTCATATATTAGAACTTGCCTCGAGCCTTCACAACAGAAGCCAAGAAGTCTTATAATGTTGAAGTGATGGATCCGACCGATTGTTGCAACTTCATTGATGAAATCCTGACCATTATCCTTAGATTTCTCCAAGATCTTAGCTGCGATGAATTGACCATTCGGTAATTTTCCTTTGTAAACACTGCCACAACCTCCTTTGCCTAATTTATCCCGGAAGCCATTCGTCATCCTTTTTACATCCATGTATGTGAATTTTGTTGGGAGCATGGAATGATAGTCCTTCATAAATTTTTCTACATTAACACTACCATCTTTTCTTCTCTCTTTGGAGAAAATATTGTAACATTTTCTTTTGAATATGATCAGAAATGCAATTACTAATGTTATAATGATAGCCGCACCGATGGAGATTCCTATAAATTATGTGAAGAGAACAATTATGAGATATAAGCAAACATGGAATCATTTAACTTCTTAAATTACTTTGATTGTTAAGTTCAACAAATGATAAACAAAAGGTGATGCTCTAATGAAATTGTAAGAAACAAATTTATTAAAGATTATTAGTGAGAACAGATGGACAAGCATAGTGAAATACCTATAACACTCTTCCTGACAAGTGCAGTTCCTGCAAGTGAAGTTCCTGCAAAGGTCCAAAGCCATTTCACATTAGCTACTAATACAGATCAGTTGGAAATAACATTGGCATGTCTAAACGTTAAAGAAGGATAAATAAGGACTACAATTATCTATTCTAGAATAATTTATGTCACTATCCATTAGTAGAGTTCAATATTGATCAAGAAGGCATTTGAGGAGAAAAAGTACACACACATTCTGCAAAGAGATTGAAGATTAAAAAATGATACCATATAAAAAAATGAAACCAGGGGAAGGTAAACAGAAAAATAGATATATGATAAAAGGAGGTCAATTGTGTGATGACTGACTAGAGTGATCCAAGTAACAGAGCATTCCTTAAAATGGACATGATAGTATTCAATATACGATCTACTTAATCCGTAAGTTCCCAATATCAATGTTTGAATACAGAACAAATCTTCACCGGACACAATAATCACCAAACATCCACTTTACCATTAAATTCCTTAGGCTCCGTTTGAAAACATGTCTGGGTTTAGTTTTTTATAAGCTGTGTTTAAACTTTGCAAGATATTTTTTTTTTTGGTGAGAATTCTAAATCTCACCCAAAGTAGGTCTGATTGATGATGTAAGAAAACTGTAAATCAAGAAAGTAAAGATGGGCAGAACTAGATTGCCTGATGAGTCTCCAAAGCATTCGGACGGCGTTGTTCGTCGAGACGTTAAAACTACATCGCCCGCCGCTCTGTACGCACCCATCAACGCACATACTCGTATCCCAATCCAGAAAGAACCCAGCTTTCAAAATCTGCAAATAATCATCGACAACCTTATCGCGTCCGGAGCCCAAATGGGCGCAATAAACGAACAATCACACCCTTCGATTTCAACGTCATCCGGAACCGCTATTACACCGTGACAAATCTGCTTCCATACCCCAAAAGAGCTAATACCACAACCGACGTACACGCGAAGATGCGTGTCGAGTTGTTCAACTGAAACGGAGGCGAAAACGAGAGGTTGTGTCGGGGAGGCGCGCAGTCGCT
>CM060871.1:5331439-5387486 GCA_030737845.1 Acorus calamus | reverse complement strand
GTAATTTTCCTTTGTAAACACTGCCACAACCTCCTTTGCCTAATTTATCCCGGAAGCCATTCGTCATCCTTTTTACATCCATGTATGTGAATTTTGTTGGGAGCATGGAATGATAGTCCTTCATAAATTTTTCTACATTAACACTACCATCTTTTCTTCTCTCTTTGGAGAAAATATTGTAACATTTTCTTTTGAATATGATCAGAAATGCAATTACTAATGTTATAATGATAGCCGCACCGATGGAGATTCCTATAAATTATTGTGAAGAGAACAATTATGAGATATAAGCAAACATGGAATCATTTAACTTCTTAAATTACTTTGATTTGTTAAGTTCAACAAATGATAAACAAAAGGTGATGCTCTAATGAAATTGTAAGAAACAAATTTATTAAAGATTATTAGTGAGAACAGATGGACAAGCATAGTGAAATACCTATAACACTCTTCCTGACAAGTGCAGTTCCTGCAAGTGAAGTTCCTGCAAAGGTCCAAAGCCATTTCACATTAGCTACTAATACAGATCAGTTGGAAATAACATTGGCATGTCTAAACGTTAAAGAAGGGATAAATAAGGACTACAATTATCTATTCTAGAATAATTTATGTCACTATCCATTAGTAGAGTTCAATATTGATCAAGAAGGCATTTGGAGGAGAAAAAGTACACACACATTCTGCAAAAGAGATTGAAGATTAAAAAATGATACCATATAAAAAAATGAAACCAGGGGGAAGGTAAACAGAAAAAATAGATAATATGATAAAAGGAGGTCAATTGTGTGATGACTGACTAGAGTGATCCAAGTAACAGAGCATTCCTTAAAATGGACATGATAGTATTCAATATACGATCTACTTAATCCGTAAGTTCCCAATATCAATGTTTGAATACAGAACAAATCTTCACCGGACACAATAATCACCAAACATCCACTTTACCATTAAATTCCTTAGGCTCCGTTTGAAAACATGTCTGGGTTTTAGTTTTTTATAAAGCTGTGTTTAAAACTTTGCAAGATATTTTTTTTTTTTGGTGAGAATTCTAAATCTCACCCAAAGTAGGTCTGATTGATGATGTAAGAAAACTGTAAATCAAGAAAGTAAAAGATGGGCAGAACTAGATTGCCTGATGAGTCTCCAAAGCATTCGGACGGCGTTGTTCGTCGAGACGTTAAAACTACATCGCCCGCCGCTCTGTACGCACCCATCAACGCACATACTCGTATCCCAATCCAGAAAGAACCCAGCTTTCAAAATCTGCAAATAATCATCGACAACCTTATCGACGTCCGGAGCCCAAATGGGCGCAATAAACGAACAATCACACCCTTCGATTTCAACGTCATCCGGAACCGCTATTACACCGTGACAAATCTGCTTCCATACCCCAAAAGAGCTAATACCACAACCGACGTACACGCGAAGATGCGTGTCGGAGTTGTTCAACTGAAACGGAGGCGAAAACGAGAGGTTGTGTCGGGGAGGCGCGCAGTCGCTCCCATTAAAGAATTGGGTGTTTGAGAGAACGACCGATCGGTTGTTGTGGAAGATTTGCTGGACGTAGTAGTCGTCGCCGGACAAGGTGAGGACGGCGGTCTTGTTATCTTCCGTGCAAGAGAGTTTGAAATCCGGGACTCCACAGTAGGAGGGCTGACTCTGTTCGACCCAGAAGGGGTAGGTGATGTCGAGACCTCCACATGTCTGTGGCTTGCAAGGGTCCGGGTCCAGGTAATCAGAGAGAGCTGCAACGAAGAAGGACAAGAACCCTAACAAGAAGAGCTGAAGTTGGAGATTGTGATTCATCTGAACAGGCGGCGGAGGCAGAGGAGGAGGAGATGTGAAGGTTGTGACTTGTGAGTGGCATTCTCTGTATGTCTGTGAGAGGCGACTCCTAAAGTCCAAAGCTTTTGTGAGGCGGAGGGACGGCCAGTCAAAAAGAGAAACTTTGAAGGGTTTTTTTGAAATTCGACAATGGAGAGTAAACTCAGAGATGGTTAAGTTCCATAGTAGTTGGGTGTACGCGCGCTCGCGCGTAATTGAATTATACTGGTTACTTTGTATTATAATTGAAAGATAAACAAGAGTCCATAATATTATAAACAATTATTCTAAAACAAAAATAATGTTTGATAACTGAAATTTTATTATGTATATTTTATATTTTAAAATAAAAAATATATCATTGTATTTCAGTATATACTTATTTTCATATAACAGTTCCTTTTACAACTCGAAATACACCCGCATATACTTTTTTAGTCATTTAATTGTCATCTTACGATAAATCTACATCCATAGGTGAGATATATATCTTGTTAATATTTTTTAACATTTATTAAAAATGAGTATATTAAATTCAAAATGGTGCAATGTTTACTATTTTAAAAAAATTGAAACATATGATAACTGTATTTGGGGTTGTATTTAGGATTGTACTAAACATTAAGTGAATATCCACTCAAAGTTATATTAAAAATAAAACAAAAAAAACATTTATTCCTTCTCTTTCAAGGACATTAATTTTTGAAAAGTTTTAATTTCATTCATTTTTACCAACTAAAACTCAGACTACAAAAAAAAAAAAAAATCCACCATTACCTTTAACGAGAGTATGCACAATCGACCACATAATCCACGACCACTACCCATTAAAAAAATTAATTACCGAACCCCCTAAAAACAATATAATCAATCAAAAAAAAAAACTGCCTTAAAAAAAATTAAAAAAATACTTATTTTCACATTTAAAGAAAAATTGATACATATAGATTCAAAATCAATAAAAAAAGAAGGAAACAGAACATATTTTAAATTCAAAAGCAAGATATTCATCAATAATTTTATGGGTTTAAATGAGTCTGGTTCCATTTATAATTTTTCTATTTATTAATCTGACTAAAATATTTTTATTTTATAATTTAAATATCTTAATGGTCTGAAAAATCTTTGGATGAAGTTTCATGATATTTGAAGTCCTAGAAGTTATGTATTGAGATGGGGGACATGCTTACAAATCTTATAATCTAGATCATGGATCTTTCTGTAACACAGATAGAGTCTAGTTGTGAAACTAGTGAAACCTGGGGGTGGATATGCAGAAAGCCTAGGAAAGACAAAATTAGCTATTTTTTGTTAGGGGCCTGGTTATAAATATGAGAGACTTATTTATAACATATAGGTTTTTTCTGTAATAATTATAAAGCCTGGGGATCTATCTAAACAATGCCTGTTTTGCAGGTATCTCATTATAAATATGAACGATCTGAGGGCCGATCTGCAAATAACCCAGCTCAATTCTCTCATTAAGCAGGTGCAAGTCCTATACAGAGTATAGATAATAGGAGTGGACCCCAAAGTCTATGTGACACTTTTGAATATTGTGAAAATGATTGAAAGGTCCTTGGAAATTATTTTTTTGTTTAAATATGGTCCAGATGGGATGACACGTGGGTTTGTAGTAAAGTCAAAATTGGGTAATGGGAGCGAAACGGCCCTTTATAATTTAGATATTGCATGTAATTCGGGGAAATCTCTTTTTGCACAACTATTTTTTTGTGATTAATAAAGCCTACTTTTCAGAGATTTTGAAAAGCAATCATCTTTTTATGTATACCAAACTTGAACAACGTTCTGGATTTGTTTTTAATTTAGCAAAGATAATATCACACAAAAAAAAAGGTACAAATGATACCTGAAACTAAAATTTCAGAATTCAGTTCTTTTCATCTCTTTTGAAAATATAGAAAAGAGAATATATATGAGTTTTTATGGTTTAAATATTATGATTAAATATATAAAATAATTCAATTCAAATAATATATTATATAAACATATATAATTCAAAAATATTTCACAGATATTTTTGTATCCATATTTATTTCAAATATTTTAGATAATTTTTATTTTTTCAATACAGACATTTTTTTTTCAAAATATTTTACAAGCTTACTCAAACTCCATCTCCAAATATATGATATAATATTTATGGTTGGGAGGATACGAGGATAAATAAAAAAAATAGTTTCTTATCATACACCAATATTGTCTCATGCACTGCCATCATTATCCCTAATCACATTCTTCCTAATCACCGTCTTCTAATAATATGGTTTATTAGCATGTTACGTATGTCGGTATGTGTGCATCTGTTCATGTCAATTGTAAAGTCCTCTCTCTTTGTATGCATTCGTTGCTCTAAATATCCATTGATGGGTGGCCACAAACAAAGGCATGGGCAGAGGAAAAAAGTGGAGAAAACGAAAGAACCACCACCATCAGTTTGAATTGAAGGCAACGAAAGAAAAGTATCTATGGCGGCGACTGAGGGACTGTAGGGTCAAAGGGAGATAAAACCACCGTTTGGATATTGAGAATAGCCATTTCTAGATTAATAATTATTTTGTACAGATAATTGTATCACTTAGTGAATAACTCACCTTTTTGTTTAGTTATGTTTTTAATTATTGTAATTATTTTATTGAAATTGTGGATAAGAATCAATAAAATTTGAAAATAAATTTGTCATGTAGATCTCTAATTTATAAGATGTAATTACAAATGATTACATGTGTGAGCCCTTATAATAAAAATTCAATATCACCTTACTCACGTAAGTATATTATGTTATTACTCCTAAATAAACATTTATTATCTATTTTTCATCCTATCCATCCCTATATCTTCCTATTCCGCTATTCAAACATGAGCAAAATGTATAAAGAATAAGTTCTTTTAATCAAGATGGTGGGATCAAATGTGGGGACTCGGACGTCAACTTGGGAGGGGAAAATAAAGAGAAGAGGAAGAAATAAAGGTAGGTGTGTGTGTGTGTGGGGGGGGGGGGGGGTGGAGGAGCATGGCGACCGGAGGACACCAGAGGTGGAGGCGGAGCAGAGAGAGAAATTAAAGCATGCCTAGTCAGGGTAGCCTGTTCTCCTTCTCTAACACACGCGGCGATCTAAGTCTCATTTTTCAACCTATTTTGTTTTCTATTCTCTACCAATTATCTGTTCACATATGTAATAATATATAAACTCATTCATGGCTATATCTACAACTATGTTGAACTTTTCAGATGTTAACCGTGTTGAACTTTTTGGACAACGGAGGAGATGAACAAGTAACTTGGGTAATTCAAACAACCCCACCAAAATTTCTACCCCTCTTTAAATTAAGTAGAGGAATTAGGTTATCCAGATATATAGATGACTATATCAATGAAATATGTATATTATATTTTGTTTATATTTTTAGTTATTTTAGTTGAAAAATGATATGATGAGTTTTTGTTGTCTGATTAATCATGGATAATTTAGGGTGTATTTGTGCACAAATATAAAAGGAAAATGAAAGAAATGAGGTACTTTGAATCAAAGGGAAAGTGGTGGAAAGTAAAATATTATTATTTGACCAACTTTTATGATGTTTGTTCATATGGTGAAAAAATTTTCTATCACTTTCTTTTAAATTTTCTCCTATGGAGAAAGGAAAAAAATTCCTCACTTTTTTTAATAAGACAAAATAGAAAAGGGAACGAGATGAAAAAAATTTTCTTTCCAATATTTGACACGAACACTAGATTTAGATGTCAAAAAGAAAAATTTTCATTTTCCTTTACTTTTCTTTTGATATAAATACATCCTTGTGCACAAAATATGAATAATATATAGATAAAATAAAAATTTATAAAATATGAAAAAATAATTTGACACATGACTTTTTTTGAAATTCTAGAGGGGATTGAATACAAATACCACGTTATTTTGGGAATCTTTAGTCTGACTTGAAAATAAATTTTGGTGTGGGGTGACCATCTAAAAGAAATGAAGGAGTGCTCGAGGAAGGCACCAGGTGATGCCGGTGCCGGTGAGAGGGAGAGAGAGGAAGAGAGAAATAAAGAGAGAGAATGGGGAGGAGGAGGGCATTGGTGGGTACCAGGGCCAGCAGCAACCCTCTGTTGTTGATCGTCGACTGCCATCCCCCCCCCCCCCCCCCCCCCCCCCCCCCCCCCCCCCCCCCCCCCCCCCCCAAATGAACTTTTTAACAAGATGAAAGTAACGATTCCCATCATTACTCTTATTTTAAAATATCAATAATACCTTATTCTATCCATCTATCCAAGCAGTTCGTTTTCCTTTATTCCACCTATCCACTACTGTTCCACCTCATTTCCTCTACCCAAACAAAATTTAAATGATTTATCCCCTCAACACATCTAATTAACGAAAAACAACAACATTAAAAACAAAGGATTGGAAAAAAAAAGGACATACCGGCATGACATGAGGCATCTGAGTAAGCACCATCCTGGCAAAGGCAGATGGCGCTGTTCCTCGGGATGTTGTACCCACATCGCCCTCCGCTCGGTACGCATCCATCAACGCACATACTCGTATCCCAATCCAGAAGGAACCCATCCTTCAAATTCTTCAAATAATCTCCGATTTCCAGACTCCAAACGGGTGCAAGAACCGAATAATTACACTCTCCCACTAATTTTGTAAGATTAACATAGTAATCATCAGGAACGGCTATTACACCAGGACATATCTGGAGCAGGCCCAATGACCCAACCAAGCTAGAATTACAACCCTCGAACAATTGAATATGTGTGTTGGTGGAGGAGTTCAACTGAAACGGAGGCGGAAACGAGAGATCTTGTGGAGGCTTGCAATTATCATCAAAGAATCGGGTGTTTGAGAGAACGACTGACCGATTGTTGTAGAAGATATTCTGGACGTAGTAGGTCTCGCCGGACACAGTGAGGACGGCCTTGTCGTCTTCGGTGCAATTGAGTTTGAAATCCGGGACTCCACAATAGGATTGCTGACTCTGTTCGACCCAGAAGGGGTAGGTGATGTTTTGGAGACCTCCGCATGTCTGTGGCTTACAAGGGTCCGGGTTCAGGTAATCAGGATCAGAGAGAGCTGCATCGAAGGAGAACAGGAACCCTAACAAGAAGAGCTGAAGTTGGAGATTGTGATTCATCTGAACAGGCAGCGGAGGCAGAGGAGGAGGAGATGTGAAGGTTGTGAGTGGTGGTTCTTTGTATATTTGTGAGGGGCACTCCAAAGTCCAAAGCTTTTGTGAGGCGGAGGGACGACCAGTCAAAGAGTGAAACTTTGAAGGGTTGTTTTGAAATTCGACAATGGAGAGTTTAGTCAGAGATGGGAGGGGCAGCATAGTTATGTGACACTTTTGAATATTGTGTGAAAATGATTGAAAGATCCTTGGAAATTATTTTTTTTGTTTAAATGTGGTCCAGAGGGGATGACATGTGGTTTTGTTGTAAAGTCAAAATTGGGTATTGGGAGCGAAACGTCTTTTTTGGTTAGATATTGCATGTAATTCGGGGAATCTCTTTTTGCACAACTTTTTTTTTTTTTTTTAATTAATAAAGCCTACTTTTCACAGATTTTGAAAACACAATCATCTTTTCATGTATACCAAACTTGAAAAAAATTTAATTCAAAACCGGCTTACGTGAGACCGTTTTAGATTTGTTTTTAATTTAGCAAAGATAAACTCACACCAAAAAAATAGGTACAAATGATACCTTGAACTAAAATTTTAGAATTCAGTTCTTTTCATCTCTTTTCAAAATGTAAAAAAGAGAATGTATAGGAGTATTTAAAGTTTAAATATTTTGATTAAATATATAATATAAAATAATTGAATTTAAATAATATATTATATAAACATATAGAATTCAAAAAAATCTCATAGAATTTTTTTATTTTTTCAAATACGAACATTTTTTTCAAAATATTTTACAAGCTTAAAACTCCATCTCCAAATATATGATAATAATATTTATGGTTGGGAGGACATGAGGATACATAAAAAAAAAATAGTTTTTTTTATCATACACCAGTATTGTCTCATGCACTGCCATCATTATCCCTAATCACATTCTTTTAATACCAACAATGTAAGATATGGTTTATTAGTACGCCACGTATGTTAGGATGTGTGCATTTATCCAAGCCAACTGTAAAGTCTTCTCTCTTTGTATGCATTCATTGCTCTAAAAATCCATTGATGGGTGGACAAAGGCATGGCAGGGGAAAAAAGTGGAAAAAACGAAAGAACCACCACCATCAGTGTGAATTGAAGGCCACGAAACAAAAGTTTCCATGGCGGCGGCTGAGGGACTGTAGGGTCAAAGGGAGATAAAACCACCGTTTGCATATTGACAAGGGCCATTTCCGTATTAATAATTATTTTTTACCGATAATAAATATTTTTTGTTTAATTATATTTTTAATTATTATAATTATTTAATTGAAATTATAGATAAGAATCAATAAAATTTAAAAATAAATTTAATATGTAGATCTTTAATTTATAAAAGGTAATTACAAATGATTACATGTGTAACCCCTTATACTACAATGTTAATATCACCTTACTGACATAATTATATTATGTTATTACTCTTAAATAAACGGCAATTATCTATTTTCCATCCTATCCACACTTTTTTTTTCTATTCCACTATTCAAACATAAACAAAATGTATAAAGAATAAGTTCTTCTAGTTGAGATGGTGGGATCAAATGTGGGGACTCATATGTCAACTTGGGAGGGGAAAATAAAGAGGAGAGAGAGAGATAGAGATGGATAGAGAGAGATGGGAGGGTGGAGGAGAAAGGCGGCCGGAGGACTCTAGAGGCAGAAGCGGAGAGAGAGAGAGAGAGAGAGAGGATGCCTTGTCAGGGTAGCTTGTTCTCCTTCTATAACACACGCAACGATCAAAGTCTCATTTTTCAACCTATCTTGTTTTCTATTCTCTACCAATATTTCTGTTCACATATGTAATAATATATAAACTCCAGTCATGGCTAATCTACCCCCATGTTGAACTTTTCAGATGTTAACCGTGTTGAACTTTTCGGACGGCGGGGAAGACGAACAAGTAACTTGTGTACTTCAAACAACCCCGCCAAAATTTCTATCCCTCTCTTTCTAAATGAATTTTTTTACAAGATGAAAGTAATGATTCCCATCATTCCTCCTATTTTAACATATCAATACTACCTTATTCTATCCATCTATCCAAGCAGTTCTTTTTCCTTTATTCCACCTATCCACACTGCTGTTCCACCTCATTTCCTCTACCCAAACAAAATCTAAATGATTTCCCCCCTCAACACATCTAATTAACGAAAAACAACAGCATTAAAAGCAAAGGATTGGAAAAAAAAAAGGACTCACTGGCATGACATGAGGCATCTGAGTAAGTAGCATCCGGGCAAAGGCAGAGCAGATCGTTAGGTTTGCTCTCATCAAGCCCACACCGACCGCCCGATCCGACACATTTGTCACACCAATCCTTCCCTGGATTCCACGTCACATTGAAACCATCCGCCAAGGCCTTCATCAAACCATCCATACTCAAATCATTCATAGAGTACGGTTTGCCAATCGGCACCAAGTATCTCACGCAGTTGTCGCCCAACCATTCAGACAAAGTCGGATCAAGAACCTCGAAAAAGTAATAGTAGTACTCATAATTCGTGCTTGTGTTGCAGAGCTCGAAAAAACCGGACGACGACCGATTAAGCGGGATCGAGCAGCCATAGTAAGTGAGATTGTGATAGTCGTTGGTGTAGTCGAAGAGCGAAAAATCGAGGGAGGGGTTTGATAGGTAGGAGCAGTACTTGTCTATGTTGATGAAAGCCATGTCTGCAATGGTCATGATTTGCTTCTCATAATCGATTTTCTTGACTTGGTAGCTCGCGTCGTCGTTCATTATTAACAGTGTTAAGTTGTCGGTCGTGCATGAGAGATGCAAAGCAGGTAATCCGCAACCGGGTAAGGTTCTATTAATGGAGAATGGGAAGGTTATGTTTTCATTGAAGTTGCCGCAGCTGAAGGGAAGGGGAGCGCAGCTTTTGTACTGATTGTTCTTCTGGGACGAACAGGGGTGAAAGGAGAAGGTGATGAAGAGGAGGAAGAGGAAGAAGAGCTGGGAATGCATTTTAGGAGGGATTGTTTGATGTGTTGATTATGAAACAATATTGGGAAGGCTTTTTTTTTTTGGAGGTTTTTTTTGTGAGACTTTTCTTTGGAATGAAGTAGTTGAATTGATCTTTTGGAGGTTAACGTTGCCGGTCATGGATGGACTGGAAATTTCATATGAAACTTATAGAATACGCATATGATTTGACCAATGTTACACACAGTTCTGCTCGGGCATAATTCCGTCTCATGTAACATCATACACTCACGTAAATAAGATATGTATTTTGTTAAAAATAATTTCAAATGAATTCATGCAATTTAATATTGGATTACATGTATACTTCATTTTCTATAATAGAATATATCTTATTAGATGGGATATATTAATTTTAAAGAAATTTAAAACATGAATGATTGTATGAATTATGAACTATAATCAGGGTCGGCCATAAACAAAGGCAATGAGGGCAATTATCTATGGCTCCACTCAGGGAGGGCCCAACAACACATGATCAATTAAATAAAATAATGAATGATAAGATGTGTCACTTTTACTCATGAATTAGTTTATCTCAATACTAATTCTTTTCTAAAATTAAGTCTCAAATTTCTTTATTCCTTAAATCTCTCTAAATTATAACAATATCTTTCTCTCCATATCTCTCTCTACTACTCCCTTCGGTTTAAAATTAATGATACTCAAACCCTTGTAGTTATTTTTATGATTTTAGGTTTTTTTTTTTTTGTTGCTTTTAGACTTTTAAATTATTATAAAATATTGTGTAAATATTTTTAAAATTATTATAGCTTAAGATAAAATGATGTATAAGATTAAACAAGTTAGATTTTTTTTAATATATATATATGCCCCACTTTATACATTCACCTAAGGCCTAATAAAAAAAAATCGACCGGGTCGCCCTTACTGTAATTGTATTTAACCTTTTCATATGTTACATATTTTATATTTATATAATATTCAACAACCCTATTGACCCTGCCACCCTGGATTGGGATGTGTTAGTTTCTAGAGTTGGAGGGATTGTTTGATTTGTTGACTATGAAACCATTAATATTGGGAAGGCTTGGGCGCAATGGGGCAGTCTACAAAAAAAAAAAAAAAATGGGAACGATTGTTTCTGTGAAACCTTGAAATGAAGTTGTTGAATCGATCTTTGGAGGTTAATGTTGCCTGCTAATGTTGCCGGTCATGGATGGACAGCTATACTTATGTTGCTCTAAATATCCATTGATGGGTGGACACAACAAAAGCATGGGCAGAGGAAAAAATGTGGACAAAACGAAAGAACCACCACCATCAGTGTGAAATAGAAATATTGAAAGTTTCCATGGCAGCGGCTGAGGAACTGTAGGGTCAAAGGGAGATAAAACCATTGGATATTGACAAGAGCCATTTCTAGATTAATAATTATTGTTGTACAGGTAATTATATCACTCTCACTGAATAAGTCATTTTTTATTTAGTTATATTTTTAATTATTGTAATTATTTGATTGAAATTGTGGATGAGAATAAATAAAATTTAAAAATAAATTTGACATGTAGATCTCTAATATATAAAATGTAATTATATATGATTATATGTGTAACCCCTTGTATTAGAAATTCAATATCACTTTACTGACATAATTATATTATGTTATTACTCTAAATAAGCTACAGTTATCTATTTTTCATCTTAATCCACCCCTATTTCTTCCTATTTCGCTACCCAAACATAGGGGTCGGCAACGGGCCGGGCTGGGCCAGCCCGGCCCTGGGCCTGCTTGGCCAACGGGCCCGGCCCGGGCCGGGCCGTGGCAAAAAACAGGGCCCAGACCTACCCACGGGCCTCACGGGCCGGGCCTGGGTTCGGGCCCACGGGCGGGTCTACGGGCCTAAATTCAAAACATTTTATTTTTTTATTTTACGTTGTTTATTTGTATATAATGTTAAAATAACACAAAATTTAAAGTATAATGTTGAAAAAAGTATTTATATCTATTGAATTTTCAAAATAAAAATATTAAATGAATTAATTACTTACAAAAATGAATAATTACATGGACCTAATTAGGTTGACACCTACATAAATGTTAATAATTTGTATAACTCAATCACAATTCAAATAAAAATCACATGTTACTAGTTCATTGGATCACCCTTCATGGGCCTACGGGCCAGGCTCAGGCGGGCCTACGGGCCGGGCCCGGGCCCTAGAACCAGGCCCAAGCCCTGCCCACCCTGAAAACGGGCCGGGCTTTCAGGCCTCGGGCCTGATGATGACCCTTACCCAAACATGAGCTAAAAGTATAAAGAATAAGTTCTTCTAGTTGAGATGGTGGGATTAGATGTGGGGACTCATAAGAAATATATATAGAGAGAGAGATGGGAGGGTGGAGGAGAGTGGCGGCCGGAGGACTCTAGAGGCGGAAGCGGGGAGAGAGAGAGAGAGAAAGGATGCCTTGTCAAGGTAGCTTGTTCTTCTTCTATAGCACACGCAGCGATCTAAGTCTCATTTTTCAACCTATTTTGTTTTCTATTCTCTACCAATATATCTGTTCACATATGTAATAATATATAAACTCAGTCATGACTCATGGCTAATCGACGCCCATGCTGAACTTTTCAGATGTTAACCGTGTGGATCTTTTCGAACGGCGGGGAAGACGAACAAGTAACTTGGGTAATTCAAATAACCCCACCAATTTTTCGACCCCTGTTTTAATTAAGCAGGGGAATTAGGTTATTCAGATATATAGATGATCATGTCAATGATATATGAAATATGTATGCTATCTTTTGTTTATATTTTTAGCTATTTTTGTTGGAAAATGCTATGATGAGTTTTTGTCGTCTGATTAATCATAAATAACTTAGGGGCGAAGAGAAAATGAAAGAAAGTGAGTAAATTTGGGTCAAAAGGAAAGTGGTGAAAAATAAAATATTATCATTTGATCAACTTTCATGGTGTTTGTGTATGTAGTAAAAAAAAATTTCATCACTTTCTTTTAAATTCTTACCTATGGAGAAAGGAAAAAAATTTCTCACATTTTTTATAAAGACAAAATAAGAGGGAATGTAATGGAAAAATTTTAGACAAAATAGGAGAGGGGACATAATGGAAATTTTTTTTTACAATATTTGACACAAACACTAGACTTTTTAATGATTAAAAAAAAATTTCACTTTCTTTTACTTCTATTTTAGTACAAACACATCCTTATTTACAAAATATGAATAGTATATGAATCAAAAAATTTGAAATTCCAAGAGATCAGATACCAATACCACATTATTTTGGGGATGTTTAGTCTGACCAGAAAATAAATTTCGGTATAGGGTTACCATCTGAAAGAAATGAAGGAGTGCTCGAGGAAGACACCGGGTGACGCCGGTGGGTGGTGAAGGAGAGGGAGAGGGAGAGGGAGAGGGAGAGGGAGAGAGAGGAAGAGAGAAATAAACAGAAAGAATGGGGAGGAGGGCATAGGTGGGTGTGCCAGGGCCACCTGCAACTCTCCTTTGCTGATCGTCGATCGCCATTCTTGTCCCCCCCCCTCCCCCCCATTCTTGTCCCCCCCCTCCCCCCCTTTAGGTGGTGGTTATTCCTTCAATATATATATATATATATATATATATATATATATATATATATATATATATATATATATACTTACGTGCGGTCGTGCGGTCGCGGTCGCGGGCCGTCCGATCGCGGGTCCATCGCATCCAACGGTCGACGTGATTCGCACCTGACCGTCCGATGCGATGGACCCGTGATCGACGGCCCGTGATCGCAGCCGCACCGACCGCACGACCGCACGTAAGCACTTCCCTATATATATATATATATATATATATATATATATATATATATATATATATGCCGACGATTAGGTGCGGTGTGCGGTCGGTGCGGTGCGCGACGTGGGTCGTCCGATCGCGGGTCCATCGCATCCAACGGTCGACGTGAATCGCACCCGACCGTCCGATGCGATGGACCCGTGATCGACGGCCCGTGATCGCGCACCGCACCGACCGCGCACCGCACGTAATCGGCTCCCTATATATATATATATATATATATATATATATATATATATATATATATATATATATATATATATATATATATAGTCGAGTGATAGCGTGCGGTCGTGCGGATCTGACGTGCGTCGTTCGATCGCGAGTCCATCGCATCAGACGGTCGGGGATGCGATTGACCCGCGATCGGACGACGCACGTCGGATCCGTACGACCGCACCACATCACGAGTATATATATATATATATATATATATATATATATATATATATATATATATATATATATATGCCCCGTTTGGGGTAATTAGGGATGGAATAGATGTGAGTAAAGAAGAATATGAAAAAAAATGTTTGGGTAAAAAGAATAAATGGATATAGTTATGCAGAATTAAGTGAGAATAAACTAATATTCGTATTCCAGATCCTCTGGAATTGTGTTATTCCTAAACTGGTATAAAGGGACCCACATTTTAAATAACATATTATCACATCAAATCACTTATAATCATCTCTTATACATAGGGGTGGCCAAACGGCCCGCGAGCCCGGACTCGGCCTGGAAATTTTCGGGCCTACGCCCGGCCCGGGCCCGGACCCTCCATAGGGCCGGGCTTGGGCCTTGGGAAAAAACCCAAAGCCCGGCCCGGAAAAGCCCGCCCGTAGGCTCGAGTCCGGCCCGGTCATGGGCTCTAAGGTTTTTTTAAAACCCTCCCCAATGAATATTTTTTTAAACCCTCCCCAACGACTATAATGGGATTCCTAATGTGGTGTGGTTTTCTATGTGTAGGGTTCTCAATAATGTTCAATCAAAATTAAAAATATTGAAAATTCCACCACATTGGGAATCCCATTATAGCTGTTGGAGAATATATAATAAAAATTATAGATAAAATGGGTAGGTGTTAACCTAGTTGGGATGTACTCATTTTTATTGTGATGCAGTCATCACCCACAAGCTAATATTCCATCATTGTAATGTTCCATTAAAATATTTTTCTATGAGTTTATAGTAGCTATTCAATTAATGTTCAAATATTTCTTGTTATAAACTTATAATGTGCAATTATTATGAAGTTATATCAATATTTAATTTAAATTTTTTTATTGTTCAAAATATTTTTATTTACTTTATTTTATATTTTAATTTAATTAAAAAAATAAAAAAAATGTGGGCCAGAAAGCCCGGCCCGGCCTGGACTTGGCCCGTTCGTGGCGGGGCCTATGGGCGGGCTCGGGCCTTATTTTGGACTTTAGTCTCGGCCCTGGCCCGGGCCCGAAGCCCCTCAAGCCCGGTCAAAGCCCGCCCGAAAAAAGTCCGGCCCGGGCAAAACCGGGCTCGGCTCGAGCCCGGCTCATGGCCACCCCTACTTATACATCAATGGGGCCAACATGTCAAATTAACTTTTTGAAATTTATTCACATTTTATTATTCATCAATAAAAAAACTCAACCTTATTATTACATTTCCCAAAAAGAATAACAAAAAAAACAACCAAACAGAAAAATCACATATTTCATTGATAAAGTTATTTATTCTTGGACTATGCATAAACCTCATAATAGCTTATGTCTCTATCTAAATAGACTCATTAAAGTTTTGCAAAGACTTAAAATCATATACGTTGGATTTTTTAAACATTTAAATTTGACTATTAATATACTTAATAAATAGGATTTTTAGTCCCATATACTTAATATCTATACAATGAGATATATATCTATTTAAACGAGGTATATACTTCAAACGAGATACATATCTCGATGATTTTTAATATTTTTTAGAAATGAATCATTACCGTAGGTGTATATATTTTATTTTAAAAAATATATATACTTATTAGATTGGGTTTATATTTTCTTTTATAGACCATTACCGGTAAGATTGGGCACCTGCAAAAATGAAAAATTTAGGGACGCCCATTTAAGAGATCTGCTGTACAAAGTAAATTACATACCATCATTTCTTTGAAATCACTAAACCCCATTTAGCCTTAATTTAGTAAAGTGATAAATTTTTAGGATAAGTTAATCTAATTGATGAGAATAAAAAAATCACTATTTTTATTCAGATTTGTATTTGGTAATGCTTTTATTATCCTCATTTTTTATGTTTTTATCTTCAATATTGCATTTGGATCAAATATGAAATAACTTTTAATTTATTTAAAAAAATATCAAATTTGTCTTTCCTATTAATGAGGTATTAATATTGTTTGGTGGAACACTACTCTCTCTTTTTTGGAAGGGTTTGTCATAAATATTATCCCAATTTTACAAAATAAGGATAAAAAATTGGGACAAAGTCTATTCCACCTTTTACCTAGAACAAACTATCCCCATTTTTTATGTCAAAATGTGGACAATTGTCCATGCTTTATCCCAATTTTTTTTAATGACATATGGGATAACAAGTGATTTAATCTCAACCCTTTATCCTCATGTCAAACTAAGCCTTAGAGTGCGACTTACCGTCATTCGGGATAGATTGTTATTTTGGTTTTCTGGGGTGACCAATTTTCTTACATTTATTTATATAATATAATCATCATTATTTATGTCTTTAATTTTTTTTTTGGGTCATATAATATATGAATAGGTTATCTTTCTCTCTTTGAAATTATTGTCAGAACTTTTTTGAGAAAAAGGTAAATTTTGCTACCATCACTTATATTAAAAGTAAGTTACAAGTCCAAAGGGGTGTGAAGAAAAGAGCAAAAAGAAAAAAACAAGAAAAACTGAACAGCGAAACTAAGATGCGTTAGGGGAAGGAAAATTGTTGATACATTAGATATGATGTCTAACATCTCCCCGGTAACCCCCCACCACCCCGAGCGCCCATCAATTATTCGGTGATGACTACGCTAGTGTGAGGTAAGGCGATCCCCCTTGCCCTGGCGATGCATCGCCCACATTTGGATATCCCGAGAACCACCATGTCCCACATATTCTCCACGTAATCTTTGGAGTTTTTGAAGATCGCCTCATTTCTTGCCCTCCACATAGCCCACGTGACTGTCGGAATGATTGAGCACAAGTCTAAGTTGGCGAGTCTCGAGTTGTTCAATAGTCGGAGGTCCTTCCCTACGACCCACATTCCCTCGATATCAAGGAATGAAGGTCCCCAAGACGTCGCAAGCCACACCACTTCCCATAACTGTTTGGATATCCTACAATGACATAAGAGGTGGGTTATCGTTTCGGGTGCCTCTCCGCAAAGAGCACAACTGATCAGCTCGGATAGTCTCCATTTCGCCCGATAGACCTTCGTGAGTAGGCATTTTTGGTACAGTTGCCACGTAAAGACTTTAATATTTAAAGGGAACTGAGACTTCCATATCTATCAACACTTTGGGATGATGCAGGGCGACTCAAGCCGGTTCCTCCTCCGCTAGTGGTAGCAAGATTTGACAGTGAACTCGATCGACGGGTTCGATGCCCACACCACACAATCTCTTGACTGGTCAAGTGCAACACACCACGTCGATAAGCGCTCCATCATCATGCCAATTGATCGGTTTTCTCCTCTGAGAGACTGAGCCACTGAACCTGACGTCTCACCCATGTATCACGCCTATGCCCGACCAAAATGAAGCGATGTAGTCCTCTTGTCGATCAACGATCGTATGCAAGGTCAGGAACTCGCCACTGAGTGTTGTATCCCCGCACCATCGGTCCTGCTAGAAATGAATGTGCACGCCATCCCCGACACGCCGCCTGATCATGGAAGAGAAGTCCTGGGGCAGACTGAAGATGTCCTTGCTGATGATCGTCATCTTGGCCATGATCGTTGCCCATCATCGATCTCCAAGGCAATGTCCATCATAACAGTCGAGTAACACCTGAACCCATGGTCGTGAAGGTTTGTTGAGCCACCTCCACAGCCAGCGGGCAAGATGAGCCCTATTCATGTCCAGTAAGTCAAGAACGCCGAGACCCCCGACGCGTTTGCTCAGACAAACCGTTCCCTAGTCCGCCATGTGTGGTTTTTGGGGAGTCTCCCACGCGCCTTGCTATAAGAACCGACACCTGATCACGTAAATACGCTCCATGACTCCCTCTGGTTCCTGAAAGATTGAAAGGTAGAAGATGGGGATACTGGACAACACCGCTTGGAGGAGCGTCAACCGACCCCCAACGTTTAACAATTGGCCCTTCCACCCCGCCAGGCGCTTTTGAAACCTCTCAATCAAAGGATCACAATCCTCCTTGGTTACCTTAGTTCGCACCAGCGTAAACCATATGAGAACTTATATTAACTTATCAGTACTTATCTATTAGATTTTACTATTCCTAATTAAACTTCTGTTTTAGCTATTTTCTTCTTAATGGACCCTTATTGCACACCCCAAAAGGGGCTAGCAATTTTTTTTATTTCTGTGTTTTTTAAAACTTCTTGAAGTCTTGGCAAAACAATATTCATGTTGTCGATGTTTGTAATTGGAAAAATAAGTACTTAATAAACTCTTAAAAGCGCATGTTTGTAATTGGATGCGACTAGTCAATGAACTTTAAAATAGACAGTCGATCAGAGCCCATAAAACCAACACCAAATGGATTTCAACCACTTCCTTCCATCTCCTGCAACCGATAACACAAACCCAACAATTTGAAGGTCCTGTCAATATAGATCAAAAGATCATATTATAAGGGGAACCTGGAGTTTTTGAGTGATTGTTGTTTATGATGTTAAACAGCCATATTATGATTAATAGTTGTTTTTGAAGTCAAAATTGATAGCGATATCATTGTATTCAAGTGGTAGATTTGAAAGTTGAAAATGACAAGTGAAGTATAATGAAAGATTTTTTTTACATTTAACAACAGAAGATTCCACGCAATGATTAAGTAAAAAAAAATTATTGGTTCTTCAGATTATCTTCAACTTGGCAGCACAGGTGCTTTGGTACTAATTCAAAGTCAGTGCAGCATAGACCATGAGGTTTCTGAAAAGTTGTTCTCTCATATAGAGATGGAAATTTTTTAATGTCTAGGTAGTTGTTCGTCTCTTAATTTCACGAAGTTGCATTCCTGGAAAGTATGTAGGGATTTGAATCCATGCTAATTACATGGTTTTTTTGGAAATAAAAGGCCCCTAAAATAGGGCATGAGCAAATTACATGTCATATATTGAGACTTAAGGGGCCATTTGGAAGTGCGTCTCGCCCGAGTTTGTATCAGCGGATGCTGGCGGATGTAATCTCTGAAACAAACACAAAAACGACTTCTACGTTTAACGATTAGCCTGTACGTTTTATGTGTATTTTTTCAACTTTTCTAACACGTTAAAACAACGTTTTTCAAAATACCGCTCGCTTCCCCCGACCCGGTGGCCCCGGACGCACTCCTAAACATAACCTAAATTTAGTGAAAAAATCTCCCTAAACTTATTTAATGGGTCTATGTTTTCACAATTTGTTATACTATGATGATCTAAATCTTTATCCCCCCGTTTGAATTGAGGAATTGAGTTATTCTGGATATATAACTATACCGGTATAAATAACAATTCTACGATAATAAGAGATTTTTTGTTTGGTTGTGTTTTTTATTATTCTCATTGAAAAACGTAAAAATAAATGTTTGAGTTATTTGGTTGATAAAGAATAAAATATAAAAAAAGTGTGAAAAAATTGATTTGATATGTAGGCCCTTTGATGTATAAGAGGTGTTGATAGGTGATTTGATGTGATAAAGTGTAAAAAATTGATTTGACATGTGGGTCCATGGGAATAGATAAAGTGAGTAGCGTTTATCCTAGGGGTTACTTATAATTGTTATACTCTCTTATACTCATTTATACTGGCATAGTAATTCCAACCTATACTCTTTAAACAAACACATAATTTCCCCTATCTATTCTATCCCACCTTATTCCACCCTTAAACCACTCTTATTCTACAATACAAACAGGGACTACAGTATTACTGAGTGACCCGCTTTGTTACTCTGAATCTTACAGTTAAACATGTCAATGAAGCGGATACGGAACGAATATACTTGTATCTGTATCCATATCTGAACTAGATATCTAAAAAAAATATGTATCCAATATTTTACGGATATTTAAATGAAGTATTCATATCCGATTCATATATCCGAATTTAGATAATTATTCAAAATATTAAAAAAAATAATATTAATATAATAAATAATAATATAAAATAAATTTCGAATACAAATATTTGTCATATTGGATACCATCATATTCGTATCTTATCCAAAATATTTTGAATACATATATCTTATTTTGGATTCAGATTTTCAAGTATAAGATAAGTTTTTAAAAATTTTGAAATGGATTTGGATCGGATACAATTTTTTTTTCCGGATAATTCAAAGGCTTTACTTACCGCCATACTTGGTAAATAAAATACACTTTTATTAATAATAATATAATTATCCATTGAAGTATTTTAGCGGTGAAAAAACGTTTCCGTTGCACCTCCGAAAAGTAAACCCCGCGGAAAACTCACGAGCGTGGTATCCGAAGTGCTTGTTTTGTCGTTTTAATGCGAGATATTGAGATTCTCGTGTCCTCCACGAGAACATCCCCGATATATCGCCCGATAAATGGAGTCCCGAAAAGTAACCCCTTCCCCCGAAAAACCAAAAAAAACTAGCCGTTGCGATCTTCAGTTCAAACGCTCGGTTTTCTCCTGAAAAATAAAGTCTCTTCAAATACAAATAAAACACACACTCTCTCTCTCTCTCTGATTTTCTAAAACCCTAATTTTCTAATCTCTCTCTGCGATTGGCACATCAACGGTCCGATTTTCACCTGGCCTTCAGACGGTAGGGTTTCGGTTTGATCTCGGCCGTTAATTCTGCCTGGACCCTCCCCACTAGTCGGATCTGGTGGTTCGATCCGTTCTTTGATTTTTCTTCGGTGAGAATCTCTATTTTGGTCTCCAAATTTTATTCACGAAGTGATTTCCTAGTAATTGGAGATGTTTTCAGTGAGATTTCAAGATTGGATGCTCTCTTGTGATCTTGAAAGATGAGTCTACGTTTTGGTTGGGCAACATTTCATTTAATGGATTTCTCTTTTAAGGGTTTTCGTGTTTCCGGTTGTTCTTTATATAAATATCTGTCTTTGATGAAGGATTGATGTAAAAGAACCTCTGCGACTGAAGAGACCCAAAAGAACATAATTTTTAGCAGATGATCTAATTCAGTGTGTTTTTTTAGTTCTAAGAAACTCTATGTACTGGTTCTTGTTTGATGTATCTAAAACGTGACTCGATTTCAATGCATTTCACTATGGTGTTGCAGATATTTTGGTTTGATTTAGCTATTTTGGGACTTGGTTTGCATTTGCTCTGTGACCGCACCTGATCTTCTCGGAAGCAAATTAGTCAAAGAAGCCGGGTTTTGTTTAAAGCATCCTTGACGAGGATGACGGTTAAGACTCCCAGTACCCCGGCTTCGAAGATAGATAGGACTCCCATGTCCACCCCAGGTGGGCCGAAAGCGAAGGAAGAGAAGATTTTCGTCACGGTACGGTTGAGGCCTCTCAGCAAGAAGGAGCAGCTAATCAAAGACCAGGTAGCTTGGGAATGCGTTGATGACCACACGATTTTGTTCAAGGCATCATCTCAAGAACGCTCCAACGCCCCTACCTCTTTCACTTTCGGTATTATTCGGTCCTAGAAATATTTAATTGTTTGATAGATTTTCAAATGCTTTATTGTGGAAGCTTGATATTGTGCTTTTATTCAGACAGAGTGTTTGGACCGGCTTGTTTGACTGAGATGGTCTATGAGGATGGTGCCAAGGATGTTGCGTTGTCTGCCTTGACAGGCATCAATGGTAGATTATATATAGAATGCAAGTTTGCTTGGTGAATATTGTATAGGTTTGTTTGAAGGTTGTGTTTGTTTTCTTGCAGCTACTATATTTGCTTATGGACAGACCAGCAGTGGTAAGACATTTACTATGAGAGGAGTCACTGAGAATGCTGTAAATGATATATATCAGCACATCCAGAATGTAAGTTTGATTGATTCTTGATGGATGTAATTCTCAGATATATAGCAGATATAAGCATATCCAGATGTCTGTTCTTTTAGAATTACTATGTAGCACATTCCTAATTACTGAGGTTCATAAAAAATAATGCAATGAAGATTTACTTTTTATGCTTTTCATGAATTCTACAGACGCCGGAGAGGAACTTTGTTATAAGGATATCTGCTTTGGAAATTTATAATGAGATAGTCAAGGATCTGCTGAATCCAGAATCTGGCCCTCTTCGTCTTTTGGATGATCCTGAGGTGATGAATGAATTTAACATATGGAAACAGAATGCGTAAAGTGCATCTCAAATTTTTTTAGCCTGATTCTAGTTTGTGTTTTTTTTTTTTTTACAGAAAGGAACGGTGGTGGAGAAATTGGTGGAAGAAACTGCACATAATAGCCAGCATCTGAGACATTTGATTGGCATTTGCGAAGGTAAACCAACGGACTCTTCTATGCACAATGAGCAAGAGAACCAGTTTTAGTTTACTGGAGTATATAGCTCCATGTTATTCAAAATAGTTTACTAACCAGTGATGTGGCAATTCTTCATTGATTTACAGCTCAAAGGCAGGTGGGGGAAACAGCCTTGAATGATACAAGCTCAAGGTCACATCAAATAATAAGGCTGGTAAGCTAAACAAGTTTGGTTGTTTTGGATGTTGACACAAAAAATTTCAAGTTTTAACATTTGCCAATCACTAATTCTCTCTTTCATGGCATCTAGACAATAGAGAGTAGCCTCCGGGATAATTCAGGTTGCATAAAGTCTTTTGTAGCAAGCCTGGTAAGTTTATCTTCATTTGCTCATTTAAAATTTTTGGATATTATGCATTAATTCTGATTTGGAATTTTGGCATTTTCCAGAATTTTGTGGACCTTGCAGGAAGTGAAAGAGCCTCACAAACGCATGCAGATGGTGCAAGGCTCAAAGAAGGCTGTCATATCAACCGTAGTTTGCTGACTCTTACAACTGTAATTAGAAAGCTAAGGTCAGTAATCATAAACAGACTATTACTGGTTGTACTCAGTATTTTAAGGCTGGATGACTGAATATAACATGCTTTGGATGATATTAGGTGATAGTTTAGAATAATAACTTACACCTGCCTTCAAGATTCCTTTTTTTTTGGGGGTATGTGGGTGGGATGCCAATGATTTAGCAATCAAAATGAACATACAGAAATCCAGAAAAAAGAAAAAAAAATGAGAGAAAAGAGAAAAGAGAAAAGAGAGATCCGAGCCATTAACCTGAACACCAGAAACAAAATTCCTACTCTACCACAAACATACCATCCCTCTCAACTCTTACAATTCCAGACCCAATATGTTTAAATTCCCCCATGTTAGCCACCAGGCCCTCAGTTTTTTTTTTTCTTGAAAGAACATCTACATTCTCCCATCTTTCCCACGGTGTTGTGAAAATTCCAAAGATAGGGTCATTTTTTTTGGCGGAATACTTTAATTTATGTGCATGTTTTATGAAAGTTTGGGTAATACAGATTCAATTACAAGTTTACCTGCACCTTTCATATTATTTTTCTCTCTTGAAAGAGTATGTTGTTCTTCCTTTTTGTTTATGCTGTTGTTTAAATTCCAAAGACATGGTGAAAAGTTAGTTTAATTTAATGAAGTGCGATTGATAAAAGTTTGGCTGTTGGAGTTTTAAACACAGGATATCCATATATGGAAAAATCTATTTGACTAGACACTGTACTTAATTTATCAAGTGTGAATCAAGTCTGCATGTCAAGTATGTCTTTATTGATAAAATTGTCTATGAAACTCCAGAAGAATTTTCATCACAAGATAATTAAGTGCGAATCTTTCTTATCATGTTTCATTAGTAAGGCTTTCTTGTTTCTTTAGGCACGAATATGGCATTTGTTAGTAATAGACAGTAATTTATTTAATGTTTATTATTGTATATCGTTAGTAAAAATGTCTACATTCAATCTAACCTTTGAGCGAGAACTTTGCAATATTGATCTGATTTTTAAAAATAGTGAATAATTGGGTGCTTGTCTGGTTTTGAATTAGTACCTTAGAAAAGGTCACTTCTTTTGTTGCAGTGCTGGAAAAAGAGGCGGACATATACCATACAGAGATTCGAAGCTCACTCGCATTTTGCAACTTTCTCTTGGTGGAAATGCCCGGACTGCTATCATATGTACCATGAGTCCAGCACTCAGCCATGTAGAACAATCTCGCAATACTCTTTACTTTGCAACTCGTGCAAAAGAAGTCACAAATAGTGCCCAAGTTAACATGGTACTAAACGAATTTCTCTGGTTCACTATTTGCATTGTGTATTCTGTTGTGATTTACACATCTTTGTTTTCTCTTGTTATATGTTAGGTTGTCTCAGACAAACAGTTAGTAAAACATTTACAGAAGGAAGTAGCGAGGCTTGAAGCAGTGTTGCGGACTCCAGAACCAATGGCATGTTCAGAAGCTTTATTGATGGAAAAGGAGTTGAAAATCCAACAGGTAAGCGAAATCAAATAAAACCATCAGGCTTCGCTGATCTGTTACATGACCTTTTTAGCAGTAACATGAGATACTGATGTCAGATGGAGAGAGAAATGGAAGAACTGAAGAGGCAAAGGGACATTGCTCAACTCCAGCTGGATGAACTGCGAAAGAAAGCTAGTGAGGAGCAGCTGGTATGGACATCTTTTACCAATACTATCAGTAGCTCCTATAAGTCTACCACTATGTAATTGTCTCTCATTTCATCTTTCAGGGATTGAATCATTTAAGTTCACCTAACCGAGTTGCAAAGTGCCTTACGTTCTCTGGTGGTCCACCATCACCAATCCTTGAACACAAGGGACGCATGAGGGCTGAGAAAACTAGGAGCACAACGGGAAGACAGACAATGAGGCAATCATCAACAGTTCCCTTTGTGCTTGTGCATGAAATAAGGAAACTTGAAAAGATGCAGGAGCAGCTTGGAGACGAAGCGAATCGAGCCCTTGAAGTGCTTCAGAAAGAGGTTGCATGCCACAGACTTGGAAACCAAGATGCAGCTGAGACCATAGCCAAACTGCAAGCGGAGATCAGGGAAATGCAGTCTGTTAAATCCAAGGAGGTCAATGTAAATAATGTAGAGTCCGAACAGCATACTGGTGCAAACCTCAAGGAAGAGATTACCAGACTTCATTCCCAGGGATATTCCATTGCTAATCTTGAGGAGCAGCTCGAAAATGTGCAGAGGTCGATAGACAAACTAGTCCTCTCCCTCCCTAACAACATCAACCAACCTACTGAGGCCACCTCAAAATTGAAATCCCAGTCAAAGAAGAAGAAGATGCTCCCCTTGGCCTTGAGTAGCACTGCCAACCGGCCTCACCTCATAAGGTCCCCATGCTCACCACTTTCGTCATCTCATCAGGTGTTGGAGCCTGAGATTGAAAACAGGGCTCCAGAAAATGGAGACACTCAATCTCGAGAAACTCCTCTCCCAAGTTCAGAGAAGGCAACACCAACAAAGAGTGAAGATGGAGGAGATGTTTCATCAAGGGAGGGAACGCCTTGCTATCGGCGTTCAAGCTCAGTAAACATGCGTAAAATGCAGAAGATGTTCCAAAATGCAGCAGAAGAGAACATCAGAAGCATAAGAGCTTATGTTACTGAACTAAAGGAACGTGTGGCCAAGCTGCAGTACCAGAAGCAGCTCCTTGTCTGCCAGGTATCCTAAGCTAGCAAAAACTCCTGCTACCATTAGTTTATAGTCTTTTCTCCACTTTATAGTTTAAATGAATCTGTTTTACATGTTCAATGCAAACAGGTATTGGAGCTAGAAGCAAATGAGGCAGCAGGAAACGAGGCGGTGGATTCTGAGGAGGATATAACTGAGATCCATAGATCACCGGCGACATGGAAATCCATCTTTTGGGAGCAGAGGCGACAGATCATCCAATTATGGGACGTGTGCCAAGTATCCATAATACATCGAACTCAGTTCTACTTGCTTTTCAGAGGTGATCAAGCCGACCAGATATATATGGAGGTGGAGCTTCGTAGATTAACTTGGTTGCAGCAGCATTTTGCTGAACTTGGTAATGCAAGCCCAGCTCACAATGGAGATGAGCCGACAGTTTCTCTATCTTCAAGGTAGACAAACAATGCTTCTTACCACTGAAAATCATTACAAATTTTACTCTCTTGTTTTAGGTAGCATTTGGAAACATGTTTTGCCAGCTTTTGGAGATTCTACTTTAGAAGGAATCATACTTAATTCCACTTCTTTGAAGAACACGGAAAAAGTTTTTAGTTATAAAAACATATTTTCAAGAATCTAACAAAAGCATGCTACGGTTGCTTTTCTCTGAATTTGCAGCTTTCGAGCATTGAAGAACGAGAGAGAATTTCTGGCTAAGAGGATGAACTCAAGACTGACAGCAGAAGAAAGAGACGCAATGTATGCGAAGTGGGAAGTTCCGCTTGAAGGGAAGCAGAGGAAGTTGCAGCTTGTGAACAAGCTATGGACGGATCCCAACGACATGAAGCATGTGGAGGAAAGCGCGCAAATAGTGGCAAAGCTGGTGGGATTATGTGAAGGTGGTGGTAACATTTCAAAAGAAATGTTTGAGCTCAACTGCGTAATCCCATCAGGTAAGAAGCCATGGTTATTGGGTTGGAACCAAATATCAAACTTGCTACAAAACCTGTAAGAAACATTTGAATTCTTTGCTTTACTTTTCCATGTAAAAATTTACAGGTCCATGAATACATGATTGTATCATGGATGTCTGAAAAAGAGAGAGCACTGGCTGGCTACATGTGATCTTATTCTTTGAAAAATAATTCTTTTTTTTCCTTATTGCTTCTTGTTCATACTGGAATAATGGGCACTAGCCTAACACATCTCAAACTATATTATTACAACATAATGTTTCTATTGACATCATTAATATGGTGAGATGATTTAATTCATTGACTGGAATTAATTATGGGAGACAAGGGCATTGTGTTGAGGTTTAATTATGGGGGTTTGAAAACACTCGGTGTCTGCTGAACTACAATTCTGTGTCTGAGTGAAATCCATGCCCAGAGATCAAAATCATGGCACTAGAAATCCAATGAGTCTATTCTGTACAATATTATATATGAGAATTCAGGAAGGCATGGTTTTCATTCTTGTCTATGTATAAGAACATGCCTATGCTGTTTCAGATTTAATTCCTGCTGCAATTTGATTTTACGCATTGTAAAGGTATAGAAGTTACCTCTTTTACTTTTATCCTCTGCTTTGATCTTTGTTGTTTCAATGAATATATACTCGGGGTAGCAATTATATACTGTTTTGGAAGATATTTTATCAACTTTTGCGTGACACGATGGTGAATTCATTTTCAGATGATATTTTACTAATTTTGGCATGACATGACGGTGCGTTAATTATTTTTAGATGAGAGAAACATTTTCTACTTGTTTCGCAATTGCACTCACTATATTGTGTCTCTCACCTTGCTTATATTTTCTTTTTCTATTTCTATTGAAATGAAGATGCCCACATTTTCTTCAAAAAATGGCCACGGATTCCTAAAAAAAAAGAAATTATCAAGTACATAATGCCTGCTTCCCTTCCATATAGATTAACCCGTCGTTTCTCCATTGAACCATATAAATTTACTTATTTACTATAGTTATGCTACATTTTATGTGAAGAAAACTAATCAAAGTTATGTAAAAAAACCAACAAGTCTTGTTGGTACTATAAGAAATTAGCATTCTTAGGTATGCTCCATCAGAATTGGCTGGATAAGTCAAGGCTGCATTTGATTACATGATTGCAAAACTAATTTTAGATAAAAGCCAAGTTTAAAATTGATTTTTTTATAAAAACAACTCTCTACAGCTTCTGACGGACCTAAGTTGTAAGAGTTGTGCAATTTCAATATGCATCAAACAAAAAGAAATCCATTATTCCTCTAAATATAACTAAAGCACCACACAATCACATCAATTTGCAAAACTCAGTTCACTACTGATGTTTCATATAACCATTAATTAAACAGTATATGTTCGGGAGATTCCTTCTTTTACATGGAGCAATCATTCAAAACAACCTACTTTGCCAAAACAAAAGCCCTATGTGATCTCGGCAAAATCAATAACAAAACCTTCTCAAAATCGTCAAAGATGGTCTCCCCGTGTATGGCTTTCCCCATGTGTATGTTTATATAATACAGCAACCCAACCCACAAGAAGAGAAGCAGATTCTTTAGATCTTCACACTTTCGAACTCACTGTTTGGCTTGTCATGGTGATCAGTCATTCCCAACCCTTCATTACGATGCTTCTGCCACCCACCTGTATTGGTTTTAGAGTGGCTCCAGTAGTACCAAAGAGAAGCACCCATAGACAACAAAGTAAATGCAGCTGCTGCAGCAAAAACTCCTTTGCGAAGGGTGGTGCAAGACGTGAGATCTCGAGCTTCAAAGTGTCCCCAATACTTGGTGTGATACGCATTGCGAGCTGATCCGGCCAACAAACATGCCTCTGCCACCAAAAACATTATCCTGTTAAAAATTAAAGAGGAGTGCATAAGGACCAGATGGAAATGAATAATGTGGCAGGTGTGGTGGGCTAGGAGGCAAGAGAGTAGAAAATTTGAAAAGAATTATATGCAACCCTCACCAGCATTTGAGAAAAAAGATCGATGTGTTGAAAACAATGCATGAAAAATGATAGCCTATATATCAAGATAGAACATATAAATTATAACGACAGTGTATCATCACCTTCACCTACTAATGAACAAATGAAAGCATGAGAAAATAAAGACAAACCGACAATGACATACAAAAAGAGGTTTTGTTAATAAATCACCCTTTTCAACCAGACTTAAATTTACATTAAAAAAAAGAAAGAAAAGGACTGGTCATGCATAAGAAATATACGGATGAAGTAATTTTTTTCACAGCATGACATGACCTTTGGAGTGAAGAACATTTAATTGCCTAACAAAAACAAAGTTTATGATATACAAAAATATATCTCCATTCCACCACTTTTTTTTACCAACTCCATCACCCAACCCATGTAGTCTGCCAGAGCACCAATTAATAACAGAGAACAGCACACCATCTGATTCATTGGGTATCCATTTTGATATATTTTGATACATAAAGTAGCATGAGACAATTTATAAACGTATAAACACAATGAAGACCATTATCTCATTCAGAGCAGTCCCTCTTCTTTCTCATAAGTTAAACCAAATCCTTCATATTAGATGCACAGCAGTATAGTAATCTTGAACATCCAGAAGATGAAATTCAACTTATAAGGTGTATTACAACCTGTAAGTTACATTGTAACAAATTAACAATCTGTCTTGTTTTTCTTCTATGTTTTTTTTTTATTATCAAGGGGAAC
The DNA here is from genome assembly GCA_030737845.1 of Acorus calamus. NCBI lineage: Eukaryota > Viridiplantae > Streptophyta > Magnoliopsida > Acorales > Acoraceae > Acorus > Acorus calamus. Next base: position 5,358,063 of record CM060871.1, on the reverse strand, counting down.
CGTTTCTCTTTAGTCTTTGAATGTTTACCATATAAATAAATACGGTGAATATAAAACCTGTATTCAAATGAAAAAAAAAGGATTTATTATGGATGCCTGCCTTATATGAAAAAATATTCTATTTCCAAAATCATGTGTAAAATCATTTGTGAGAGGTCATAATCCAAAATCAATATTGCATCTTCTGAATGATCTTTTTTGTCAAAAAAGTCTTCCTAAAACATCTCAAAATAATTTACACCCACAAATTAACACTGATGGTCCTGAAGCTCGTAACACATTCACCTGAAGCCATGCAATGAATGGTTTTCAAAGGCCAAACTTGAAATCACGTGGAAGTGGCATTTTATTTATAAATCAAATAAATATATTAAATTTAGAGATTGGGTGAGAACAAAAAAAAAACATTGATGTATCAGACAAGTAAATATACTTCCACATTTAATCCACCACTTCCTTGTTTAAACAAATGGCTAAAGATGTTTCCATAGACATTCAGTTTTGAAGCCATATGATTTCAACCTAACTGTTCTATAAATCCTAAGGTTGACACACACTTAATGTTGACTAGTTCGGGTGTGTTAGTGCATAAGCTTGGATGGAAATGAAGTAAAGCAAAAGACTCTGGGTCAAAGGAAAAGTAACGGAAAAGAAATCATTTTTCCTTTTACAATTTTTTTGTTGTTTGGTTTATGTCTTACAATCTGGTTACAGAATATCAATAAAGAACTGCATAAGCAAAAAATTTCCTAAGTCCAAATATTGTTTGCACTACAAGAAATAGATGATGTACATTATTTTTTGTGCACTTATATTTTCACATGTAATGGCAGTTAATAATTCCTGTATCATATGTGGGGGCCTTGTGATCAAGCCTACTATATATGCACCTTTGTGATTAAGGTTTCAGGTTTTTTGAGAAATTGAATCAGATATGTAGCCCTATGACCCTATCACTTGTAGTTTGTAATCCAAAAAATAGTTACACTTCCATGGGACCGGGGCAAACAGGAGGAGATAGCTTTCCCAGCTCGACCATAAAGTCAACCACGGGAAGTGCCTCCGATATCAAAAAAAAAAAAAAAAGTTACACTCTTCCCTCTCTATGAACATATATCTCTTCTCTTGTGGTTAAGTATTTGAGTTTTTCTTCTTCTCTACTTCAATTTGCGCTGCTATTTTCAACATCTATGGTGAAAAGTAACTGAAAATGAGATAAAAAAAACCCTCATGCGATTCAGATTTCCAGGCCATTAGTGGATTTGTTAAGAAACACAAGGCATAACATTCAACATGTTCTTAACCCACAAAGACCAATAAAGCGAAAATCCAAACAAGGCATAAAAATGGCGTTCTCACTAAATTGCCAACGCTGTGGATTGAAAGTGACTCAAAAATTGCTATTAACTGGCTTTGGGGGAAAAAAAGGTCCCTTGGAAGGTTAGAAGATTAGTCCATGGCATAAGACCTGATTGCAGCAGTTAAATGAGTCTCTTTTATCCCATGTACACAGAGAAGCATACACGTCAGCGTCGCATCCCCCTTGGGTCTACCAATATTTCACCTCATCAGGTGTGGACTGAATTACAAAGGCTACTAGACTTGGACAAAGCTGGTATATTATATCGTCAAGAAAAAATAAAATAGGTCTAATGCTTCCTGATAGTCTTCTTTTTGTGCCCAATCTTTCGCATCATAATTCATGAGGGCTATGTTACTCTTTTCTTAGTGGTTTCTAACTATGTGTATTCCTGATAAACTGAGCAGATAAAATCTGGGCTGAGAAACTTCTCCAGCCTAGGATCATCTTTTGAACTGTTGTAATTTTGTGAATATTACAGTAGAATACAATTTTGACTTTAGAGACCAAAAAAAAATAAAACAAACCCATGAAACCAACCAATAATGAAAAAACAGAAGACCCGTTAAGAATCCTAAATAACAATAAAAAAAAAGACCCCAAATTTCTCTGTCTTTTCAAGAACCCAAATTTCAAATCATTCATAGTTACCAAGAGAGGGCGAATGAGCAGACAACACAACCGCGTGAACCTCCATCACCGCCGCCAACGCCGCGGGAGATCCCCCTCCCGAAGCAGAGGCACCTCGTGACGCCGGTCACCACCGCCTGAGACACCAGCAGCGCCGCGAACGCCGACAGTCCGTACGCAGTGGAGACGTCTGAGTCGTACTGGCAGTACGTCCTCTCGTCGTACTCGTCGGGCACCACCCTCCCCTGCAAAAGAAGGCCCCAAAACACATGAATCAAAGGTTCAAATTTTGTGATGCCCAAAACACATGAATCAAAGGTTCGGATCTTGAGATGGAGAGAGAGAAGATGGGTTAAGCATACGGTGCTCCTGCGGCGCTCGGCGGCGACGGAGAGGACGAACGCGATGAGATGGAGAGAGGAAGCGACGGCCACGATGGGGACGGAGATCGCCATCACTCGAAATTCGCGCACTGTCACTCTGTCTCTGTCACTCACTCTGTAGTCATGGTTTTGTTTTTCTTCTCTTCTTTAAAGAATTGTTTTTTTTTTTTAGTTGGTGTGATCAGTGTCAAAGCTATCTCTTTTTTTTTTTTTTTTTTTGAGGTGATGCTTTTTTAATTTTAATGTTTTGAGTGGGAGTGTGTGGAGAGTGGATACGATCTGAGATTGGTGAGTGGGGACGGACAGCGGTCGGTGCCCGTGATATAGCATCACAGCTGTCGTTCTCTTGTCGGCATTTTTATAATGCAGAGCACATCCAATCATATTATATTTATATTTCCTTGAAATGAAAAATATTTTTTTAATAAAAAAAACAGATACAGTAAAAAAAAAAATAGCTTTTGACTTTTGAGGTCACGTAAAGTCAAACAAGTTAATTTAAATATATCATCATTACTAAATTTTATCTCGTACCTCGAAATCTATGTTTTATAAAACAGTCATCATTATTACACCCTCAAATCATCATCATTATACCTTCAAAATGTGTGCATAAAGCTACAAAAGCTAAAAGCTGATTTCCAAACTGTGTTTTCAAACATGCACTAAATCTATTTTTGTAGTCCATACACTATCATTATCATGATGTTGTATACTTCATTTTATATAACAATATGTATTTCAATTGAAAAGTATATGATTTTAAAAAAAATAACGTAGATTATAATTGAGGCTGCACAAAAAACTGAATGTATCATTTTTACTTTTTAAAATGATATTAGTAAGCCTGCTATTTATTTAAATTAATAAAAAAAAGTACATTTAAAAAAAATAGACAAAAGAAATAAGGAACAAGAGAGTTTATATAAGATATTTTTTTAGCAAAATATGATCACATATGTTCCAATTCACAAGCATATCGAAATTGACAATGTCCCCAGATACCTTCATGAGCACTTATACAAGCAGCTCAGTTTATAGCCCTGTTAACAGCACAGTACACTATGATAATGCAATATATACTGTGTTTTTTATCATAGCGTACAACATGATTTTTTTTTCAACTCAAAAAAAAATTAACTATTGAATATTAATATATACATCATTTTTATATAATAACATACAGTTCAAAGGAAGTGTGTGATTTAAAAAATAATAGTATAAACTGCCATCAAAATTACAATGGGGCTGGATGCATCTATTTCCATACCCTCATTGAAGAAAACCATACATCCCCATCAAAATGAAGTCCCTAAACACCCTCACTGAACAGACCCAACCTTACCAACCCATAACTCTAAAGATGTTCTCAACTGGGTTATGTTAATGCAAACTAATGTCAGGCACAACTCCGGTCAACTCTGACCCAATTGGGATTGAGTTTAAATTGATCAAATCAAACCCCTATAATGGGTTTAAATTTGAGAGGATTAGGTTATTTGAATTCAGTTCAAGCTGGATAGAGTGAGCCATAAGTTATGACAACAATTTTGAAAATGACGTCTCATATTGAAGCAGAGAAGATCTTGACAAACAAAATTATAAAAGAAATAGAGAAATTTTCACTAGTTTTTTCGGATCGCATTTGTGTAGTTGAATTACAAATCCGACTCATTCTCAAACCCTAGTTGTTTTCTCGATGGTATGAACTCATTAACGAACGTATACAGCTAATTACATAACCCTAATGAATGCTCTCACACATAAAATTAAAATTATATAATTGTCATTACACGTGCTAAATATACATGCATATGAAAATTATATATCGTCTACGGATTGGTGGCAGGCCGCCCCCTTTCACCCCCCACCGAACTAGTCACGTAGTTTATCCGGTTTTAACTCATGATGACAAACAATATTTCGATTATGATATGAACTTTTATATTGTATTTATTTCTTGATAATTCAGAAATTGAAATATAAGATATAAACCCAACAATAGGATATGTTTGGAGTTTGATCAAACCTCAATCCATACTCAGTCAACGAAATTCCACCAGACCCGTCTTAAACCTGAGAAGGATTTTAATTTTTCTCTCTCAAACTCATCCAACCGTTTAAGAAACCCCAACTTAGCATTTAGAAATGTGCTCCAACATAATTTTGGTTTTACAAAATGAAAAATACAAACGTGTTTCCAAACGCTTCCACAATAACAAACTTAGTTAAAAAAAATTATTTTAGTTTTTAAGAGAAAAATATTATTTTTAAGAGAAAAATCTAAATAACTCCTATAAATTGCATGAAATCCATATAACTCTATGAATTTTTCAAAAGTCCATATAACATTCCTTAAAAAGACCTATGTAAATCAAAATAACCCCCTGAGATGATGAATATTCTGATGATATTCCATTTGTATAAATCAAGCACAATATACTAAAAAAACCCTTCAATTTAATAAAAATGTGGAAATTAAAACTCTCTTTAAAGATGATTTTAACCCTCCAGATAGATTATAAAACTTTATCCGAATAGGTAAAATCATTATTTACAGATGATTTTTGTATTTTTAACACATTGACAGGTTTTTAGGTATATTATATTTTTATACAGGGTTAACCAAACAAAATAATCACATAATAATTCTAATTTGTAAATAAAAATTTAATTCATGAGACTGTTTAAATTTATATAGGTGTTTTCACGGGTTATATAGATTTCAGAAAAAATTAGAGGGTTGTATGGATTTCCGCAGTTTACATAGGTTACATAGATTTTTCCCAATTTTTAGAAAACACCGAAAGTGAGTTTTATCATAATCGAGTTTTATAAAACTAATTTATTCAAAATTATAGTTTTCCAATCCCATTTTCGCACTTTTTTTTTTTTCAAATATATATTATTTCTAATTCCCCTTTCTACCTGGTCCCAGAAAACCCTCCCAACATCAACATTAACAACTCACATGAAACCCGTGATAACATGATTCCACTACAAGCCTACAACACACCATTTATTCATAGTAAAGACAACGAAACTACTATAACAAGGATGGGTCACGAGGGGTTCTTCTTCTAACAGCTCGGCATGGGCACGCCACAGGTGCCAGAGACCTTCCTGGCGTTGTTGGAGCCGACGAACCCTTTGTAGCTCGGGTTCTTCGCGTACTGACAGAGGCACGGCTTCTGCTCCCTCAGCTTCCCGCAGCACGCGCCGCTCGGGGCCGATCCGTACAGTATCGTGTTCAGGCACGGACTCAGCTCCATTGGGTTGCACGTCACCGACACCGAAGGCGTCGGCGCGTGCGCGAGGAGCAAAGCGAGTGCGACCGTGACGAGGAGGAACACCTTGGACGACATGGAAGGAGAGAGGTTGGGTTTCACAGTTTGTTTCAGAGTGGGTTTGGGGGGTTATTTATTGGGTGGGGAGGCTCGCATTGATTGGCAGACAACAAAACGTGTCAGCACTTGATTAGGGTGTGACACCGGCGTTACGTTTTTTATTCTTTTGTTTTTTTGTTTGTAGGGTTTAATTTTTCTTTTGGAAGTGTGTGATGAAGTATGTCCGGAGCTCCCATGGGGTCTGTCAGTCTGTGCTTCCATGTGATGGGAAAGTTAGGGTGTACCTTATTTTTTTGGGTGCGGTTACACAAAGTTCAGTAGTCAATTTTACGTAGAGTTACATATCTTAATAATTTTTTATATATATTTATTAAAAATAAGTTTATTTAATTTAAAATTATATTATTTTTAAAACACGTAAGTATTGTAGGAGAGAATATTTGTAACATTTTTTATTTTTTATTTAGTTTTTGTTTATAAAATTGTCTATGTATTGAGGTGTCGCAGTGAATAGAAACCCAATAAGAAACTCATATATTTTTAAAAGAAGCAAATATACGGAAGAGCACGTTACATCCTACTCATTGTACACATATAGATACATTAATTTTGGGAGCACTGCTATATTAGTATGCACTGATAATTCTGTAGATGGTCCATATAATTCCACAGCAATCCAACGAGTTATATATCTTCAATGTGATGCATATAATCCGTCAATTTTTTAAACATTTATTAAAATGTTCAATTCATCATGTATGAACTTTTCATCAAACATGTAACTCATTCAATGAAATTTACTTTTTTTTTAAATTCAAATTAAAAAGTAATTAAAAAGTGTGCATGTTATCCATGTGATTGTCCATGGAATTGTCCCTAAAATTATTGTATCCTTGATATATTACAAAAACAATAGCCCTGTTACACTAATTATGTTTGTAACTCAAAATGCAATCTCATATTCATTAACTGTAATAAGATATATATATTGTAGAATTTTTTTTATATTTTCTATAAATGATATCATTCTAAATACATGTTTCATTATTTATAAATTTACACACTTTATTAAATTGGTATATGATATTTTAAAGGGAAAAATCCATATAACCCCCTGTAAACCACCCGAAATCCATATAACCTCTTGAGTTTTTAAAAAAAATCCATATAACCCCTTGAAAACATCTATGTAAATCCAAATAGACTCATGAGCTAAATTTTCATTGACAGATGACAAATATTTTATGAATATTTTGTTTAGTTAACTCTGATTGAAAACACAATATACAAAAAATCTTCTACAATATGTTAATAATGCAAAAAATACATGTAAATGATGATTTTACACATCTAAATAAGGTTTTATAATCTATTAAGATGAGTAAAATCATTATTTACATATGATTTTTAACATTTTAAATTAATTATAGGGATTTTGAAATACTTTGTTTTTAATCAGAATTAATCAAATTGAATATCTACATAATATTTTTCATCAATTAAATAAAGTTTAGCTCATAAAGTTATTTAGATTTGCATATGTGTTTTCATAGAAAATGGACTTAAAAAAAATCAAGAGGTTAAGAGAATTTAAAATTGAAGGAGCATTAAAAAAACCTCATTTTCAAAGCTTTTTAAATACGAGTGCACAATGTAAACAAAATCGTAAAAAACAAAAGTTTGATAGAATCTTATAACGGACTTATGTGAGATTTCCCACCGGGAAATCCGCAGCTGATTGCTACGATTTTTTTTAAAAAAAAAAACATGGGATGCGTGCAATGCATTGAGCCCAGTGTCAATACCATAATTTTTATTCTTTCCATAATTTTACCTTTTTCCTGGGTGGAGGGTCCATTTTCTCCGGACTCCGTGAATAGGGGTGCAACTTGGGCGGGTTGGGTCGGGTTCGGGTCGGGTTCGACATTAACCCGCACTGCAGAGAGTCCAACCCGAACCCGAGCCCGAACCCGACCTCAACCCGAAGGGTTCAACCCGAACCCGAACCCGATCTCAACCCGCGGGTTCGGGTCGGGTTCGGGTTCGGTCGGGTTTGGGTCGGGTTCGGGTTGAATTCGGGCTCAAGTCGGGTTCGGCCGGGTTCGGGTCGGGTTCGGGTCGGGTTCGGGTCGGGTCGGGTCGGGTTTAACACATAAAATATCATACAAAATATTTAAAAAACAACAAAACAAACTCTAATTAATTATTAATTAAACCTTATATACAAATAATTAAAAGTGAATATCTATAATAATTAACCCAAACACAACAAACATAGTGATACTCTAATTTGTGTAATTGTTTATTATGTTTTAGGAATTTAGGGTTTTGGATATAGGTATGTTGTTATGGCAGAATAACATTTGTTAGCCAGGGGGGTCGGGTTCGGGTTGAGCCCGCGGGTTGAACCCCTCAACCCGAACCCAACCCGAATTGAGTTCGGGTTGGTTCGGGTTCGGGTCGGGTTGAACCCGACGCCAAAAAACACCAATCCGAACCCGCCCACGAGTCGGGTTGGGTCGGGTTCAACCCGCCCAAGTTGCACCCCTATCCGTGAATGAAACTGACTTTCACTGTACATTTTGTTTTTTATTTTTTTAAAGGCCGCTCAGAGGCGGACGTAAGAGTTAATTGGGCTCGGCTATAGCCCGGCTCAGATTTTATATTTTTTTAATTATTTAATAATATAAATTATAATATTTATATTTTATATTAAACAAATTATATTTTATACATAAAATATATTTCTAACAAGCTAGATATCAAACTAATATATCAATAACAAATCAAATGGCTCAAAGGATTGGCAGCGTCGGCGGACCCATCTTGTCCCATCTGCGGCGGTGGGGAGGAGACTACTGTACATCTCATGCTCGAGTGCCCGATGGCTCAAAGGATTTGGCAGCGTCTGGAGGTTGCTTCGGATTTTGTGGGGGGCAGCCAATCACTAGATGAGATTTGGAAGGCTGGCCAATGTCTCCGAGCGAGGGGAGATAAAAGTGTCAAAGCGAAGATCTCTCAATCACTTGTTCCAGCGATGATGTGGGCAATGTGGATCGCTAGAAACCATTTGGTGTTCCGCGGGACTGCAGTTTATGAAGAAAATATATGGGACATGGCCACGCAGCTGATTCAAGATTGGGGAGTGCACTGTGCGGGAGCACGACATGTTTCTTTTGTGGGTGGTACACTATGTATTGAGGAGTAGTTTTACACTGAGCAGTTTGTCAAACTCGGGGTTGCCAGTAGACACCTCTTCTACCTTGGCACTCTGGGCTTAGACTGTCTTTCAATTATGTATGTTTCATTGGGCGTTCCCTTTCTTTGAATAAAACTAAGGCTATCGCCTATCATTAACCTTCAAAAAAAAAAATAACAAATCAAATAGTATCATAACAAAATGGATCTCAATTTAACAAATCAAATCAAACTCTAGCCCGTTTAGAAATAGGTTTGAGCAGTTTTTGGGTTTGTAGGAAACTGTTTTTGTCAAACTCATTTTAAAAAAAAAAAAAAATGGGGCCAAAAGTTGCGGACATATTTTTGTGAAATAGTACACAAAACCTGAGTTTTTCAGAAGTTGTGGATAAATAGCTTCTTACAAAATCAGATTTAAACCCAGTTTTTGCTCAAAATCAATTTTATAATTGTGCAACCAAACACAGCCTCAATCTTATTATAAGTTTTAACAATTCTAAATTTTAAAATTCAAATATTATCTTAAGAATTAATTAATGTCAATTGAACAATAAAGAAACATTTATATCCATAAAACATAAAACAGCTCTTCTTATTTTTCTGGCAACTCTTCCTATTTTTATAATGACATATTTGGTTATTTAAATTATAAAATTTATTAATATACCGTGTAAGATGTGTTTATATCTCATTTTTATTCTTACAATACATTTCATATTTTTTCTTTTCTTCATATATATGTCTTTTGAATATCACATTATTTGGTATATAGATAATTACATCAAATATAAAAACAAAAAATTTTCATATAAATATTTAATATATCTATCAAATATGAGAATAAAAAAAATTTCATTTAAATATTTAATATAGGCTATGTAGCATACCCTAAAATACTGTCCTGGATCTGCCACTGAGGGCGCTCATACTACGTTATCATAGCATATGAGTCATAACATAGTATATGATTCAATTTTTTTTTATATTTTTAATTATGAAAAAAATACACTAATGTATCTTACTATATACTTTATTTTATATAATAGCATTCACTTTAATAGGTGAGTGTATGATTTAAAAAAAATCATAGACTGTAAAACGGACTGCAATTGAGGTTGTATGTATCTTTTCTTTTTTTAAAATGAAACGGTAGTCCAACTACTTTTTTCATTAAATGATGAAAAGAGTACATGCTAAGATAAGAAAGAAATAAAGGAATGCAAGATGAGTGCTAAAAATTAGCACCAAACTGCATCCAAGAAAACACAAACAAATAAACAAACTAGCTCTCAAAGAAGAAACATGGGCAATGATCATCACCTGAGCTTAGGCTAAAGTAAGAAAGAAACAAATGAATGCAAGACGAGTGCTAAAAATTAGCACCAAACTGCATCCAAGAAAACACAAACAAATAAACAAACTAGCTCTCAAAGAAGAAGCCGAAACCAGGACAACGATCATCACCCTGGGCAAGCTACTTTCCTTGCTACTCCCAAATATTCCCACACAGTGGAAGTAGACTTTCACTCTCCATTGAATTCAAGATATTGCAACTCCCAAATATTCCCACACAGTGTCTCCATTCATTAGACCTAGAAACCTACGATTTAGACACGTCCTGTTTATCCAATGTATCAATCACAGCCTTGAAGGTCTTGCTTTTGCAGTGGACTTGAGGGCATTGGACGGGAGTTTGGAAATATTATGGATTCCTGAGAATCTTATTCTTTCATATCCATTTTCTAACAAAAAAAAAATAAAAAATTATAGTTTAATTAAAGTTGTAAACATATTTTTTTTATAAATAAATACATTAAAGCTAATTTTTTTTATAATACGTGGAGAGGCAATTTTCTACAAACTTAATGTTAATTCAACTTTTAAAGAAATGTTAATTCCCAAACCTACGTCCAAACACACTCTTAAATGGAGAAGGAGGGTGGGTGGGGGCTGAGGGGGTGGATATAACTAAGGATAAGATGGAATAAAGGGTTTATGGCTATTTGGATAGCTGGAATAAATGAGGATTGATATGCTAGAATAAATTGATATAAAGTGGTATATGAATTTCAATCAATCCCTTGAATAAAATTATTCTAAGTTATTCAACCCAAAAAAATATGTTAATTCACTGTCAAATCTACTGTTACCACCTCTTATAAATCAAATGTCAAATCATCTGCCATCATTATTTTACCTTTTATAAATCATTATCTACACCTTATTCACATTTTATTTAGACAACAAAAAAATTTATTATTTTTTTTCCTAACTAAAATAAATCAAGACAATCAAACCAAAAATTACTTTATTCTTATTTATACTAGAATGATCATATATTTCATAATAACTTGATTATTTATCCAAATGGGGCTTAAGTGTTAGAAGAAAGAATAATTGTAAGAATAAGTGAGGAAAATTATAATTTATCCCGTTTAGTATAAAAAAATAATCAGGATAAAATGTGAATAGTTGTCTTAATTTTAAAATAAAAATAAATTTTTTTTATTCCACTTAAATGTTATAATAACATTTATCTTTATTTTTTTTCAATTTGATAAATGTGAATATAAACAAAATTGATAAACTTTTTATCAGTTAACTTAAGACAATTTATCCTTAAAATCTTAACTCATCACCAAATCACAAATATCATATCTCACAAAAATCATATATCTTTCACTATTAAAAAATTGATTAATATTAAACAAATTTTTATTTTAAAAAAAAGCTTTTAAATGCTATTTTTAACTAAAGTCAATGGAGATGGCTTTGGGTCTAGCTTCTATAATCAGCCTTTATTAGTCACGACAGGGGCAGGCATGTCTTAGAACCAAACTTTATGAGAGTTTAAAAAACATTTTAAAGGGTCTGTTTGGAAACACATATTGAAAAATACATTTTCAAATAAAGCTGCTTTTAAAATAATTTTAGACCTTCATTTTTTTGAAATGTTTTTTTTTTAATTCAGGAATCAATATTTAAAAGGAGTTTAATGTTTGGTAGGTAAAGTTGTTTTTCAATTAAAAAAATCGATTCCGATTAAAAATCATTATTTTTGAGCTTTTTAAAACACAGATTTCAAGAAAAAAATTAAAAAGAATCCAGCTTTCGATTCTATCGGAATCCGCCCCATTAGGTTGCATGATTTTAGCTTTTCAAAAATCAGAATCCGCTCAATCGGTGCAACCAAACGGTTTAGACTTTTGAATCTGGGCAAATTCAAGATCATATCTGCAAACATATTATTAAATATCCCCTGAGTCAACAATAGAATTCCGGAAATTCCACAAACAATAGAATTTTAATAATAATATTTGTATTATCTTTCGGTAGTTAATTTGTTTACAAGATTAATTTTTTCCTATTAACAGGAATATTGTCAAAATTTTAGAAAAATAAGTTATCTCTATCAATTTCTTTATAAATATATTTAGAGTGCTAATATAATCAATCCGTTTTACAGCCCCATTTTACAGTTCCGCACATTATAATAGTGTAATACATAATACGCTTTTATAGTGTATGAGGTTATATCGTAATGTATGCATTAAAAAAATTCATTTTTAAAAAGAAAAAAAATGCACCTCCTCTTATAGGCCTAGTTTACCTATCATTATAATAGATAGAAAATATGATTTTTTAAAAGAAAGGAAAATGATATTGATTACAAATGGGGATACATAAGACGCTCGACATATTATTTTCCATAATTTCATGTAGCGTTTGGCTAGTGTTATTCTTGGATGGATTTCGATTCCATATGAGATTACCAGAAAAGTGTGTAAAATTCATTATGGTAATTGTCGGCCCTACTATATTTAGAATCAAGACACATGAAAAAATAAGGTGGAATCAAATTCTCATCTCTTATTTGTGGTAATCTCAAAATCCAATACCATTTTTAAATTAGATGATTATTGTACCATAAAAAAAATACTATTTACGTATCTTCTAAGGCCATCTCCAACCATTATTTAAACCTATACCCAAATTTCACTTAAAAATTAAAATTTGAGTGAAAGCTTTATTAGATATGATGTCTCCAACTATCATTTTGTGTTTTACTCAAATCTTTTAAAAAATTCACATTTTCTTCTAGTTGTTTTTTATAAACATTTTCAAAATCTTTTTTTCAAAAAATTTTAATACTCAATTTTTCTTTCCTTCAAGATATTTAAATTTAAAAATTATAATCATCCAATTTTTTTTTATAAAAAAAATAAAAATGATATATTTTATGGAGTAAAAATAAGAAGTTAAAAAAATATGAAGATTTAAGAAAGAAAACCCTTGTTTTTTTTTTGGGGGGGGGGGGGGGGTTCAAGAGATAGTGAAAAATTTGGGGGGGGGGGGGGGTGAAAAGGCATATAATATAATTCAACTAAAGGTGGAGTTGAAAGAAAAAAAAAGGTCACATTGGAAGAAAATGTGGAGACGAAGGGAAAAATGAGATGTTGAAAATTTGGATAAAGATTCGAATCCAACTTGATTTGAATAAAAATTTGAGTAAAATTTTGATTTGGTATAGGTGTTGGTAATGGTTGGAGAGAGTTTTGGGTGACTTTTTCTCAAATTTAAATTTGGGTAAAAGTTTAGGTATAAGATTAGAGATGCTCTAAATAAAACGCCTCCTCTTTTTTCTTTTTTTCTTTTTAACCCACCGCCTCCTCTCTTTTTTCATCTCTTGCTTATTCCTTATACAAGATTTAGAACCTCCATTGTACATCAGGTAAGATTCTATTACATATGATTTTTTTTTATTTTTGCTTAATTTTACAAGTATATATATAATATTAAGGGTATTTTAAACATTTAAAACAAATTCTTTTATCATTTTTCATGTGTGAACTAAACACTGAAAAATGATTATATAAAAATCCACTAGCGAACCAAACAGTTCTTTGAATCTACTATATATGACCTTGCAATAGACTTTAATTTGAGCTCCCGGTGGGGAGCAACTCAGTCCATAGAATACCTTTATGAATCATAAGATGTAATTGAATCATCATCGAAAGAAAGACAAAGTCAAGTTTCTCAAGTCGAGCTTGAACAAATCTAGGGTATGCTTTCTTCTTTGGGAGGATCAAAGCTTTTGGTTCCTTCTTTGATTGATGGAATTTGAAAACTTGATAAAATAATTCCACATAAAGTAAATCCATTTGAAAAAAATGACACGAACCAAACTGGCCGTGTGATTTCTTGACCATCTCTTTATATGGCTCCCCAACCTGAAGGACCGATTACTATGGACTTATGGAACTAAACAAAGAAGCATCTAATAATTACCAAGGCACTACTATTTGAATGAAGTACAAAATTCTAATTTTTTAAGAGCGTTGATACATTCAGTCCGATTTGCAGCCTAATATGTTATGATAATGCAGTATATGGTGTGCTATCATTATCTCCTCCTTTTTTTTTGTATAAGCCCTTGAATAACCCCAGATAAGAATTTTGGTGTGTTTATTTGCCCCGGATAACCCCTGATAAAGTGTGCCAAAATAAAATGGTATAAAGTGATATATAGATTTCAATCAACCCCTGGAATTAAAGTTATCCTACGTTATTCCACCCAAAGAATATGTATGGACTGTTAAATCAACTGTCATCACTTCGTATAAATCACATGTCAAATCAACTATTATTATTTTTTTACCTTTTTAAATCTTTATCCATATTTTATTCACATTTTATCCAAACAACAAAACATTTATTCTTACGTTTACCAACGAGAATAATTCAAAACATAACCAAACACAAAATCATTTTATCCTTATTTATACTCACTTATGCTTGGATAAATGTATACCCTATTATAAATCATATCCCTGTTCCAAACGGGGAGATTTTATCATAGTAAATGACACAAAAATTTTATCATTTTTTTAACTTGAAAAAAAATAACTGATGTATTTTAATTTATAGGTGTGTACTTCGTTTGAAGAGCGTATGATTTTTATAAAAAAGAAACTGACGTTGGACTATAATTGGGATTTGGGGCTGCAATGGGGCTGTACGTATCATTTTCTTTTTTTTTATTACTATGGAATGTCCTTGTGCTATGTACAAAAATTAAACTATACAAGTGTGTACCAAAAATAAAATAAAATAAAATACTAGTATTAACAACTTATGAAGATACAACCAAGCCAAAAAAATTATGAAAATACATTACATATTTATTTTTGGTTGCAAGACTCTGTGGCCTACAACCATAGAGCTGTGAGCTGTGAATGGCATCATGGGCCAACAAACTGAATAGGGGCTGAAGCCCACATTAGTGGCCCAGGTAGGGGGTTACCGGTTTTTCCAACCTTTTCCAACGGTCCAACCTACGCGAGGCTTGAACCTGCGCCTCCACACATTGGAATTGGGCGCTGTTACACCCAGGTTCATTATCAGCCCCAATTCCAGTCTTATATGCGTCAATAGATTTATATCGACGCATATGCTCACGTTAATAAGACATATGTTTTAAAAGAATTTTTTTATATTTTCTATAAATGCATCCATACAATTGCAGTATATGTCTCATTTTTTATAAAAACATATACCTCATCTAACGAGGTATACTATTTTTAAAAAATTCAAAACATATGTAGACAGAGATTGAGGCTGAAAATGAGACTAGATGTAACATTATCCTTTGGAATTACATTGACAAAATGTTAGGAAAAAATGAAGCATAGTGTTCACCTGTTTGGCTTTTGGGGAGTTATATACCCACCCCGTATCATTAGAAACCCACCTCGTTTTAAAAAAAAAGAGTAACATGTTTCAAAGCAAAGGAAACCCACCCCTACAGTACCCACCCCTTGTTGAACATAACCCCACCCCATGTAACTTTTCCCTATGTTCTCTGCAATTGTCTTGGCGATATGGGTGAACCCTAGTCGCCAGTAGGGAAGTCAAACTAAGGTCATCCACAACATACCCTCTATGACCAATTCGGCTGAGTGACGAGTGAACGAACATTTCCCCAGATGTTTGATAATTACCTTGGTGAACTAGGAGAACATGGGTCGCCAGTTGGTAAGTCGAACAAAGGTAAGAGGGAACATGCCCTTTATGACAATATGACCTATCCGACTAAGTGGTGGGCGATCATTTATCCAAAATATTTGACAATCAGAACGACGAGTTATATGAACCCAGGTCGCCGGTAAATTTGCCGAACTATGGTTCGACAGAGAGGTGAGCGACTATGTCAATCCAGGTCGGCAAAGTAATCGTGGATCACATCAAATAATATAGAAATTCACATTGTATAGAAACTCATAACCAGTGTTGAACCCTTCTTTTCGACACTCTTCCATGGCCTTCCATCCACTGCCTCCAAAAGCTCCTAAACCCACCCGAAAAATATAAATTCAAGTCAACATCATTCAACATATTCATCAACAACAGATCCTTGAAAAGAAGAACCATCTCTTTTTTAGTAGAGACAAATTCATGAACATGTATAAGTCATCAATCCCCAACTCATTGACAGTGTATAAGACATACAATGAATTGAAATCACATCCATTTCCCTAGTTCAATACACTAATAATCCCTCATGTCGAACCAGCCTGTCAGAGAGTATAGACTCTGTGACGAATGGACTCACGCGGAGAGCTCTTCCCTTCCTCGAGAGCCCGAAGTGGCTACATGTGACCTTGGTAGCGATGGGCAAGGCATGGTCATCAAAGGGGAGGTGGAGGGAGTGCATGGAGTGGAAGAGGGAGAGAGAGAGGTAGGGATGGCCGTTGCGGGCAAAGGCGGAGATGAGGGAGGTGTAGGAGATGTGGGTCTTGGTGAGGGCGGAGCAGAAGACGAGGGAAGAGAGGAAGGGGTGGCCGGAGCTAGAGTAGAAGGAGATGGGTGGTTGACGAGGAGGGGATAGCAGAGGGAGTTGCCACCACCGACCCAGGCGAGCTCCGACTTGCAGCCTTTCCCGTCCGAGCGAGCGTCGACGCGATGTACCCAAGAGAGATTCAAAACCCTAAAATAGTGAGATGGGGTGGGTTTGCACTGTCCATGCCTTATAATGCGGTGGGTTTGAAAGTTTTAAAAAATGGGTTGGGTGGTTTTCCAATGAGGGTGGGATTCTTGTAAATGGGGTGCATATATCGATCCCCTTGGCTTTTTCTATGCATTATTAAATTTAAAGAATTTAAGAAATTAATAAATTGTTTAAATTTAAAATGTGAAATCCAAATTCATCCTAATAGGGACGGATTAGGTTGATTTACCAATAAAACCCACCCTATTACCATCCCTAACTCAATTCTTATAAAATTAGCATAATTAGAAATATATCGTTATATATATATAATGTTTAAAAAAACAGAGAAAATAAGTTTTATAGTAATCGAGTTTTATTAAACAAATTTAATCAAAATCATACTTTTCTAACTGCGTCTCCACTATTTATTTTTGGAATCCAAAAATTTTCAAATAATATTTCTAATTTCCCTTTCTACCTGGTCCCAGAAAACCCTCACAACATCAACATAACAACTCACATGATGAACCCATGATTCCATGCACGGCTACAAGCCTACAACATAACAACACACCATTTATTCATAGTAAAGACAGAGAGAGTACTATAACAAGGATGGGTCGCGAGGGGTTCTTCTTCTAACAGTTCGGAATGGGCACGCCACACGTGCTGGAGACCTTCCTGGCGTTGTTGGAGCCGACGAACCCTTTGTAGCTCGGGTTCTTCGCGTACTGACAGAGGCACGGCTTCTGCTCCCTCAGCTTCCCGCAGCACGCGCCGCTCGGGGCCGAGCCGTACAGAATCGCGTTCAGGCACGGACTCAGCTCCGTTGGGTTGCACGTCACCGACACCGAAGGCGTCGGCGCGTGCGCGAGGAGCAAAGCGAGTGCGACCGTGACGAGGAGGAACACCTTGGACGACATGGAAGGAGAGAGAGGTTGGGTTGGGTTTCACAGATTGTTTCAGAGTGGGTTTGGGGGGGGGGGGGGGGGGGGGGGGTGTTATTTATTGGGAGGGGAGGCTCGCATTGATTGGTAGTTGGTAGATAACAAAAACTGTCAGCACTTGATTAGTTTGTGACCGGCGTTACGTTTTTTATTCTTTTTTTCTTTCTTTCTTTGTAAGGTTTATTTTTTTCTTTTGGAAGTGTGTGAAGAAGTGTGTCGGGGACTCGGGGTTCCCATGGGGTCACTGCTTCCATGTGATGTGAAAGTTTGGGGTGCACCTTTCTTTTGAATGCTTAATTTACCCGCAGTTCCGTAGACAATTTTAAGGAGAGCTATGTATCTCAGTAATTTTTTTTTATATTTGTTAAAAATAAATATATTAATTTTTAAATATGTATTTTTTATTAAAATAAATATCTTATTAAATAATATTTATAATTTTTAAAAATTTAAAACATGTAAGAACTGTATGTAACATTCATTTTAATTTTTTTAATTTTTGTTTACAAATTTGTCTATGTATTGAGGTGTCAAACTGATGCCAAACCCAATAAAAAAACTCTTTTATTTTTAGAAAGAAGCAAATATATAGAGCACTACTCATTGTATGCATACAGATACATTAATTTTGGGAGCGCTGTTACACCAGTATGCATGTAGATAGTTCATATAGGGGCCAACCTGGAAAATTGATTTTCTTTTTTGACGGGCCGGCCCTAGCCGAATTTTTAAAATAAAACCCCATACATGTTCACAAAAAAAATTAGATTGTTTGAATCTTATACATTATTTTATTTTAAACTTCAAATGTTATAAAATGAATATAAAACATTTAATCATTGTTGGTTTGGGAGATAATTTTGGGAAGAGAGAAATTTAGGGGATTTGGGAATATGAAACGGTTTATTAGTGTGTGTGTATATTGAGAGAGATTTAATAGAATTCATGTGGGATTTTTCAAGATTCTCAGGATGAGCACTAATAGGATATGATATGGTGTTTAATATATTTCCAAATATAGTGGACCTTTCCCCCCGTTTGGGGTGGAGAATAAACGCCGGATAGGAGAGAATACAGTAGAATAGCCCCCAAACAGCTGTTTGTTAGACAAGAATAAACCTTGATAGTTATGTCTAAATAAGCTAGGATAAAGGCTGATAACTATTCTTAGAAAAAGCTAGAATTGCTTATCAGGGTTTATCTATACCAATGGATAAAAATACCCTTATCTGTCATTTTAAAAAATTTATCTTACCTAACACTCTCTGCACACATTTCAAAAACTATCACATCTATCATATCACACACACATCTCTCATACTTATTCCCAAACACAAATAATTTATGTAGGGGTATAATGGTCATTTAAAAGTTATAAACTCTTATCCATCTCTTATCTACCACTTATCCTTACTTTATTCAAGGTGAACCAAACAACAAAAAGATCAATTTTACGTTTCCCAATGAGAATAACAGAAAAGACAACCAAACAAAAATTTGCATATTCAAGATGGATTGTTATCTATCCCAATATAGCTATCAAGGGCGAATAACCTTATGTCACACCCCAAATGGGCCCTTCAAGATTATAGAGATTTGAGGCCCTCCTTGATTGGGGGCCCTAGACAGTTTCCTTGGTGGTCTCTGCCTAGAAACGGCCTTGGGTCCATATACTTCTATAGCAATCCAATGAGTTATATATCTTCAACATTAGGCATATAATCCGTCATTTTGTTTAAACAATTACTAAAATGTTCAATTCTTCATTCATGCATTTTTTAACAAACATATAATATAACTCATTAAATAAAATTTATTATTTAAAATTTTCAAATTGAAACATGTGCATATTATCAATGTGATTGTATGTGGAACTGTCTCTAAAATTGTTGTATATTTTATTACAAAAACAATAGCCTTGTTACACTCAATGCTTTTTGTAATCCCAAATGCAATCGCATATCTACTCATTGTAATGAGATATACACATTGTAGAATATTTTTTATATTTTCTATAAATGATATCATTCTATGCAATGTAATATATGTTTCATCATTTATAAAAGTACACATTTTATTAAATTGGTATATGATCTTTTAACGACCCCATCACTTATTCTAAAGTCCATATAACCCCTTGAAAACATCTATGTAAATTCAAATAAAACCTTGATCTAAATTCTCATTAATAAGATTACGAATATTCTGCATATATTTTGTTTAATTAACTCTAACCGAAAACAAAGTTTACAAAAAATGTTAGTTTCTATAATTGTTTAGTATATAGATTAAGAAGTAATTCTATAAAAATATTACAATCGCTCATAAATTTTCAGTTTAGATTCATGCTATTACTAATTTTGTTCATATTGCTAAAAAAAAATTTATTTAGATGTTTGACTGTATTATATTTTTTATGTAGCTTTGAAAACTAGTACTTCAATATTTTTTATAGATAACTATTAAATATTTTGTAACTATTTGTATAATTTTTGTATGTATCATATTATATTTCTATATTTTTGAACTCTGTCTGTAAGGAATAGTTCGGGTATTATGAAAAGTCAGGGGCAAAAAAAAAAAGGATCAGATTTCAGGGGTAAATAAAAAAAAGTCCAGGGGTAGAAAAAATTAGATACTTGTTTACAGGGTATTTGAACAATTCACCCAAAAAATAATCATAAAATATGATAGATAAACTCAAAATTTTATTATTTTAAAAAAATAAGTAGATATAGCTATGTCAAAAACATGTAATATCTGGATCTTGTTCGACCAAGTTCAATCGTCAAAAATCTAAAATGACGACTAAGTTAGATCATTCAAAACTTAAAATAACCATTAAATTCAGTCAATCTGGATTGGTGGGAACACTCAAATATCATTTTTTTCAAAAAAAACAAGGGATGCGGTGGAATGCACTGAGCCCAGTGTCATCATTATCATTTTTAGTGTATCCACAATTTTATCTTTTCCCAGGTGGAGGGTCCATTGGATCACCTCCGTGAATGAAAGTGACTTCCCCTCTACATTGATATTGTAGCCCCCATTTATTCCCATAGAATATATCTCCACTCATTAGATCTAGACTCTGTTTAAAAAAATAAGATTATAAGATTTTAAATAAAGTTGTTTGGGTAGACTATGATTACTGAAAAACATATTTTTTATGTTTTTTAAAAACAATCTTTTTACAATAAAAATCGTAAGTAATTTTTTAATTAAGCTGACTACAATTTAGACACATCATGTTTCTCCAATGTATCAATCACAAACTTGAAGGTCTAGTTTTTGCAGTGGAGTAGGGGCAGTGGATTAAGGGCATTTAGACATAGAATATGATTTATTTTTGAGTATACAATTATTTTGGCATAAGTGAGTCGAAATAAGGATTAAATGATTTTGTGCTTAGTTATGTTTTTTATTATTCTCATTGGAAAATATAATAATAAAGTTTTAATTATTTGGATAAAATGTGAATAAAGTATGGATAAAGATTTATTAAATGAGCAAAATGATGATAGTTGATTTGCCATGTGATTTATAAGAGATTATGATAGCTGATTTGATAATGTACCCACATATTCTTTTAGTGAAATAACCTGGAATATCTTTAATTGCATGGGTTGGCTGAAATCCATATACCACTTTATACCAGTTTATCCAGACATACATTATCCCTGGGTATTCTGGGCATACAAACACCTTATTTAACATATTCCACCTTATTCCAGAATTTATTTGGGGTTATACTGCATCCAAACGGGCGCTTAGAGTTTAGAAATATCATGGATATGCGAGAATCTCTTTCTTTCAAATCCGTTTTCTAATAAAAAAATATAGCTTAATTAAAATTCATAATACGTGGAAAGACAACTTCAGTATGTTAGAATAAACTGGTAATAATATATACATTTCAACCAACCTCTTGAATTAAATTATTCTAGCTTATTAAACCTAAAAGAATATATGAAGCTATTGTCAAATCAATTGTATAGCCTCTTATAAATCAATTGTTATCGTCACTTATTTGCACCTTATTCACATTTTATTCAAACAACAAAAACTTTATTATTACGTTTTCGAACGAGAATAAATCAAAACACAATTAAACAAAAAATCATTTTATTCTTATTTATACTAGAATAGTCATATATCTCAGACTAACTTAATTTTCTATTCAAATGGGGGCTTAGTGTTGGAATAAAGGATTATTGAAAGAATAAGTGTGAAAAATAATAATTTATCCCGTTTGATATAAAAAAATAATCAGGATAAAGTGTGGACAGTTGTCTTGATTTTGAAATAAAAATAGAGATTTTTTTATTCCACCTAAATATTGGAATAATATTTATCCCCATTTTTTTTTAATTTGATAAATGTGAATATAAATAAAATTGATGAATTTTTTATCACTTAAAATTAGGACAACTTACCCTTAAAATCTTAACCCATTGTCAAATTCACAAAAATCATATTTCAGAAAAATCATATATTTTGACTATTAAAAAATGGATTAATATTAAATATTTTTTTAAATAGCTTTTAAATGCTATTTTTTTAACTAAAAAATTGAACAAAACTTTATAATTGATTCTTGGCAAAATTCAAGATCATCTGCAAACATATTATTAAATATCCCTTGAGTCCACAATAGAAGAATTTTAATAATAATATTTGTATTATCTTTTGGAAGTTACTTTGTTTACAAGATTAATTATTTCCTTTTAACAGGAATATTATCAAAACCTTAGAAAAATAAGTTATCTATATCAATTTCTTCATATATATCTTTAGAGCACTAGTCTGTTTTACAACCCTACACATTATAATAGTTAGCGCAGTATATAATACGATTTCATAGTGTATGAGGTTATATCATAATGCATGCAATAAAAAAAATTCATTATTAAAGAGAAAATGTTACACCTCCTCTTATAGGCTCAGTGTACCTATGTATATATTCATTCATTGTAGATAGCCATAAGACAATCCTCCAAATAGAAAGCTATAGGAAAAAGATACATCTAGTCTCTATTGCAGTCTATATATTTTTTTCTTTTTTAAAAAATACACTCTTTTTAAAGTGCATGTTATTATATAATATGATATATATATTAAGATAAAATAATATCATTTTTCTTTTCAAAATCTCGTATAATAAACTATAATAGTGCGCTCCGTTAGCTTGGATACTATTACCTTCTGCAGGTGGGGTACTCTCCCATTTTCAATCGTCGCACTGAGCTCCCTATCTCCACATCAAATTCATCGTTTTTATTCAATAAAAAAGTATGTGTGAATTCTAATCAGATAATTAAATCATTAGATCTTGCACAAAGTTGAGAGTTAGTTGAGAGTTCTTCACTTGGCTCTTCGTCACCACCCTACTCCATAATTCTTTCTCAAAGCCGGATCAGATGCTCCAGTCATTTCAAAAGCCTACCTATCCGATGGTTGAGTTTTCCTAGCAATTATTTTGTATTTTAGTATATATTTTATTTTATATAATAGTCTGTACTTCAATAGAAAGTATGATTTTTAAAAAGAAGAAAAATGGTATTTACTGTAAATGAGACTACATAAGATGCTTGATGTATCATTTTTTATAATTTTATGTAGGGTTTGATTCGTGTTATTCTTGGATGAATTTTAATTCTATGTGAGATTAACAGGAAAGTGTGTAAAATCTTTGATGGTAATTGTGACCCCCGATTTAGAATAACAACATGTGAGACATTATGG
This sequence comes from Acorus calamus, assembly GCA_030737845.1. NCBI lineage: Eukaryota > Viridiplantae > Streptophyta > Magnoliopsida > Acorales > Acoraceae > Acorus > Acorus calamus. Next base: position 5,334,460 of record CM060871.1, on the reverse strand, counting down.
TGGAATCAAATTCTTATCCTTATTGGTAGTAATATTAAAATCCAGCAGCATTCTTAAGTTAGATGATTATTATACCATTTATAAATTAATTAAATTACTATTTACGTCCCTTTTAAAATAAAACACTTCCCTTGTTTTTTTTACCCACCGCCGCCTCTCTTTTTTCCTCTCTTGCTTATTCCTTCTAGAAAATTTAGAACCTCCATCGAACATCAGGTATACTTCTATTGCATATGATTTTTTATTTTAATTTTTGTTTAATTTTGCAAGTATACGTATAATAGTAAGAACATTTTAAACATTACAATAAATTCTTTTTTATCATTTTTCATGTGTAAACTAAACATTGGAAAATTAGTTTTTGCAGAAATCTATTAGTGAACAGTTTAATGGAATGAATTCCTGATAAAATGATTTATAATAAATTACATCCATCTAAAAAATGATACAAACTAAACTGGCCTATGCAATTAGGACAACTTACCCTTAAAATCTTAACCCATTGCCAAATTCACAAAAATCATATTTCAAAAAAATCATATATTTTGACTATTAAAAAATTGATTAATATTAAACATATTTTTATTTTTATTTTAAAATATCTTTTAAATGCTATTTTTAACTAAAAACTTGAACCAAACTTTATGATTGATTCTTGGCAAATTCAAGATCATCTGCAAACATATTATTAAATATCCCTTGAGTCAACAGTAGAAGAATTTTAATAATAATATTTGTATTATCTTTTGGAAGTTACTTTGTTTACAAGATTAATTATTTCCTATTAACTGGAATATTATCAAAACTTTAGAAAAATAAGTTATCTATATCAATTTCTTCATATATATCTTTAGAGCACTAGTCTGTTTTACAGCCACGCACATTATAATAGTTAGCGCAATATATAATACGTTTTCATAGTGTATGAGGTTATAATGCATGCAATAAAAAACATCTCCTGTGTTTTTTTTTTTTTACCCACCACCACCCACCGCCGCCTCTCATTTTTCCTCTTGCTTATTCCTTCTAGAAAATTTAGAACCTCTATCGAACATCAGGTATAATTCTATTGCTTATGGTTTTTTTTTAATTTTTGTTTAATTTTGTAAGTATATGTATAACAGTAAGAGCATTTTAAACATTAAAACAAATTCCTTTTTATCATTTTTCATGTAACATTGGAAAATTAGTTTTTGCAGAAATCCATTAGTGAACGAAACAATCTAATAGAATCTAAATTCCTGAAAAAATGATTCATAATAAATTACATCCATCTAAAAAATGACACAAACTAAATTGACCAATGTGATTTCCTAAATGTCTCTTTATATGGCTCCCCAATTGAAGGACCAATTACTATGGACTATGGAGCTAAACAAAGAAGCCTCTAATGACTACCGAGTTACTAATATTTGAATGAAGTACAAAATTCGAATTTTTTTAGAGCGCTAATACACTCAATCCGATTTGTAGTCTGTATTGCAGCCCTATATGCTATGATAACGTCATATATGCTGTGTTATTATAGGGTATAAGATTTTATAATAGTATATGACACAAAAAATTTCATCATTTTTTTAACTTGAAAAAATACACTAATGTATTTCAATATACACTTCATTTTATATAATAACATGAAAACTGGTGTGGGCTATAATTGGGGCTGCAATGGGGGTTGGACGTATAATTTTCCCTTTTTTTTATTACTATGGAATGTCCTTGTGCTATGTACAAAAATTAAACTATATACAAGTGTATACCAAAAATAAAATAAAATACTTGTATTAACAACTTACGAAGATACAACCAAGCCAAAAAAAACTTATGAAAATACATTACATATTTATTTATTTTTGGTTGCAACTCTGTGGCCTACAAGAGCTAGAACTCAGTCCATAGAGCTATGAAAGGTATCATGGGCCAACAAACTGAATAGGGGCTGAAGCCCACACCAGTGGCCCAAGTAGGGGGTTAACTTTTTTCCAACTTTTTCCAACCTACGCCGAGGCTGGAACATGCGCCTCCACACATTTGGAATTACTTTGACAAAATGTTAGGAAAAAAGGAAGCATAGTGTTCACCTTTTTGGCTTTTTCTATGCATTATTAAATTTAAAGAATTTAAGAAATTAGTAAATTCTAATTTTTTCTTATTTTTATTAGAATTGTGAGAAAGAATGGAAAACAAAATGGACCTACTCATTCTGATTATTATTATTTTTTTACGTGATGTAAACTACTTGACATAAGAAATACTTGCATGTATCATCAAGAGAACATTACAATCAAGATCCATAAAAAATATTAGGCGCTATTACACCCATTCTTTTTTACAATTCAAAATGCAGTACTATGTAACTCGTTAGAAATCTAATGAAGCATATACATTATCATTTTTTACACTAACTAAAAATGAGTTCACTCAACTCAAAATGGAGCGATATACATTTTTAATCAAACCATATAATTTATTAAACTATTTTTACTATTTCTTAAAAATTGAAAACGAGTGTGGTTTATGTTTTGGACTGTAAAATGGAGTGAGTATAACATTTTCTTAAAATATTACATGGAGTAATCACCTGGATGAGATGCACTGCCTAAAATCTTCAGCAAATGTTATTGCATTGTTTGCTGACAAAGGTACGTTGAGCATGTTAGAGAAGCCAAGCCCACAACAAACCTGAGATTAAAAAAAAGAAGTTACAAACCTGAGATCAAAACAACACCATAACACCACATGATAAGCACATAATGTCACAGTTACATGGTTCGGTTTAAGTCTATACACACAGGACAAAATACAAGACAATCCAGTAATTACAAGACTTATAAGAGACTTACAAACTCTTGTAAAGTTTCATTTTCTAAACTACCACTCTTAACCCACTTGGATATTTACAATGTCATTGCCAGACAAAGACTTTCACTGCATGGGGATATAGATTGAGAAATATCTCAAAAGTACTTAACAAATTGTTTATATTTTATTTGTAATTTATATGATGTTTAAGATGGATTT
>CM060871.1:4969390-5321439 GCA_030737845.1 Acorus calamus | reverse complement strand
AGGCGGAGAAGGTTGTCTTCAGGAGGGAGAAGAAGGTGAGGGCGTTGACGGAGGCGGAGCGGAGATTGCCGGGGGAGTTGCTTGGGAGGCTGAGGAGGGAGGCGAGGGGGTTGGGGAGGTGGGTGAAGGTCAGGAAGGCGGGGGTGACGGAGGAGGTTGTGGAGAAGATTAAGGAGGGTTGGGGGGAGGGGGAGCTTGTTATGGTCAGGTTTGGAGTCCCGCTTTGCCGCAACATGGACAGGGCTAGGGAGATTGTTGAGGTTTTGTTTTTCTTGCTTTGCTTCTGTGGATTTTCGTAGTTCCTTTCTTTGGAGAACTTGAATTATGAGATGAATTGTTTGAATTACATGTGATGTTTGATAAATTATTACGTGATTCGTAGTCACAAAGTACTCCGATGATTAAATACCTCCCAAATTAAGATGATGATTGGATAACTAGAATTATAAAATGAATTGATAGAGAAAATTACATGTGATGTTTGATGAATGGTTATGCGAGTCATAGTCCCAAAGTACGATGATTATTGGATAACTTCCGTGTCTGTTGGCGTACCATACTTTTGTTTGTCAAACTATGCGTCTAATAGTATCCATTTAGTTTGGATGGTTTATTACGTTCTTCAAAATTTTGAAAACTAACTCTATTGTCGTTTCTGCTTTTACACCCAAAATAGAAGTTTTTCTATATGTATTTCTCATACTAATGTTCAGATTATATCTAAAAACAGTTTAATTATCTCTATAGTTTTACTATACTTATCCATATAATTTTATGAATGTACATTTGTTGTACCAAGTAGAATCATTATCGAATATTTGTTGTACATGAAATTTTGATTATGCTGTGACTTGAGAAACTTACTGTGGATTGTCAGGGAGTTTGATGTGTTGAGGATATAAGAAATTATGGTTTGTAGCTCGAACAATTTTCTGTTAACGGGAAATTTGTTGTGTAGTGTGAATTTATGTGCTAAACCACCTTGCCCTGAAGGAAGTAGAACAAAAGTTCACTGCTAAGATTTCTTCATCATCAGAATTGAACATCAGAACAAATGATACAGCTAAGATTCAAATCAGGTGCTTTTATATATTTTTTTTCCTTTTTTTTTATTTACCCTTTTTAGGGTGGAGTTGGTTGGAATGATAGAGTTGTAAGAATGGTTTAGTTTATTGGTTCATAATAGGGACAGGGTTTTAAGGATATCCTAAGACCAAAAAATCATGAATAATGAAACATTAAGGTTGCTACTATGTCACTGCAAGGCAGACTTCCCAATAAATAAGATTCATTAATTTCATAAAAAAAAATGATGCATTTTCATATTCAGTTGGCTACTTGGCTGCCCATGCATGGACTACACATGGAGGCAGGTAGAAGGTAGGATTATCTATGCTCACTAAGGACAACTATTCACTGATGGTGTCTCCCAACTATAGGCACATTGCTGGTATTTGTGATTTAAATTTTGGTTTTTGAAGCTAACAAAAAAATCACACTTTCTGTTGATTTTTTTATGTGTAATGTATCATGCCTTTCATTGCTTCAGCTTAATATTTTTGTTTCAGTATTCAGTCCTGCATTTGGGTTCTGATTTTTTATTTCATAGGTATATTCTTAATGGCATAGGTGAATATAAATCACTTTAGCTTTCCCATTTTTTTTCCATTGTCATTGCTTGCATCTTGACCATTTAATTTATGAAGCAGGAAATGACTGGCGGCCTAGTTGTTTGGAGCAAAAAAGATGCCCTTGTCATTTACAGAGGATGCAATTATCATAATGCATCTGTACCGAGTGGCATTTCATGGGAGTCCGAGGAGGATAACCATGTATCTACAGTGAAATCTAATGCAATTATAAATAGAGCCACCATCACTGAGAATCAAGAAGAGTCTCCTTTTGTTGCAGGAACTGCTTTGGAAATAAACAATGATACTCTACCCATCAATGAAACCCTGTATGAAAGGGAAGCAAACAGATTATTGGATGGGTTAGGTCCTCGATATACTAATTGGTGGTGGCCAAAGCCTTTACCTGTAGATGGGGACATGCTTCCAGAAGTTGTTCCAGGTTTTAGGCCTCCATTCCGACGTTGTCCGCCACATCTGAGACCTAAGCTTACAGATGATGAGTTGACCTACTTGCGGAAGCTTGCTCGTCCTTTACCAACTCACTTTGTGCTAGGTAATACTTTCTTGTCTTCATGCATGGGAATAGGTGAGCACGAGCATGCCCAACTGCCTTTCTTACTTTGGTAGTGTTATTTCACATTTACATGATTATGATAGATTTCTCTTCCTTGTTTATGGACACCAATTTGTGTTCGTAGATTGTCAGGAATTGAGCTATTCTAATTGTACTTGTTTGTAATCTGAAGGGAGAAATTCAAAACTCCAAGGCTTGGCTGCCGCGATCATCAAGGTATGGGAGAAATGTTCAATAGTGAAGATTGCATTGAAATATGGAATTCCAAATACCAACAATGAGATGATGGCATGGGAGCTGAAGGCAAGTGCTTTTCACAACTGTGTAGTCCCCCATCTCAATAATTTAATGTGAGTGAAAAACTTGTATCATGATATGGGTTATCACTCATATCTTCAAAGTACACGGATTTTTTAAGTTGAATGACTGGCACACTTACTTCAGCTTAACTATTTCTTTGATCTAGAGAAGTTTTTTTTTGTTTGATGTAGAAGGTTTTTGAATGCAGCTTCTAACGGGAGGGGTCCTCATACTGCGAAACAAGTTCTTTATCATATTATATAGAGGGAAGGATTTTCTTCCTGGTCGAGTGGCAAATCTGATTTTCAAAAGAGAAAAAGAGCTCGACAGTTGCCAACTACAAGAGGAAGATGCACGGTTGAAAGCATTCAGATCGCTTCACAACATGGATAATAATAACGACACACTTCCTAGTGCAAGCATGGGTGAAGCGTGTTCAGAATTTCAATATATTCAAACAAAACTTGGAGACGTGGGAGAATATGAGTTTGATCCCAAAGTTCAGATTGAAGCCGAGAAGGAGAGGTTAGAAAAGGAAATTAGAAAACAAGAGCGCAGGCTTTCAATTGTAAGAATTTATGATCTTATTAGAGATTGATCTATAATAGCTATTGATATATAGAAAGATTATTCTAATATTCCAATCAACCAAATCTGCAGCTTCAAATGAAGTTGGAGAGATCAGAAAATGAGCTTGCCAAGCTTAATTCTTCGTGGAAACCCGGAGAGAAGGTTGCAGACCAAGAACTGATCACCGAAGAGGAAAGACAGACATTCAGGAGAATAGGCCTGAAAATGGACCAGTTTTTATTGCTTGGTACATGCTGTCATACTTTTGGATTTCACTACTTTGCATCTTTTCTGTTCCTCAACGTAGTTTCTGTAAAATTTGTATGCCCGACTTGTCAAAATTTTTGATGTTCAGATAAATTTCCTTTAATGCATGACTTCTTTTGTATATTGCACCAAATCATACCTGAATCATACATTATAATCCTAATTATGCATCTCAGGTCGGCGTGGCGTTTATGATGGTGTAATTGGAAGCATACACCAGCACTGGAAACATAGAGAAGTCGTGAAAGTAATCACAATGCAGAGAGATTATTCACAAATCATCCAAACCGCAAGATTACTCGAAAATGAGAGTGGTGGGTTGTTGGTTGCTGTGGAGAAGCTCAAGAGAGGCCATGCAATAATTATTTATCGTGGGAAGAATTATTCTCGCCCCTTAAAGTTTCTGCCTGAGAATCTCTTGACAAAAAGAGAAGCTCTACAACAATCTATGGAAATGCAGCGGAGAGGGGTAAATATAAAATTTCGTGATTTTTTATTCACTGATCTTATTTTATTGGAAGTGTTGTATATACAAAAAAAGTTAAACTATGTTTGTGTGTCTCTTAGACACTGCACATAGTTCACCTAGTGGGTTTAATTTTTTGTTATTATTAATCCCTGCTTTTGTTTTCTTGTCTCAGTCGCTGAAGTTCTTTGCTCGTCTAACAGCACAAATTATCTCAGATTTGAAGGACAGACTGGTGAGTTTCTCATACTCTTCATTAATGCACTTAATTTTTTTTTTCCTTTTAGACTTTAGTTATGGTGTCATATTCATAATTCATCACAGCAGTTTTTGTCGCCCGTGAACAAAATACAATAATAAATGGTTTTACGATTCTATGTTACACCGTCTGTTAAAATATCCAGGGGAATTTAGAGGGAAGAAACGAAGAAATGATGTCTGGCACTTCAGAAAACCAAAAGTAGCGATGTTACAACCCATCACCTTCACCAGAGAGCGATAATCGCATTTAATGGTGACAGTTTTGGTTCCACTCAAACCACTTATAGGCACATCTCATCCGATATGTTCAGATTATACACTTCGATCACAAAATCACAAGCGAACCGTAAGTATGAATCCTGTATGTAAAGGTCATCATCTGATGCATGTGCTGTAAAAAAAACATGATGGTATTACAACTCTATTTTTGCAGGTGAATGTGATGGTTGGCAATGATTGTCAGAAGTTGCTTGTCTTCTCTCGAAGATTTGAATCCCTCAGCGCACAATGAGCAGAGGCAAACCGAGAATATCTTTATCATATAAGTATTTAACACGGGGAGTACTAAATATGATCCACCAGAATAGCCTCCACTTGGTGTTTGTTGGATGTGCTTTTGAATCTCAGAAGATGGTGGTGCCTGCATATGTGGGAGTGTGCATTTGGAGTGTGCAGAGGTAGAAACGAAGGTATCTGAGTGAGAAAAGTTGATATTGTATGCACTTTGGAACAGAACGTACATGCTTTGTTATTGATGAACAGCATTTTGTGTCACAATACAGGCATTAACTTGATGAACAGAATTTTGTATCACAACACTGTTATTAAATTGATGGGGGCTAGGTTTGCAGGGTAATCAAAAATTCAATTACCAATACTCAAAATTCATTTTTTAGTATATCCAAAACCAGAAATTTTGAATGGAGTTTCACTTTTTGTATAGACCCCATTTCTTTGGTGTACTATTTTTTTTTTGTTGAAATAAATAATAATTTCAAAATATAAAAGTAAAAATAAAACACATGGCAATTGCACACCTTGACCTTAACCCTACTCAATCCAATATGATCACCCACCCCATGTTTGGTTGTGGAATGGGATGAAATAAGTTAAAAAAATCTGTTTGTTGTAAGGAATATATAGGTTTAGCTTCGCAGAATATGTAGGAATAAATTGATATTGGTTTTTCATGTCTCTTCTGAAATTTACAAGGGGGGTTAAATTACATGTCGTCACTTCTTATAAATCAAAAGATATGATATGTTAGATTATTTTTTTACATTATATAAATTATTAACCACATCTTATTTATATTTTATCCATGATCAATCAATCAATAAAAACTTCATTAGTGAAAAGTGTGATGTGACATATATACAAATAACATAAATTGAATAGAATGTCCTAGTTCTAGAAGGATTATCTACAAATGTGATCTGGTATTTAAGAAATTTTGGGCCAGGGAAACCACTTTCATGACCAGGGACCCTAAACTGATTGTCGATAGCCCAGGCTTGTCAATAGGCCAGTTAAACAGGATGTTAGGTAATGGAAAACTAGTAGTGAAAGAAGGCACATGAAAAACCAGACCCATTTTAAGGGAACAGCAGGCCCAGTTGATTTAGCTTATTTTTGACAAACAGATTGTCTAATTGCTACATAAAAATCACCCACTTTTGAAAAAAACAATCTAGTGGATGAACAGATGTTCATCATAACAACAGAAAAGAATTCCCTCAAAATTCAACTTTTTGAAAAATTCAACTTTTTGAGGAATTAATTTTAAGTTTTATTCATGTTATCTACAAATGTGATAATACTAATATCATCTTATTCTTTCTACCACTACAATCTTTTTTCCCCTGGTTCCATCTTATCCACCAATATTCCAATTTTATTTCTCTACCCAAATGATAGAGTAAAAAATTAAAAATTTCAATTAGTAATAATATTTTTGGTATTTGATTCCAATTCTTATAATTTTTCATGTTTGAACCAAATAGTTTAAAAAATATGATGAAATTAATAATCCATGGACTAATCAAATGGTTCATTAGAATTGAAATTTCTCATTCATAAACTATCCTAAATCCATGTACCCCTAGACTTTTCTCGAAATCCATCTCCCTCAAAATACCTATGCAAATCCAAATAATCTCATGAGTTAATTTTTTTTGCGAATAATATGTTTGGTTAACCCTGACTAAAAATAAGATATATAAAAAAAAAATCATCTGTAAATAATAATTTTACCCTTACAGATATAATTTTATAATATATTTGAAAAGATAAAATTATCATTTTAAAAAAAAATTATTATTTAACAAATTATAAGAAATTTTTGATATATCAAACAAAATATTCATATAGAATATTTCTGAAAGTTTAACTCTAAGCCCATGTTTGGTTCGAGAATTAAATTATTCTAATGTTTATGATTATTCTAGTATAAATAAGGATAAAGTGATTTTGTGTTTGGTTGTGTTTTGAATTATTCTCGTTGAAAAACGTAAGAATAAATTTTTTGTTGTTTGGATAAAATGTGAATAAAGTATGGATAAAGATTTATAAAAGGTAAAAAAGTAATGATATATGATTTGACAGATGATTTATAAGAGGTGATGACAGTTGATTTGACAGTGGACCCACTTATTCTTTGGGTGGAATAACCTAGAATAACTTTAATTCTTAGCCCCCGTTTGGATACCGGATAAGCTCCGGATAACCCCGGATAACTCCGGATAATTTTTTTTTTATGTTTGGAAAGCCCCGATAACCCCGGATAAAATGTGCTAGAATAAACTGATATAAAGTGGTATATGGATTCCAATCAACCCCTAGAATAAAAGTTATCATAGGTTATTCCACCCAAAGAATAAGTGGGCCCATTGTCAAATCAACTGTCATCACCTCTTATAAATCACCTGTCAAATCAACTATCATTACTTTTTACCTTTTATAAATTCTTATCCATACTTTATTCATATTTTACCCAAACAACAAAACATTTATTCTTACGATTCACAACGAGAATAATTCAAAACACAACCAAACACAAAATCAATTTATCCTTATTTATACACACTTATGCTCAGATAAATATATACCCAAGAATAAATCCTATTCTACATCCAAACGGGGGCTAAGATTGGTTGGAATCTGTATACCACTTTATACTAGTTTATTCTGACATACCTATACCATGTTATACCACTCATCCAAACACTTTTTTTTACTTTATTCTTCCCTATACTATTTTATACCCCTTTTATTCCCCAACCAAACATGGGCTAAGAATTATTTAGGTATACATTTGAAAAAGTACATGGATTTTGAACAGTTTTGAGGGTCATTTGAATTGTTTCCTATAATAAAATAAACGGGCCTATCGGTTATTAAAGAAACTTAGCTGGCAAGCAACAATTCATCTCATTTAATTAAGTCGGTTAAGGTTGATCTATAAATACTGCCCCCCGTCGCATTCAAAGCCTTCCTCTTCTCATTCAAAGCGCGCTTCGGTTGTTCTTACGATCGTCGATTCTGTTCATCTTTCGGCCTCTCCTTCGTCTTCATCGCCCAACTTTCTGGTTTCCATCGCATCGGGTGGTTTCAAGATCATCTCATCGGTCCATTTAGGGTTTCTGTTCTGCCTCATCAGCGATTGATTGATCGTTTGAAACGGCATCGGCCTTCTTGATTAGATCTTGGCGAATAGCTTGTAATGATAACATGCCTTGTACATTGTTTAATTTAGTTGCTCCCTCTCGTTAATGTTGTTATCAGGCCTTTGTATCTTGGTCTTTGATTGGATCTTGGCGAAGGTTTCCTGTTTTTCTTGATCGAAACTTTAAGCTGTGTTTCTTGTGATTGATCGGCCTTTGGGAGAATATGTTGTATATGATAGAAGAAATTGTATTGCACATATGTTATTGTTTGATTTAATTGTCCCCTTTCATTGTTGATGTTGTTGTTATCTTGCCTTCCTTTTGTTTTGGCCTTTTGAATTGGATTTATTTCTGTTCTTGTTGTAGGTTCTGTAATTATTGAAATTTTGAAGGAAAAGAAACAATTAACAAAGTAATAGAACAAAAAGAATAGACTAAAATATGGCAGTGCATTTTAAGTTCAAGAGCGCGAAGGATTTCGATTCAGTGCCCATCAATGGGCATTTCATTTCTGTTGGGAGCCTTAAACGAATAATCTTCGAGTTCAAGAAATTGTGCCGTGGCAGAGATTTTGACCTCATGATCTCCAATGCGCAAACAGATGAAGGTGGGTTGCTTTTCCTTTGTGAAATTGAACTAAATGGGTTTTTTGTGTTTGTTTGGTTTTTATATAAATATTTTGTTGTGCTTGTCATGGAATGATCTTTCCCCGTATATGATTGAATTTAAATGGTAGCAAAGAACAGTCTCATGTGTCCAGGATGGACTTTTTTGGGTTCTAATGGGGATATTTGGTCTTGGAGTTGTGAAGGTGGGCGCTTCCCATCTGCACAGTTGAACCATACTGTTTAAGGTTTATTTATTTATTTATTTAAATATTGGGTTTCAATGTGGACACCATTTACAGAAATCTCCTTTAACAACCAAATGAGTCTTATCTTGTATTTTTCTTTGAATGGCAGAAGTGTTTTTTTGAGTTTGTTCTTGAATCACAGGCATCACAGACATGTTTGTGTTTTTTATTAACCAAATTCTGTTATAGGAGTGTCAGGAAATTATCCTTCCCATGCATGCATACTTTTAAATGGTAGTGAGGGAAGTCTCATGTCCATGCTGGACATTTTTGGGTTTTAACGGGGTTAATTAGTCTTGGGGTTGTGCTTGATTGTGTTTTATGTTTGGAACGCAATGGACTCATGAGATGAGGTTGGAGAGTGATTTTAGATATCTCATTGGTGAGACTTGAGGGGAATTTTCTTGGGCCGCTTGTTGTTGAAATTGAGTGGAAGATATGATTGTGAGATATTTAAAAAATAATTATGTTTTGTACTGTTTGATTTCAGAATATGCTGATGAAAAAACTTTGATACCAAAGAATACGTCGGTATTGGTTCGTCGGGTTCCTGGGCATCCACAAAAGCCAATCATTATTGCACCACCAGAGTACTGTTTTGCACCTTGAGTCTAGCATTTTCATATCTGTTCTTGAAAGATTCAACAGGAGGATGGCGTTGTTTTCCTGTTTTGTCCCTTCATAAATTAATATTAAATGTTCTATGGCATATTATATATATAAAATATGTCATATATATATATAGTGAAGTGATTGGGTGCGGCGAACGGCAGGTGCGGCCGTGACATGGGCCGTCCGATCACGGGTCCATCGCATCCGACGGTCCGATGTGAATCGTTCATCACCGTCAGATGCGATGGACCCGTAATCGACGGCCCGTGATCGCGGCCGCACCTAATCGCTCCCCATATATATATATATATATATATATATATATATATATATATATACTAATATTAAAAAAAAGAGTGGTATGCATCGCCTGGATCTTGAGATTAGAATCTGTGTTGTGTTTGCAGGCATAAAGTTGAGGAAAAGATAGACATTGTTGCACCATCTATCAACAGTTTGCCAGTTAATTCATCCGTCACAAGATTCGTAAGCTTAAGATTTTCGAAGTCTCATTTTTAAAGTTCTCTGGATATTTGTTTGGCTGATGAAAGAACATGAGATTAACAGTTTTTAATTGGTTTTGCAGCCGCCTGAAGAATCCGAGTGGGATGAATTTGGGGATGATTTATATTCTGTACCAGAAATTTATCCCGTTCAGCCTGTTAACTGGGTGCAGGATGCTATTCTGTCTGACATGGCTGATGAGGACAGCAAGATTAAGGCTTTGGTTGATACACCTGCTCTAGACTGGCAGAGGTGAATTATATTGGCTGATGAGCTCTGAACTGTATTAAGATAGATATTTGTTTTCATCCTTTCATCATTTGAAATTGGCCTTGCAGGAAAACACAGGATGGTTATGGCTCTGGAAGAGGATTTGATAGGGGCATTGGTGGAAGAATGAGTGGTGGCCGTGGATTTGGTATGTCCTGTGACTTATTTTGGTCTTCTATATCATATTGTCCACTGATTCATACTTGTTGAACTTTATATTCAGTGGGTTTATATGCTTGCTATGTTGTTCGTTCTTTTTGTTAATTATCCTTTCTTCTAAATCTGCACTCAGAAGTCTCTACAATGAGCAGTCACCTACTGACTATTTTTCTGTCATTATCATCATGTGTCAATTGTTGCAGGCACAAATGAGTTTTTTTTTTTTTTAATTATTGTTTGGGGCTTGTATTTTATTTTTCTTGTTAGTCTTGCTTGCTTTTTATTTCTTTTCTTGGGATTTCCGAACTCCATTGGTTCAGGGAGTGTCATTTTGACATTTATCTAATATGAGTGTTAATCCATTAAAAAAAACAGAGAGGAGCTGCAGGCACAATAATTTTAAGTGCAGACTATCTTGGTTTGGGAACAATGGCCTATTTTTATGTTCTAATATCCTCATCTTTGTCGTAGAAGTTTTCTTTTGATAAAAATTGCTTCTTATTGTCACGAGGGTCTGAATTGAGCTAGTTTTAGCCCAACTGAACTTGTCTTTCTTATCTTTTCCATTCTGATAACTTAGTTATGGGTGCTGATACAGTCCATTTTGCAGCTCCGTCTGCAGCCCAGAGATGGTCCTCAGCCGTGCCTATACACTAGAGTGTATACTGTCTTAAGATTCCTAGTACAGTAGTGCAGTGAATTTTTTTTTTACATTTTTTCACGGAATAAAAAATGTACTGGTTTATGTAGTATATTCTTCACTTTTCATGATAGTATGTATTTCATTATGTGAGTATATAATTTAAGGAAAATTCAAAACAGTTGGGGGCTGCATATGGGGCTGGATGTACCATTTTCCTTTGGTTATTGATGCTGAGTTCCCTTCATTTCTTTTATTTTGTTTTTGATATAATATGTTTTTGTTCATCTGAAGGCCGGGGACTGGAGCACAAGACACCTCCACATGGCTACATCTGTTACAGATGCAATATACCTGGTATGTTGATATTAGTGTTTTTTTATTTTTTAAGCAAGGTATGATTAAAGACTTGCTGCGCTAATGATACAATGGTATGTTTTCTTTCTAAGGTCATTTTATTCAGCACTGCCCTACCAATGGGGATCCCAATTACGACATAAAAAGGGTGAAGCCTCCTACTGGAATTCCAAAGTCAATGTTGATGGAAACACCTGATGGGTCCTTTGCATTGCCTAGCGGGGCTGTTGCTGTATTAAAGCCAAATGAGTAAGCCTTGTCCTCATTTTGACACCGGCAATACTATATTTGCTAACAATGATTGATTGAGAAATGCTTTTTGTAAATCTAAACAGATCTTCTTTTGAGAAGGAGATGGAAGGGTTACCCACTACTTGTCCTATCATTATTGATTTTCCCCCAGAACTGCGATGTCCAGTATGCAAACAAGCGATGAAAGATGCCGTTATAACTAGCAAGTGCTGCTGCAGAAGTTTCTGTGATAAATGTGAGTGTGTCTAATTTTCCCACTTAGCAAGTGCTTATCACCGTTACAGTGGCAGTTCTATGTTTTTGGTTTGAAATATTAAATATATTTTGTGGTTCCTTATTTATTCTTTTATTAAGATCTTTGTTAATGTTTTGGACAGCTCTGGATTTTGTATCTCTATGTTGGACTATGCTAAGGAAGTCTTTAATGCATTTTCTATCGATTTAAATTACCGAATTTTCACTTATGTGTGCTACCCTAACAGGCATCCGGGACCACATTCTTTCAAAATTTAAGTGTGTTTGTGGGGCTGCTAACGTACTTGCGGATGATCTTCTACCAAACAAGACTCTTAGAGAAACCATAGACCGTATGCTGGAGTCATCTAGTGGTAGTGCAGAAAATACTAGAAGCTTTCCTCAAGTTCAAGGTACAAGGGCTTATATTTTTTATGGTTTTGGAAATTGTAGCTTCTCTAATTGCCAAAATAATTTTTTTTTACTTGCTTGGTGGGTTCAGATTTGGTATCTGCTCATCCCAGTCAACTAAAAGCACCATCACCTACCCTTTCTGCTCTGAGTTCAAAGAAGCGCATGAGTGGTGATATTGCTGCTAATGTCCCACCGCAGTCAGCGGAAAAGAAGACAAGCAACAGCACTGATCAATCTGGGGTTACACTGGATTCCATCAGTACGAAGGTTCGGACATCACAAGAAGGTGGATTACCTTCCGAGGAGGACCAGCGAAAGCCGATGGTTTCTAAACAAGGTTAACAATTTGTCTTTGTCCTTATTCCTTACTCTTGGTGTTTCTTAATTTTCATGTCACCTTATTGAATTCAAATAGTGTGTTTTTATGCTGTTTTTACCATTTTTGTGTATGTCTTCTGATGTGTAACTTGTTATTTTGCAGGAAAAATGAAGAAAAGGAAGACGGTTTCTACTCTAGCTACTTGTCAGTTCTATACCACACTATATATTTTTCTTTTAAGAGTACTTAATTATTCATGCCCCTCATCTGGAAAAAATTACTCAGATTGCTGTAGTATTTTAATTTTGACAAAGGAAAACATTAGATACAGTACTGTTTCGCATATGTTTTTATTATTTTTAGGGGAAATTAATTCCTGCCCCCATGTCTTCCGGGGAACTCTTGAATTAAGATTAAGTCCCTGGAACATCAAGACTTATTTTAGGCCTTTGTTGGGGTATTATTTTTAGGTCATTCCATCCAATGGAGGTTATCTTTTACTCTCTTTTTTTCAATTTTGTCGGTCTTCACATTTTTAATAGTGTCCACGTATTTGTTAGCAGTGTACATAGAGGGTGAAGGAGGGTAAAAATGAAAAATATAATGGTGGATTTATCGATGTTTCGACAGAAGGACACCCAGAAATAAGATATAGTGAGGTTTAGGGTTTAAAAATAAGTTTAAATATTTTAGGGACCTATGAATAATTCAAGGGTTCATCGAAGGACCTGGAATTAATTTTCTTTAAAAAAAAAAATTAGTGCATCTTATTCAATGAGTTATATATTTTAAAAAATTGCATGAACCAATTTATATCAATGCAAAATTATATACCTCATAATGAGGTATATAAAAATGATATAACTCATCTATTGATGTATATATCTTATTGAACAATGATTGTGATTATAAGGTGGGTGTCTAACAACTATGTTTACGGAAAAAAAATGAAATGCATACTCTACTAAATTGCTTGAACCCATTACAGGTAAAAAATTGTCTTGTTTACCAAGGCATATGTAGGTATGTCTTGTGGGATCACGATAAAGGTATATGACATCGTAGGTGGGTGTGTAACAGCATTGAGGTATACGAGACTATAGGTGGGTGTGTAACAACACCCTTTGACGAAGGAAAATGTTAAACAACCTTGTTTACAATCTCGTAGTAGTCTGTTTTCATCTTGATTTTTTTTATAAAATAATATATATTTTTTAATCTAAAGATGCAATGCATAAAGCATGTAGGATTGCATGTAAGGCTGTATGGGGGGATTGTGTATATACTTTGACAAATGATATTTGTTGTGATTAAATGGCCTTTACGATAATACGATATATATTATATACAAACTTCATTGTTCTCTTTTTGGCCCTAATTAATCCTCTGCCTTGGCGTTGGGTCAACCAGTAATGCACATAATTATATATCTTTTTTTTTTTAATTTAAATTTTTATTAGGAGTACAGCTTCACATAATGATATATCTTTTTTTTAAATTTATTTTTTCTCATTCATTTTTATTTATTTATTTATTTATGAGTTGCAGTATCTGACATGCAACGGAAAGAAGACTTTGAAGACTACGGAGCTGAAGCAATTCCATTGGGACAAAACGGATACAATCCTTACTGGGGGGCCATGCAAATGCAATGCGGTGTGGATCCATACGTGGCGTATCCTCTTTCCATGCCCTATATGGGCCCCTTCGATGCTTCATTCGGTGGTGCTCTACCTCAATATCCATTCGGATGGTCCGCGTGATAAATGTTTAGCATTTCATGTTTCAAATGAAATATTAAATCTTGTAATTAGAATGAGGGCCAGCACTTGTCTTTTTCTTAAAAGAATATTATATATGTATTCAATTTCATTCTTCATGTATGGGTTTTTTTTTTTGGGAGTGTATTTCATTTTTGGAAAATGTTAAAATCAAATCATTTTATAATTGAAAATGCAAATCACACATATTTTTATTTTTTTAAAATGATATATTTCATATATTGGGATATGTATTTTTATATAAAAAAATAAAATATATATTTTAATGAATTGAATGATATTATTTATAAAAAATATGAAAAGCTTTCAACGAGGTATTTACCTTGATACAGTGAGTGGATGAGGCTAACGAAATATATAAGATTGCATTTTGGACTGTAAAAAAAAATTGAGTGTAACAGAACTTTTCAATTTTTGTTAAATGTAATTCATTATATAAGTACACTTTCAAAATCATGAAGTTGATGCATTCGGTAATTTTTAGTCTTAAATCTAGTATAGAAATAATTAGACAAGTATATATTTCATTAGAAAATGTATTAAGGTATGTGCTTAATTCATTTGAATATTTTTTAAATTTCTTGACAAATTATGTTTTTGAGCTTATTTATTCATATTCTATCTATTTTCTGTCTATTCCAATACTTAAATAGGTTTCAAATAAAAATCAAAATCCCGAACAAAAAAATTAAAATTTTGAAACTCTTGTTTGGAAATGAAATCTACAAAATAATAGTGCATAACAAAATCATTTTGATAATTGATTTCAAATGGGTCATTGTAAAAGTATTATATCTAAAGCACTATTACACTCAATCTTTTTTATAGTTTCGTCTGCAACCTAAAATGATCACTTAACCGCCTAGTGCAATACACTATAAAAAAAAAATTACACTAGTGTGTTTCAATTGTATTATACATTCAATGGACTCTGTATATTTAATAAAAAAAACTGGCAAGGGTTACATACGTGATGTGGACGGGTTTGAACATATGATTTTTATGTATCTATAAAGTGACAATAATACTGACGACGTTGTTACATACAGTTTTTTTTACAGTCTCAAATGCAGTTTGATATATTTCGTTAGCCATTCAACGAAGTATATACCTTCTTAAATAACATATATACCTTGTTAAATTTTTTTGCACTTACCTATTCAATTCGAAATAAAACGATATCCACTTTTCATCAAAACATATACCCAATTCTTTTATTATTTTTTAAAAATCAAAACATTTGATTATTATTCATGGGACTGCATTGGGATTGCATCTAACATTTTTTTTAATGAAATGATAGACATATACCATAATTTTATAAATTAAGCAAACAATATCCAAAACAAATAAATATATTAGACTACTAGACTGGTGAAGGAGGGGTCTACTAGCTGAAAACAAGGTACATGCCTTACTCTACCATAATTTTACCCCCAATATGCATAACTTTGTTTACCCTAACGCGAGCACACCCCCCAATCCTTAATAAAATTGATGACCGAGTTCCGAATGTTCTCAAAATATACCATAGAGACTTTGAAAATGGACCAGTTACGGACAAGCCAAAGGGCCCACACAACAGTAGGAACGAACCGTGTGACCTTAGCCTTTCGCACTCCAATCCCCTCTATCCTCTAGGGTTAGTTTGACAACGAGTTAAGGTTTTAATGATAAATTGTTCTAATTTTAAAACATAAAAATTTCATCAAAATTGTTCATATTTACATTTGTCAAAATTGGAATAAAAAGTTGGGATAAATGTTATCACAACCTTTAGGTGGAATAAAATATCGCAATTTTCATTTTAAAATTGGAACAACTGTCCACAGTTTATCCCGATTATTTTTTATACCAAACAGGGATAAACTATTCTCCCACTCACTTATTCCACCACTTATTCCATTGTCAAACTAGCCCTTAAGGTCTGATTTGGCGTTGGGATAAGGGGTTGGGATAAAAAAATAATTGGATTAAATTACATGTTATCCCATATGGCATAAAAAAATAGATAAAGCATGGACAATTGTCCATATTTTGAGAGAAAAGTGGAGATATTTTGTTTTATGTAAAATGTGGAATAAACTTTATTCCCATTTTTTAACCTCATTTTGTAAAACATGTACAACATTTATGAGTGTTCTTAAAAAAAATAATAAAAAACTTCATAAAACCAAAACCAACAATATCAATGTCCCTTTAATAGAAGAGTAGATTTGATATTTTTAATTTTTTTTTGAAGTTATTCCATATTTTATATCATGTGATCCAAATGCAAAGTTAAGAATAAGAAAAAAAAAATAAAGATAACAAAATGCAATACCAAATGTAAATATAGATAAAATTATTTTTATCCTCATAAATTAAATTAACTTATCATGAATATTCATCTATTAATCAAACTAGGCCAAAGTGTCACCCGCGGCTCTCATATCTAACATTATCCTATTACAAACAAGTAAAAAACCAAAAATAAATAAAAATAAAAAGAGAACTCATAAACCCCTGCACACCCATAGCCCCCCCTTTCATCTTCTCCACCTTTATTTATTTTGTTATTATTGTCAAGTCCTGATAATGGCGGCTCTGTCGTTCCCGCTAGGTTTCAAGTTCAAACCACTCCCGCCACCAACACCAACCACCACCTTCGAATTGAACCTCCGCCGGGCCTTTACAGTTCCTGTCCGTTCCAATCTCCGCTTCCGATCAGGTCAGTCCCCCCGAAAATCCAAAAAAAATAATCTTCGATTGGTTGATTTTCATGTTTTACTTTTCGCTTCATCAAAAACTCTTGTTTGGATTCCCCGACAGTCGTCCGGAAGAACAAGGACGCCGACGCCGAGATCTACGACGAGGTAACGCAGGCCTCCTCTGTTACTCATGTTTTCATTTCTCCTCTTTTTATTGCTTTTTTTTTGTGATTTATTGAGGTTTTTTTGAGGAAGTAAGTAATCTGTTTCATCTTGTTGAGGGAGGATCACCGATTCGTCGTTTAATGTTGTTTTTTATCTCTTCGGCATTACATCGAACGGGTTTCTTGCGATGTTATGCTCTACTTGATTGTGGACCTTCCATGATTCATTGAGTTCTTCGTAGATTGGATTATACATTTCAATCTTTATGTGTATGTTTGGTTCTTTGGTTGGGCTTTGATGGACTTGGTGTAGGGGACTCATATCATTTGCTCTTGATATTTGTAGTGTTTGTATGTGTAGTTGATCATCATTTTAATTAGGTTAGGAATGGCAAGCTCGCCAAAGAGAGAGAACGAAGGAGTGGCATCGGACACGTCAAGAGGAAGAAGAGGAAGAGGAGAGGAAGGTGGCTGAATATCGTGAAATCGGCATGCGGATGATGGGATACCCAGAGGAAGATGTTCGGAATGCTAGAAGATTGGTTTCAAGCTTTATCACATCTGCTGAAGAAGTTGAAGAGGTGATACTTCCCTGGCATTTTAGATGTCTTTTTTTATTTTCAGTTGGAACATTTATCTAGGTTGATCGAATTTGATGTCTCTTTGCAGCAATCTCCTAGAAGTAGGCTTGTGGGATAATTTGTTGTTGAATATATGTTGCTAAGCTTCAATAAGATGTTCTTGATCATTCCAAATTTTCTCAACTTTTAAAAAATTATTGCTTGCAATGAACAATGTTAATGCATAAAGATGTTTTTTTTTTTCATTGTCATATCTTAAAATGCAGAAAATTGAGGAGGCTGCTGAGAAAGGTGATCTCAATGAACTGGTTCTCATGGTCATATGTAATCGCCTTGATCTTGCTCGAAGAGATGTATGTATGTCCTAGCAATTTCTTCACTGGTTTGATTTGTTCAAATATTTGCATATATTGCTCGTCATTTTACTATCTTTTTCTGATGTCCATTGAGCTGCTTTCCTTTTTATTGCAATTTGTTTCTAATTGTATACTGCATGATGTATGATTTTCTTAACGAGTTTAAGTTTGTTTCATGTAGTAATATTGGTATGGCATTGTATCTGATCTTTCCATAGTTGTAAACGGGATACAACCAGGTTCAATGTATGACGAGAAAAAAATTGACCTATAGATTATAACACTATGTTGGTAAATATTTATCCTGCTCATGCTTGAAGTTAAATGTGATAATCTACTAGTCTACTACCATGTGTTGGAATGAGGTGACATTGAAGTATGGTTTGAGGTTGGACCCATAGCTAAATGGTTGATAACAAAATTTGCAACTATGAGGTCTCGGGTTAAAATTCCCACCACTTATCTATCAAAGAAAAACATTAAAGTATGGTTTCAGCATGTTGTTTGTGTTTGATAATAATGATTGGAGACACTATAGGCAAAAAGAAAATGTCCATAAATATGCACAACACTTAAATGGTATGGAATGCATTTTGCATCATCAAATTGAAAATTTTAATGACAATCCGGACTGTCTTTCCAAGAGTGAGAAAATATTATACAACAAAAGATAGTTACAGATCAGCCGTAATAGATGGTTCTTGATCAATAGCCCCCGTGTTCTAAAAATCCCCTCTAGGCACCGATTAACCCCCCGCCTTTAGCGCCTAGCTGCCTTTCCCATTAATCCTTAGTTGAGTAATAATTTGATGCTAGGATCCTGGAAATTCATAGGTAAAAGTTGAACATAATGTATGATATATTACTCCACTTCCTACTTGTATTCTTTCTGATGGAAGATTCATATTTTATTGGGACCTCTACTATGAAGAGATTTTCCTGATCTACTTTGAATTGATGAGTAGTAATGCTTTCTATTATCTTTGTACACAGGATGAGAAGGATGCCATTAGGAGTCTTGATCTTCTATACAGGAGGGTAGAGGTATATAGTTCCATCATTACTACCATATACTTTATATGGAGAATCCATGTCTGATGTGTTGAAGTATACAAAACTGTCACATGATAGATATATAGCTTCCTTGTATTTTATTCATTTTCACAAAGTCATTCTAACATTTAGGTTACCTTGTCTTCTTTTATTATATATCATACTTCTATTTATTCTAACTGTTGTAGACCGAGATTTTGAGGAGGGAGTCTACTCCTGCAATGAGATTACTCAATGATCTGTTGAATCTGCATGATGGATTTGATGATGAAGAGTGGCTGAAGGAATGCCGAAAACTCATGATTGATACCTTCCCACGAGAGGATCCCTTCAGCATCCTAGTTCCAGCTGGGTTTGACATTGATTCTGTAAGTCATGTGGAAGATATTCCTACTTTTTCTTCCTTTTTTCCCTTTTTGCAACTGCAACTCTATCATCTACCTCATTCTCTTAATCTCTATTTTTCTAACTTGACACTGGCTGACTTCTTTTGGTTGATCATCTTATATGTAATGTTTCAAACTTTTGTAAGGAGTAACACCGACATGATCTCTCAGAGTGCTATATTTTTTTTTCTTTTCATCATTGGTTCCTGTATATCATTAACCTTAACCATGATCTATCTCCATCATTATGTATTCCGAGAGTAGTTATCACTAATCCTTTTCTTTACAGCATCAAGGCCGTATGGTTCCTCCAGACGATGATGACATCCTACTAAGGGTCGATTTTGTTAGAGAGGTCGATGAACTGCTACAAGAGGTTCAATCTGAAAATGTTGTAGCAGAGTTTCAACAAGGATTTGATGCTGAAGCAGTTGCAGCCAGATTGAAGCAGCAAGAGAAGCAGCAGATCATATGTCAAGTACAATCTCTGCTTGATCTGGCTATGTCTCTTAAATGGTGATCCATGTGTCTCCTGCAGTCCCTCTGCAATTCAAAGGCGTATTTGAGTGGCATAGATTTACGAGAACAGTGGAAGGTCTGACGAGTACCACAAATCAATTGGCGTTGAAGGGATTCCATGTTCGATCATCCGCTTGTATGAGGCTTCTGTTACATTGAAGACAGTTGATCTTGAACATCGATACTGCCGGTGCTCATAATTATATCAGGTATTGATGTAAAATAGATCATGTTACATGATTTGACAATTAAAATGAAAAATAGTCTAGGTTAAGATAGTGCAGAATTGTGTACTTTTTTTTAATGTTCTTGTTGACCATGTGTTTATTTTAAGCAGTTTTCATGCTTGTTTCTGATGAACTTGATCATCTTCTGAAACGTAATAAAAGGTACAAAGAGATCAAGCAATTTGTCAATGTTGAAGTTTAATTTATTTCTACAGGGTTTCCATCATTGGTATATCATCAAACATGTTAGAGCATTATATGTTTATTATTTTTTGTATGGTGATATTTATGGGTTTTATGCAACTCTTTGCCGTGTTTCTCCATTGGCTGCGCTCCACCTCCATAAACACTGTCCCCACCCAGTTTTTAACCCCACCCCAGCAAAAAAATCTCTCTAAACCCACCGCACACAATATTCTCAACCTATTAATTCTCAGCTTTTTTTTTTTCCCCTATCTAACCCACCCCAAAAGAAAAATTTGGGGGTGGGTTAGAGTTTGGGAAAAGAGAGGTAAGAGAGAGGAATCACAAATCAACCCAATGTCACCGTCAAAAATCTTCAGAACCATCAATTGCTTCCCCTCGACGAACTCCAACAAGCATATCACCCACACAGCCTCCTCTCCGGCGAGTCTGCCTTTCCCCCAATGGAGAAAACAAGTGTGGGCAGCAACAATCCGACGTCACAAATGGATCCATGCGCGTCAGCTTCTCGGGGTCGGTAGTGCATGAGTGATCACTACTGCTGCAAGTTGTGGGCGAGGATGCAGGATCATGGGTTCCTCGTCCCCGTTGCAAGTGGCGACGAGGGCAGGGAAGAGGACGTGCGGGCTCTCTCTCTCTCTTCTCCCATGGTTCTCCAACCCAACAAAAACAAAAATTGGGGTGAGTTAGAGAACTTGAGAGGTGGAAAGAGAGCTCCCCTATTAATTGTCAACAAAATACCTATATTTTTTTATTTGTGTGGGGTCAGAGAAACAAAGGACAGGAATAACCATGCCCTTCTCCAACCCCAAGCCAAGGACTTGCAACATTGGCGATGCTTCCGGACGTTATAATTTTTTCCCCTTCTAACTATAACCAGGAATAATGTGTGAGCATATAAGGAACATATATACTGATATACAAGCACACGGCAAGCATCAAATAATATGAAATAATTAGCAAAACCAATAGTCTCTCACTCACTTAAAATAAACAACAGAGCCAAAGTATAAATGGTGCAACCTGCTTATATACACTTACGGGTGCAACTCGGGCGGGTTGTGTCGGGTTCGGGTCGGGTTCGACTTTAACCCGCATTGCGCAGGTTGTGTCGGGTTCGGGTCGGGTTCGACTTTAACCCGCATTGCAGAGAGCCCAGCCTGATCCCGGCCTCAACCCGAACCCGACCTCAACCCGCAAGTTCGGGTTTGGGTCGGGTTGAATTTGGGCTCAAGTCGGGTTCGGGTTTTACACCTACAATATCATTAAAAATATTTAATAAACACAACAAACTCTAATTAATTATTAATTAAACCTTATATACAAATAATTAAAAATGAATATCTATGATTAATTAACCCAAACACAACAAACATAGTGATGCTCTAATTTGTGTAATTGTTTATTGTGTTTTAAGAATTTAGGGTTTTAGATATAAGTATGTTGTTATGACAGCATAACATTTATTAACCTGTGGGTCGGGTTCGGGTTGAGCCCGCGGGTTGAACTCCCCAACCCGAACCTGACCCAAATTGAGTTCGGGTTGGTTCGGGTTCGGGTCGGGTTGAACCCGACAGAGAAAAACCCCAACCCAAACCCACCCATGAACCGGGTTGGGTCGGGTTCAACCCGTCCAAGTTGCACCCCTATATACACTTTTCCAGAATGACTATCAAAGCTGAATAATTTCGAAACCCTTGCACAAATCAGATAAATTAATACCCATTTGTTTGAACCAAACATAGCAGCTTGAGAACTTAGTTTACATGACTATCATAAAATTTAATAAGGTTATAATTTAACCTTTTCATAGATACAAAATATGTGAGTGAATTGCCATTTCCCTTCTTGATAGAAAGGTGGAGGTGGTGTATATAAATAAGAAACAAGATGCATGACTTCAGCCTGATGGACAATGAAAATTTCAGTCATTTTCATGACTGGTTGGAGGAAATTTGATACCATCGATATACTAGACGGATTTGCCTATTAGAAAAGATACCACACAGCCAAGGATGGCCCCTGCCCCCACCTGCATCAATAATCAAGGCAAATTCGTTAATTACAATATAGAACTGATCATGCAGTCATAAATGATAAGATCATCGTCCACAGCTTCACTACTGAGGTTTCCCAAAAGGTTCATGACAACTTTAGGCATAACTCTATAAATTTTTAAAGCCTACTTTTCTTATCTCGAGAGACGGTTTGCGGGACCTTACACTCAACTAGGTGCATGTTGGTGGAACATTTAAAAGCTTCTAACCTTGAGCCCTTCATCTTCCCCTTCTTTGATGTTGATCATTCTCACAGTTGGGTCTTCAATTTTGGCTGAGGATTATTTTTTTCCCATTCTTTTATTAGTATATAAATATATGTGTTGGATCATTATCATGAATCCTTTTTTTGCCTTATCTCAAAGCCACGCAAGAAGGTAACCCCATCTCTGATATTCGCTTAGGCCATTTTGACAATATTGTATAATACCTTAAAAGCAGTTCTGACTTCAACCACCCATTTAACATCCTCATCTATAACCCCACCTAGGGATGTAAATGGGTCTGATCCGGGTTGGACCTGCACTGGACCCAACCCAGATTCTAATTTAAGAGAACTGGAGACAAAACCTGTTTATAAAATAGGTCCATTCAGATCCAGATCCTAACAGGTTCTTTCCACCCAATCCCTTCCCTTCCCCCAACCTCCTTGGCTCCTGCTGTACCAACTGATGAACTGCTGCCGGTTTGTCTTCTCTACCTATGTCTACACAACTGTCCACCACTTTAATGCCACCCGTGAAGCCTTCCTCCCGGACTCCAGCTCCCACCTTCATGTCCAAAAGAGGGTGGAGGACGGACGACTTTCTCGGAGTGGGAAAGGGGGAGTGGGGAAGTGGAAGGTGGGAGTGAGGGGAAGAGGAGGGGGTGATGGGGGAGAAACCAAGAAAGAGGTTCTAGTTAAAGATCTTGGCCTTCCATCAATAATGGTTGAGATCTCTTGCAAGACATGGATTAATTGAATCCATTAGGTCTTGGGTACCAATCCAGATATACCTGGATCCAGATCCAAAATCAAATGGATTCCAAACCAAATCCAAATTTTAGATAATAATAAAAAAAACACTCCGGACCCAACCCGAAGAGTTGGGATCCAAGAAGGTAATGGGTCGACCTGGACCCATTTGCATGGCTATCCCCATCCTCCTGTATGCTATATTTATGATACAATGGCAAGTTTGGAAATCTTTTATTGAATGATAAATTTTTCATGTGACCTAGTGAAATTGTAAATAAAATTCTCCAATTTGTTTCTCTCTCCTCTATTCCAAAAGTGCATTATCCTCTATGAAATTCTTGTTTTCGATTAAGTGAACCGATGTAAACTAAAACTTCAAGATCTGTCAAAGTGTGTTATTGTTCTAAATTTTCTTATAATTGTTAATTGAGTAGAATGAATAAAAATTAGAAAATGTTAGGGGCAACGCCACATGCACCCCATGTGTGGTCCTCATAGAAAAAGCTGAAGAATTATATGTTTTGTTTAATAAGGTATATACTAGCCGGGCATATATGAGAGTAAATGGGACTGTATAATAGCGCCCATAAAAATATAACCAGAACATATGACATATAATGCTAAAAGAACACCGCACTACCCATTGAATCTGGCACGCATCATGTGGAATGCATAAACATATTACAGAGCTCGAGAAGCAAGGACTGAAAGAACCCAGTCTATCATGAAATGAACATGTAAGATTCTAGAGGGAAACAGAGAAAAGAACAATAAGAAGAGCTTTATCTTCAGCATACCTGTATTGGCGTATGACCCAGGTATTCACGTAAAGGCCTGACAGTAGACAACGGGTGTTCAGGAGGCAGCTCACATACTATTTGATTGAGCAACTGCAATTGACATATGAATATATGACCCCAGGAAAAAGGCAATTGGCAAAAGAGGTGAAAGAATTACAGCACTTGTTGCATCAAAATAAGATGTTCACTTTAAAATTAAGTTTGCAGGTTAATTCAACTAGGGGCATGTCTGATTTATCTACAACATTTATTTATGAAAGATGATGCTCATTAAATATTATTAATGCTGGTATATTACAATATCAACATTACAAGAAAGAGACAAGCAGAAAAGGGTATAACTTGTCTCCACAATCCCACTAGGAGGCAAATAGGCAATGCATATGCTCTTACAGACATACTCCAAGAAACCCTCACTCCAAATAGGCCTACCCAATTAATGTTTACTCTGTCTGCTTCAAATGTGTTTACACTCTGAAAACTAATCATACTCCGATCATGTTTCTCTAAATCGCAATGCCTCTGCTTCAATATTATTTCTGACCAACCATAGTGCCCAGCTGACAGCAATGGGACAACACTGATAGTATTACAGCACAATTTGCATATGAAAATGAACTAATCAAAAGCAGTAACTCCAAGTTCTAATCAATTCATCTTCCCACATCCCTTTGTAATATTGGACCAGAATACTCAATAACAGTTCAATGCTTCCTGGCCCATTTTTGTTATTAATGACCTCATCCATTTCCACGAAAATAATACAAGCCCACAAGCCAAAATGCATAACAGACACCAGTCAGCTTTTTTTTCCTTGACAAATGGTAGGAGCTCCACCAATCCATTTCAGAAAAATTGGGTAACAGATCCAGTGAGAAGAAAAGAAAGCTTAAGGCAAAAAAAAAAGGATAACAGACAGGCACATGAGCTAGTCTACTGTCTACAATCCCATTTAAAGTCATAGAGTTGTTGTGCTAATTTTACTTGGGAAATGTTTCAATTACTCCTTTTTTCCTTTTTTAAGAATCAAAGGTATACACCATAAAATGAACAAAGTTTCCCTTGTTCTAAAACTTTCCATTCCTTTCACAAAATACAGTAGTTTTCCATGAATAACTTCAACATAAAAATACTGAACAGGAAACCTCACCTCTGCCTGCCGGCCAGCATGTAATCTAACCCCAGATGCATCATACATAACCTACATGGGAACAATTTTAGTTATGCATGCAAATTTCAGGATTAACAATCTAATTAATAGTGGGTTCAATGAAGCAATAGTAAACATTTATTACAGGCATGAACCACATAAAAGAAACAAGTTCCTAGACCACATATCTTCTGAAATTTAAAATAGAAGAAAAGTAAGATGCTGCACAAATGCATACAATGTCATTAAAAATTACGAAGAAACATTGTGGTTCACCTGTTGGATGATCCATTTCTTAAAAGAAGTAGGTTGATCATGCAACAACCATTGCTAGTTGGTAGGTAGATGCAAAAAATGCAAAAATTCAGATTAAAAATAGAGTTATATATCAAGCTCCAACAAATAGATCCATCAATAGAGGTCCAACCAAATATTACATGATCTGTAGAGATTGCTAATCTAATCATCCAATCCAATAACTCAATGGTTGACAAGAATGTTCATAACCAAGGGGTCTTGGCCTTGGGTTTGAGCCCAGCCCCACAACCAAAAAATCTGCTCACCCGAAGCCCACTCCACACCATTGATTCGACTTATATACATCTATGGCTATGCTACTGTATATAAGTCGGTGGAGTGGTCCTTGTATACCCCACTGCCCACGTTTGAGCTGTGTACGACAAATGGTGTTTGTACCGCAAAAGTTATTTGGCTCTCCCCCTCTTCCACTCTCTTACTAGTCCATGGTGAAAAAAGTGTGGTGGTTGCTGTTTTTTGTGTGACAAGTGACAACATTGTGGAATCACTGGTGACTAACTCAACAAGAGAGGCGATGTAAAATCAATAGGTTGTAGGCATAACTATGGACTATAAGATCAATAAATTCAACATTACACTCTTGAGGAAAAAGGCTAATACTGACAATGATGTCAATGATGACAAGCATATCATATTTATGATAATGTGAAACTATTATAATATTTGTACAATAAACATTAACATTATATGAATATTTAGTCATTCATGGTTCAGCATGTCAAGACAAATAAATCATAATCACAAGGGAGATGGAATTTTGATCAAGAACATACAACACATGCTAGAACCACGGCTAGAGCAAACATGGAACTCCCAGCACCTTCCTGCAAACCAATCGCCATAGCAAGAGCTGTCACAGTCACTGAATGTGATGATGGCATCCCACCCGACCCAAGTAACCTCCTAGAGTCCCATCTCTTCTCCTTAAACCTGCATGTCTAGCATGGAAAAGTATCAATGCATGATTTAAAAAAAAAATATAACTTTTATATATAAACAAGTAGAATATTTGCAAGTACATTTCTTTAATTCCCACATTCGGTCAGAGGTAAGGATGCTGATAAGGGATGCCGAAATACAACTCAAATTTCCAAATATTTAGGACACTATGAATTCCATTATAATTAGATACGCTGACATGATTTTGTACAATAGCATAGAGCATTTAGGTTATAAGAGTATTTTGAGAATACACACCACACACACAGTTTTAGTTTACATATCAACACAGTATTTCATCTGATGCAGAATCACATAATCATTTAATATAAGCTTTTTACTTCCAAGGCCTGTCTAGTAAGCAATTGATTTCACTATCCAAATATCCATTCATCGACCATGTTAAAGCATTTGTGCATCATAGGCTAATTACTGTGAAAAGTGACTTTATTAGAGATCCTTTGTCTCCATCTGTTCAAGGGGCATCGTGTTATTAATATGGATGCTCCAACCCATTTTCAAAATATAATCAAATACTATGACAAGTGAAAAGTGATCAAACTTCTACACTTATCAAGCTAGTATCAGCATTTAATGCAGCGCATCAAAGGTGGTCCAATTATTAATCACTAATCAAGCTGCCGCGCGATGGAAACAAAAGAAACCAACATTGAATTAATAATATGGCGATGAAATTTAGTGGTTCAAGAAGCCGGTGCACCTTGACCAACATTTAGGGTGTGTTTGTGCCGGATGTAAGAGAAAATGAGGGAAAGTGTAAATTTTCCCTTTGACCACCTAAAAACATGATATTTATGCTAAATACAAAGTGGAAAAAAAATTTCCCCAATTTTTCCTTTGCTATTTTGTCTTATTAAGAGAGGGAGGTAAATTTTTCGTCACCCAAGAAGAGTGAAAGTGAGGGAATCTGATTCTCTCACAACATATTTTATTTTTTCTTATTTCCATCACTTTCTGTGACTGCACACAATACATTTTATTTTCTGTCATTTTCCATCATAGGCACAAACAACAGTTTTTATTTTCCCTTACAACATATAAACTGGTCAAAGTGAGAATGATTTCTTTTCCATCAATTTCCGGTTGACTCAAATTCCTTCCATTTCCTATATTTTACCTTCAAGATTGTGTACAAACATACCCCCCCCCCCTTTTTTAAGAAAATGTAGACACTTGCTACCACGATTTTATTACTAAATTGAAGTTACAAGGTCTGAATTGGGGATGAGAGGAAACAGAGGGTAGCATACATAAATAAACATAAGAAAAGGGGCTTAAATGGCTCAGGGAGCTTTTCAACCAGCAAACAGAAGACGAAGAACTACATAAGGGGCTTAAATGGCTCAGGGAGCTTTTCAACCAGCAAACAGAAGACGAAGAACTACATCTCGATACAAAGGAGACCTCCTTTGAAATGCACAAAAAAGGTGCTGCAGAAACACAACAATACATTCTCGACACTTCAAACATCATATTTTGCTATTATACATGGAAAAAAGAAGAAGCAAGTCAACATAAAGAAAGGCATTGTAACACCAACACAACAAATCACAGATATCACGACATCATGCACGAACACTAGTAAAAACAAAACAGAAAGAGAACGAACCAGGTCGTGAAGACTTTGAGGAACTGAGCGAGGGCGAAGGCGATCAACGCGGAGACAAGGGGAAGGTTGGATGAGATGGGAAGAGGAGAAGATGCCGGCGTCGATCGGGCCGACGCATCCGCCACCGTCAACACCTCATCCATCGATTTCAACCTCCAATCGAAACGATGTTGTTTTCTTTTGTACCCCGAACGATGTCGGATCAAAAAGGGCGCGGCGGCAGCCGGGGAACGGCCACTCCCCGCGCCTCTTAATGTTGCGACTGATGAAGAGAGGGGGGGGGGGGGGGATATGAGGAGATCGTGAGATTGTCTTCAATGGAGTTCTAGGGTTTGTTTTTTGGGGATTCGATGAGAGGTTGGTGCGAGATTCGGATTCGTGTTTCGCGGTTTCGAATTGGGGGAGATTTTCTGGTACAGATGACCCCGGACCAGCGTTGGCTACATCGGGACCACCTTCAATAAAAACCTGTCAAATGGATCCGATAATATTAATCCAAATTAGATATTGATATTATTTTTTGAATAATTCGGGTGAAATATTAAAAATATATGGGAATTCAAATTAAGGTCGTAAGGTTTATCATTGACATAAATTATAAATGGTTTTTTTTTAGTATGTATACTATTAAAAAATATGCTATTTAATTATATACCACTCTAAATAATCTATTTATTTTTATATCATTGAAATATGTAGAATGTATACATATTTACCATCGTAGTTAACTTTTATTTAAATTTTTATATAAACAGCTAAAGTCTTTGAGAAAAGACCAAATTATCCTTCTTCTTTTTTTTACATATTTAACTTTATCAAACACAATATTTATAAAAATATAAAATATTAATCTTAACATTAAAATGATAAATTTCATCTAAAATCCAAAAACATAAAAATTAATCATACAAATTATTTATTAGTTTATAAAAATCCCATTTTTTTGCATATTTAACTTTACCAAATACAATATTTATAAAAATATAATAATTATTAATACTTACATTAGAAAAAATGAAATAAATTATTTTGCGAACAATTAATAATATATATTATAAAATAAAATTTTAAAAAAAATTAGATCTCGATAGGAAGAAAATGAAAGCAGGGGTAAGGTTGAATAGCTCACGATTGATTTTGAAAGAACATAAAATTAATTAAGTTATTATGTTTAATTATTTACATTATGACAAAAAATCATATGTTAAAGTTATTTTTATCATTTTTACTTTTTGATTAAGAAACTAACTATAGTTAAAGTTCATTTTAGTTAAAAATGATAAAAGAGGGACACATTTTTACATTAAGAAAAATTCTAATGGTATAAAAATAAATATATTCTTTGTGATGGTAAACAAAAATATCATATTTTTTTTATGGTATACATGCAAAAAACCCATTATAAATTTATGGGAAAAATCTATACAGCTCGAAATTCATATGACACTGACTTTTCCTAAAGTCTATATAACCCCATTAAAACATCTATGTAAATCTAAATAGTCACATGAGTTTAAAATTTTCATTGACAGATTAGGATTATTCTGCGAATATTTTGTTTGATCAACATTGGTTGAAAATACAGTATACCAAAAACCCCGTACAATGTGTTAAAAATACACATTGCGCTAAAAAAAATATGTTAAAAATACGAAAAATCTTATGTAAATAACGATTTTACCAATTTGGGTAAGGTTTTATAATTTATCCGAAGAGGTAAAATCGTCATATACAAAAGGTTTTTCGTATTTTTAACAAATTATAGGATATTTTGTTATAATGTGTTTTCAGTCAGGGTTAACAAAACAAAAAATTTGTAAAATATTCCATATGTCAATGAAAATTTAATTCAGAGTTATTTGGATTTACATAGGTGCTTTCAAGGGATTACATGGACTTTAGAAAAAGTCAGGGAATTTATATGTATTCTAGACAGTTTATGAGGGGTTGTTTGTATTTTTTACTAAATTTATGTATATGGTCAGATTCTTCAGATTGGTTGCACTTATATTCATACCCATATTTTAGATATTAGTATTTTTTTAATAGATTCAAATTGGTTTTTATTTACACACGATATGCTGTGTAAGTACATTTTTATATGCGATATACTATATCATGTTTTATATACATAAATGAAATAATTTTTTTAATAATTATTCATAAATCATTTGTCAATATCTCGGGAATTGTTGTAAATAACAAATCATCATGGATATTTTGTCAAAAATGTGATTTTTAGGGGTATATATATATATATACAAAAAAAAAACCATTAAGATTTTGTGGATACGAATATGATATTATACAATATATAAATATACACACACACACACACATATTGATAGATAGATTTTTTGTTTCATCTTTAACAAAATATAAAACAAAAAAAATAATGATGTGACATGATTACTATCATTCATTCAATATATCTTTACAAAGAATAGTAGTGTGATGAAAGGATAGGAAACTTTTTTCATTAATAATATAGATATAGATGAATACATA
Source organism: Acorus calamus (assembly GCA_030737845.1). NCBI lineage: Eukaryota > Viridiplantae > Streptophyta > Magnoliopsida > Acorales > Acoraceae > Acorus > Acorus calamus. The sequence continues at coordinate 5,290,767 of CM060871.1, read as the reverse complement.
TATATTTTTCCTCTTTCCAAAAAAATATTGTGTACAAGAACATAAAAAATAAGAGAGAATAAAAAGAGAATCAAGGACTGAGGGAGGAGTGATGAAGAGGCCCACTGTCACGGGGTCGAAATTTGGACAAGGAAAATTTTGGCCTGTGAGAACCAGAACTAGTTTCCTCAACTAGTCAGCCCACACACCTTTTCTGGCACACAAGATACTAGACACAATTTCTGGCATCCTTTACTCTCTCTTAAAAGGAATTACACTTTCAATTATGGTTGCTTCACTATTTATAGGGTACAAACTATTATGCTCGTGTAGGGGCCACTTAACACGTGAACATAACCGCTTTTACCCACGCAGGGGCATAAATCCCGGCCTTGATCTCTCACGCTCTCACATGGCCGATGCGCTCCACACCGATCTCGTCCGCGCGCGTATCTCGTGTGCATCCCGTGTGACTGTTGCACTCCGCGCATCCTTATCCACGCGCGCATCTCGCCCACTTCCGCGTTCAGTGTGATTGTCTGCCCACGTGTCACATTAGACTGCATCCCAGGCGCATCTAACTGCCACCCTCGCAATCTTCGCAGCTGACCGTATCCGTGGCGAGCCCATGGGTGTTGTGTCATGTCATGCACCACGTCATCCACGCTTTTTGCAAATCTCGGTGCTTGCGTGTCCCCGACGAGCCATTCCGCGCTCATCCTTGTGTCACGCCTTTTGCTCGGACACACCTGGTCATTGCGCACCGGGTGTCTTGCACTATTGCCTGAGTCTTCTGCAGGGTTCCCAAGTATTTTGAACTGAGATCTGGGTGCATCTTCAATCCCTATATCAAGGTTCGCCCATCACCCGAAACACATCTCTGAGCAACCCAACATGCATGATTTGGCTAAGCACCCATGAGTCGTGCCATCCCCCCCCCCCCCCGCCCCCCGGTGTGCCATACCTACCATCCTCACGCGTTGGGATGTTCATTGGAAATTAAATAAAAAACAAATCACTATGAAATGGCAAGAGTCAAATTAAATACGACAAATCCTGCTTTAAGCAGGAAAAAAAAAGTGGTTGATGGGCTCATGGGCCCAAGTGTTTGATAAGCCCGGTTGGGCTTGGTTTCCTGGGCAGTAGCCCAGTGTGCTATCAGGCCTCGTATGGCCTGTTGTTGTGTGTTTCAGGTACTTGTACGCTCCAATGGAGCCTTTAATACCAAAAAAAAAAAAAAAAAAAAAAAATTAAATACGACAAAAGAAGGGAAATTTTAATAAATAACCTTGATTATTTTTTTAATTTCACTTTTAATCCCCCCCCCCCCTTCCCCATTTTATTTGTAGATTCTAACCCTATTATGTCAATTAAAAATCAGCGCTCATTGAGTATTTGTAGATTCTGACCCTATTCTGACCCCATTTTATTTGTAAATTAAAAATCACTTTTTTAATTTCACTTTTTAATTTCACTATTATGTCAGCGCTCATTGAGTATTTTTATTTTTATTTTTTTATAGAGTATAAAAACAGCATCCACATGGGTGCTGTTTTTTTTTATCTGATTAACACTGGAGACATGTTATATATATCACATCTCCAGTGAAAAACCTGATGCTTTTTTTTTATTTGATTAACACTGGAGACATGTTATATATAACATACCTCTAGTGGAAAAAAGTTTTTAAGTGGAGAAATGTTATATATAGCACGCCTCCATTAAACAACACATAATAATATGGTATAATTTGATTTTTTTCTTTCTATTTAAGTCATATTTAATATTTTTATTTTTTTGGTTTGTAAGAACAAGGGGGTGGATGGGAACATATTTGGATTTGAACAATCAACATGCAAGAATTTTTAAAACTAGACCAAAAAAATATGTTCCCATCCACCCCCTTGTTCTTATATAAAAAAAAATTTAAATAAGATCCAAATAAGAAAAAGAAAAAATAAAAAACCAGAATATTAAGATTGTTTAATATTAGAAGCGTGTTATATATAGTACGCCTCAACTTAAAAAGTGTTTTCCACTGGAGGTGTGTTATACAAAACACATCTCCATTAAAAATTGTTTTGCACTTGAGATATGTTACATATAATACGTCTTTAGTGTTAATCAAATAAAAAAAGCACCCAAGTGAGTGATGGTTTTATACTGGAGGCGTATTATATATAACAAACATCTATAAAAAATAAAATAAAAATAAAACTTAGTTAGTACTAACGTGACAACACTGACCAAGTCCAAGATTAGAATATGCAAATAAAAATGGAGGGGGGTTAAACGTGAAATTAAAAAAATAATCAGGGTTACTTATGAAAATTGGCCAAAAATAAACATGGGATTAATTTTTTAAACTTTTTTTTTTATAAAGTCAAGATGGAGACCCTGTGTTTTGGAAGCAGGGGGGGGGGGCTAATACCACCCCATGAGTTATTCAACCCACCCCCTTAATCTATCCCACCCCATCTATTTTTTATGAAAACTAACCCAACCCCTATATATATCCCCATCTTAACATCACAACCCCACCCCCCCTCATAAGTTCCCATTCCCTCTCTCTCCATCCGATTGAAACTCCTCCTCCCCTATCATTTCTCATCCTATTGAAACTCCTCCTCCCCTCTCCCTTTCTCATCTCAACCGGCGTTCATCCTCTCCCTGGCGGCGCCTCATCTCCCGGTGCCACCTCTCCCGCTTCTACATTCCTATCACGGCTTCCGACGTCCACTATTCCACACTCCATATGATAGAAGAAGGTTAGGTCTCTTTCTTTTTTCTATTTTTGTTTTCCTACATGTTATACTCTATCTTTAGGTCACATTTGTGCTAGATTTATTTGTATAAACTCTATATAAGAAACCCTATAATTTTTTTGAAACATAACCCTATTTTTAGGGTGGTTGGTGAAATTCTTAATTGTTGAAATTGATTTTATATGTATGAAAATGTATATGGAAGTGATTTTATTTTTATGGAAATGTGTATGGAAGTGAATTTATTTTTATGGAAATGTGTATGGAAATGAAGCATAACCATATAATGTTTTTTGGAATATAATCCTATTTTATGTATATTTTACCCTTTTTTTTTGCTGCTATTGACATATAACAAAGGCAGCCCCTGTTGTTCTAGTATTAGGACCGATACTTCCATCAATGATTATAAACATTTCAGACTTGGAAGATATTCCTAGTTTATGTGTTTTTTTTTTTGCTACTATTGACATATAATAAAGGCAGCCCCTACTGGTCTAATACTGGGATCAATACTTCCATCAATGATTATAAACATTTTAGACTTGGAAGATATAGTCTGTCAATGCTCCACTAATAATTTTGTTGGCTAAATTTGCTTCTCATGGACAAATGTTTAATTAACATTTTTCTTTCACAATATTGTAAAACACTCATCTAAGTAAGCCATACTTTTACTAACCACCAGTGTCTCCTGTGGATGAATATTTTGAAAAATGAGTCTATTCTTTGCCAACCATATCTGCTAGCACATCATTATGAAAAACATCACTTTTAACAACCCAAATGATACTTTCTTCCAAGTGTCATGTTTAAACACCTCTTTTCAACTAAAAGAGGTTCATATGTAAACAGGGGGCCATTATTTGTTAGGAACCAACCTTCAACAATTTGAAGTAACATGGCAGTACATGAACAGGAAAGAGAAGAAGGGGAGGAGGTTGTGGTGATGTGAAGGGGGTTATAGAGTATTGGGTGCCTTGCTACGTTTAAGTTCCCAAAGAGTGGGTTAGTGCTTATCATTCCATGGAATTAATTTTGTTAGTTTTTTATGTTTGTTTCATATAAATATGCAAGCATTTTGTATTGGAGTCTTTTATTTTATATATTGAACATTCTATTTTGACCATAAACCTAAAGGATATAAAATATGTCAATGTGTAGAGTATTCTATTGTATATCAAGCAAATTTGCTTATGAAAGTGATGATATATCCCATCAATAGGTTCCTTATTTTTTTAGCATGCAAATTCCCAACTATATGAAATAAAAATAGAGGCGTGGTATAAGCAATCTGGATATGAATACATTCCTAAGAAAACTATTAGATTTCATTCAAAGTCTAAATACGGACCGATAATTGATATGTGGCTCTAGATTTGTCTTCATCTTCTACAAAGTGGAGGAATTCATATTTTTTTCCTGTCTATAATTGATATGTGGCTCTAGATTTTTTATTTTTTCTATCTATTTAGGTGAAAAAGAGCACTTTTGTGGGTTTTTTTTGTGTGTGTGATATATCCATTCATTTGACTTAAAAATTCAGATATAAACTAATAGATATTGAACTTAAAATCCAATGTTGGTTCAACAAATACCTCAATTGATTATGATTAGTAATTCCCCTCAAATGCAGTGAATAAAAAAGAAGTTAATGTCCTCCATTAAGAACCACTATCAATTGATTATGATTGTCATTTCCTCTCATGTTTTCCTAATGATTCACTGATGGCATGCTTAGATTATGACTTCTGATGTTGCAAATAGAAATTTGTCAATGAAAATTATAGGAACAGTAGACTCACAAAAAGATATGGTCGTGTTATAAAAATCAGTATGTAAATTTTACATCATCATCATCCTTATCTATTTTTTTTTACGTGGCTGTGAAACAAACCACTTTCCATGGATTCTTGGATTTGAGAAGCTCCAAATACATGAGTACTAACAAATTTTTTCAATACAGTATGGATCCAAAGAAACGTGTCCGACCTACATCTTCCAACCGGAAGAGTAGATCAAAAGATGCACCTTCAAGTTCTCAACATGTTGTGGAGGACCCTCAAGAAGAGGAAGTGGTGGTGGAACATGTTGTGGAGGACTCTTATGTTTTTTTTTGTTTTTTACTTGGTATGTATTGGCCGATGTTCGAAGTTTCTTGCATTATTTTCTTTGAACAAGTGATTCAAATGTTGAGCGATGTTGTTTTCATATAATGGCTATTAGGATCAAACTTAATATTAAATTCCAAGTATACGAGTTTTAAATGTTCCAAGGTTGTGAGTGATTCAAATGTTTGGAATGTATTGGTTGATGGGCAGGTTTCGAGCAATCACTGGCCTAAGGCTAGATGAGCTTATGTCTTGGTTCTGCATTGCATCGACAATGATGTTGTCGACAAAAGTCAATTATGTCGACATTAGTTGTGTCGAATCAAGCAGAACAAAGTCAGTCAATAAGTCCAGTACATGGTTCGACATTAATAGTGTCAAAAATTTACAATTCTGTCGACATTAGTAGTGGCGAATCAAGCAGAACTAAGCCAGTGAGTCCAGTACATAGTCCGACACTAATCGTGTCGACCATTTTACATTCTGCCGACATTAGTGGTGTCGAATGAAGCAGAACAAAGTCAGTAAGTCCAGTACATGGTTTGACATTAGTAGTGTCGATAATTTAACATTTTGTCGACATTAATAGTGTCGAATCAATCAAAACCAAGTCAGTGAGTCCAGTACATGGTTCGACACTAGTGGTGTCGACTATTTTAAATTCTATCGACACTAGTACTGTTGAAGTATGCAGAACGAAGACAGTAAGTCCACTTCAGTTTCGACACTAGTAGTGTCGACCGTTATACATACGGTCGACATTAGTAGTGTCGAACCAATCAGAACTAAGTCAGTACGTCCAATGCATGGTTCGACAGTAGTAGTGTCGACAGTAGGTAATGTAGTCGACATTATTAGTGTCGAATGAAGTAGAATCAAGTCAGTAAGTCCAGTACATGGTTCGACACTAGTAGTGGTGGGGTGAATGCCTAACGGGGTGGTAATAACCGCACCCTGGAAGCAGGATTGAGATGGAGTAACAGTGGATAAGGTAGATAGTGGAAAAAAAATATTTAAATAACGAGAATAATCCATAATTGACACGGCAAAATATAAGACGGAATGAAGTGATATAATATTTTAGGCCCTCTTGAATTTGATTATTTCAAACTAGCATAAGAAGATTAATCACATCTTCGTATCTTATAAATCACTTGACCACATATCACATCATTTTTTTACATTTTATAAATAATTGATTAACATTTTATACATTTTTTAATCACAACTTCTCACTAGTCAACCAAATAACAAAGACTTTTTATTACCTTTTCAACAAGAACAACTGAAAATACAATCAAACAAAAAATGATTTATTTCAATAGTGTAGTTATCAATCCCGAATTACCTAATTCCTCAGGGGACTCAAGTGGAAAGCATTCAGTCTATAGTTCAACAACTTCATTATCAAGTGAACATGAAGGATGGATCTTCAGCATGTGATGTCTTGATGATCTATATCCAATCAAATGAATTGAACCCATTAACAAATCTCACTTGGTCTTCACTTTACAACACCCCTTGTTAGAAATGTTTTTTTTTCTCAACTTCAAACACAAATCACAACACAAACAATACAAGGCAAATGAGCTGCAACTCAGTGGCTTGTTCATTTCACCTCGTGCTCCACATCGACGCTGTTATATTCCTTCTCATGGCATCCGCTTCTTCATTGATCTGGCCGGGGAAATAACATTAAGGGGTGATTCTGGGAGGTGATGGTTTTGGTGATACATAATTATGCAAGAACCTTCTTATCGTCTCGTAACTGGTAAAAGTAATAACCGCAGCTGGGGTAGTTCTCAACAGGTTGGTGGCACAGCCACGGTAAAAACCTGGTATGCCTTCTGCATGGAAAACCTTTTTAATGCAGTCCACTGCACCTGCATAATGGTTCACAGAATTGCGCACATGGCCTTGTTCTTGAAGCCTCGAGCGTATCACCTGATCAGTGAAATCCCAATACTCAAGTAAATTTTCGGAATACCTATAGACAGATGATGATGGTTTCCAAAGGCTTCATCTAACATAGTGCTTTCATTAAAAAAAACAAAAAACAATATGGTGACATACGGATTTGGCAAGTTTGAAATTTTCAGTTCGATGATGATTTAGAGCTACTAGGTAATGTGGGATTCATTTTTAATCTTATACAAAACAATGCTATTTAGCCTTTGATGTGCACAAGAACTCTGAATCGCCATATGGTGTCATTGTTCATGTCCCTATCAATTGGCAGCTTTGGCAACTGAACTTTATGCAAATTCTCCAAATATGCATGGTTTACAAAAACATACAGAATCATCTGACAGCGTACCTCATGAGGGTAAGTCATCGTTGATGCAAGTACTTTAGCCAGTGAAGAAGCAATTGCCACATTTCCGGTGCTGAGCTTATCTACAGTGGTATCATCTGTCACATGGTTGTTAGTCAGGAATGTAGCAGCGTAGAACAACAAATAAATCATCAAATTACAGAGAGGTCATTACCCCTTCTTGCCAAATAGGCTTTGATCTTTTCATAAGCAGGAAACTGTATAGCAACATGGCATACCCCTGCTAATGAAGGTAAAAGCCCACTGTTTACCACATAAAGAAACACAAGTTACTAGAATTTGTAAGATGATGAAGATTTCGAAATGAACCACTCCTCAACTGGCTAAATTTGAACATTCAAACATTTAACCAACATTGTTCAAACATAAAAAGGGATTCTCAACTCCTAGATATTTACAAGATATGGTAAGATTCCATTATTTTCTGCATCATTTTCTTGTTATTTAAAGAAGACTTGCATGCTACTTTATTCCATCAAGTATGAATTATTGGATGGATCGTTAATACTGTCATATATGGACCTAAATTTCAACACTCAGTCCCAACAGCTTCATCAATCACAGTCAACCACTTAAGAAAAACTGCATGGTTGACTAATTGTTAATAAAAATCAAACAAAAAATAACCTGAAAATATAATAAAAAATCATTTTTCCTTTTGTTAGGCATGTAACTCTCTAATAAACAGCCTATATTAGTAAAAACAGATCGCATTGTGATTGATAGCTTCGGTTTTATATGATATACAAAATCAATAATTCATAAAGATTTCTCACCATAGATATATCAAAACAAAATTGATGAGACGTCAAACAGACCCATTCATAAATCGCCTTACTCTACTGCAGCATAAAGGTAGTAGAACATCTGTTTGTTTTACATTTCTCAATTTTGTTTACAGAAATGATTATCATTATTTTATTGGTCTCAATCAGCATATTTGATATAGCGGCTTAGGGTATAGATGAGAACCAAAATATACTAGACCAGACATAATCATACAACAAAAACTGACCTGTATAATCCTCGGATTCCCTCTTCATGTGCAATTCTTCTCAAAGCCGAAAAAATATTTTTGTATGGCACAACATCTGACCTCATTCCCTGTGTCTAGAGAAAGGGGAAAAACAATGACATCAATTAGGAAAGAAAGTAACTAGGTATGGGGTATATGGGAGAACTCACGCCGTCAGAAACCCAACACCCTATTCAAAACCACCAAACCCCTCTTCATTACTCCCCACCTAAAGAAAAGAAAAAGAGTTACATAAACCCCTATAGATTAGTTCATGACTTAACATAGGATGTCATGATCTAATAGCTGTGAAAGGGTGCTGGGGGTTTTTTTTTTTTTTGGGGGGGGGGGGGGGGGGGGGGGGGGGGAAGTTTTGCACGGTCAAAATGTGAATCATGCACTCACACTATTAGGGGGGACACTTTCCAACAGGATTACAGTGTTGTATTTCTGGGCCACTAAGACAATCAAATATGCAATTTATCACTTATTCTGTAACTGGAATAAAAAAAGACTGGTAAACTACAAAACTGATGTATAAAATTCAAAAAAGGAAGAAAAATATAACACGGAGAGAAACAAGAGTACAACGGAACACCATTATGTGCATGGAGGGAGAACCGTTTTGGGGGCTGAGGCTCTAACAAGCAGAGCTAAAGGGAGTGACTCGACAAGAAATGGCAAAAGTAATAGAAATCATAAAACATTAATTAACTATGCACATCAAGTCTAATAAGTTGTTTTGATTTTATTTTATAGACAGGCTTCGGTAAGTAACTTTATTTTATTTTTTAATTTTTGAGAAACTGGTAGGGATTAAACCACCAAATCAAATTTAAAATAGTTTCGGGATTCCAGGAGGGAGAAAGAAAAAGGAGGATTAAAAAACAGAGTATAAGAAGGTAGAAGAGGGTTCTACACAGCATGCACTCTGCTTCAAACAAAATTTATATTAAGTCTCAATCTGGATGCTATTCTCCTCAAAAGTCACCCTTTGGCTCCTACATCGTGGATTCCCCAAGCCATTGACACCCTCCCACATATTTTCTAACCACAATGTGCCTATTCTTGAGTATTCTAAATTCTAACAAACCAAACCAACCAGCAAACAGCTGGGATGAAGGATTGGGAAATTTTTGCTTGATTGCTTCTGTCTTCTTTCTTTCTTAGCGTTTTACCTACCCCCCATGGTTAGAGAGCCACATAAAACTTTGAACTTCTAAAGGAGTCTTAAAAACTCGATGATTTACATAGTAACACTTTCTGTTAAAGAATGCTCATTTAACACGTCTCAAAGATAATAAAAACACCCATTTAATTGTCACTCACTAGCTAAATAAACAAGTCTCTAGGCACCCATATAGACAAATACCAGTCAACCTTGCCCATTCCATTCATTGAAGGCCAGTTGCTAGATGGTGGTTCAAACTTAGGCATATCTTCCCTTGAGACTGACTCGTAAGGCCTCAAATATGAAATATGCTAGGTTTGTGGGTGATAACCTCACCTTCTTTCTGAACAGCAGTCTTATAAGCTAGCTTAGCCTGGCCGTGTTCAAAGATATTATTACTCTCCAGTGAAAACAGCCCTTTTGTATTTCTAGAATGCCCAAAAGTGTATGGGATCTCAATAAATCCGATTGTCTTGTTTGCCCGGGCGCCTAAAGTTTTCTTATTAACTGAACACTAGATCCATGAACAAGTGTTTCTCCTTTAGGATGCTAACTCAAGATTCCCTTTTTGCATCCCAGGATATGGACATATTGAAACATACCATACTATGAAACTAAAAATAGAATATGAAATAGAGATAATCAAAGGGATCGAATGCAATATTTTATAGCAAAATTTCAGATAACAGAGGACTAATGAATTATTATAACAGCAATTCTGCCATTTGAATTACTAGTAACAAACAAAAAGGGAATTACTTCTATCACATTAAAAGACAATTAACCCTAAAACGAAAATCCAGGTCATGTAATACAACATACTTGGAGTCTAGTTTTAACAACCCAGAGTGGATTGGTTGAAATAGCTGTCGCTGCTCCAGCACCTGATGCAGCTATCATATTTGCACCGATTGGGAGTTGGTCATCACCATCCACTACATTTTAATACTACAAAAATGTTATAAGGAAAGAATCAAACTCGTAAACACCTCTATTACATAAAAGTAATATAACAAGCATATGTGCATACATAACTATAAGCATAGAAAAAATGAACCTACCATGCGAGCTGAGCAGAGTTTTGAGCTGATTATATACAGTAAAATAGACCTACATAATGAAGTATTAATTTTCATTAATTAGACAACAATTTAAAATATTTCATGAAATTAAATCCTTTATCTGTAACCAAGTAAGAGTACAAATCATAATATTCGCATAACAACAGTTCTAATCCATAATATCTATATAAATGCCATGTGCATGTACTGGTTCAACCACAAATACAAAAAACATGATCAACTTGCACTCACAATAAAAGGCAAAAGAAGAGACAGAAGCAATCTTGCAAAGTTCAAATGGCTAGTTCCTCATGCTATTTGTTGGAGTATTTGGTTAGCGCGCAATGAATGCATATTCTACACAAGAAGATATATGTGAACACTGGGATGGGTATCGCCTGATATTTTAGAACATTGGTTTTTTTGATCCTTGGTGTTGATAGTTGATACACCTCCATACGTCATGGGTAATGAGTGGTTCAGGTATGATCACTTGGGTGGAAATTAAGCCTTGGAGGGGCTCCCTTTAAATTATTTTTTTTCCTTTTCCTTTCCTTTTTGTTTAATTTTATTTGGAGATCCCTCGTCTCCCTGTTGTTCAGAGATTTTTCTTGATAAATGTTCCACATTTTGTCTCAAAAAATATAACTAAAGTAAAAAAATTGAACTCCAGAAAGTACTTCTTTCCGTCCTCTCTTTTCCTCTGATCTTTTTTTGGTGAGTAGACCCAAAATTACAGGCAATAGTACAAAAGGTATCAAGCTATGTACACGAATGGTATATCCCACCCTTCATCACCACCTAGGTGAACACACTGCTGAATCTGCGGTATATAGTAGTGTACAATCCACCTAATTAGAGGCTCCGATGGCCCATGGGTCCAAGTGTGTCGAGTTTGCTGAGCTCAACGAGCCCGACGCGCCAATGCATCCGCACCCAAAGCCCGTCCCAATGAACATAAAAGAAACAGAGCTGAATACCCTGATCCAGAGCCTGACGTATCCGAGCAATGCAAGGCTGAATAATGGGAGGCCCAGGCGCTCCCTCCCAGATGATTCGTAGCAAGGGACTTGCATCTGAACAGATAATCAACTGTGAATGACCCAGATGGACAGCTTGCTCAATGCCCATCTGAATATCAACAACATCTGCTGAGAAGGGAAGAGCCAAGGCCAGTTCCCTCTGCTCTTCTTACATGCTACTAGTGTGATGTGTTCACATTATCAGATCAAATTTATTGTTTATACAACAGTCTCTCTGCAAGTCTTGAATAGACATTATTCATTGCATCCATTAAAAAACTTATACGCTGATGTTTTGTCTACTTATTTGGTTGTGTGGCATAGGCTCATCATTCAAGTGAGAAATCATGACAAGCATATAACCGTTTTTTTTTAATTAATAAGAGCAGCTACAAACCCTACATCCTCTATTGTTTCACCCATAATTATTTTGTTTTCTCTTCATTATGGCATAGTTGAATAAGAAATGATTCTGCCTATGTCTTTAGTTTCAGTGGGCCTCTTTTTTTTTTACCCCAATTCATTAAGAAAAACTAGGGGCCTGAAGCATACAAAGAACAAGATGACGTCCAACCCTCGACATGAACTTCATAGAGGAGGAATCTACCAAGATTAATGTCCCAGATACAACTACAGAACCCTACTCCTCAATCACAAGTTTGCCCCTCATAAACATAACTCCTAGCGCCACATGAAACCTCCTCTAGTCTTGGATGAGATGCATGATTGTCTCCCACACATTCTCCACATTCATAGACTCTCTCACCTCTGAAGAGAAGGTTATTGCGAGAGTTCTAGATCACCCACATCATCGTCGAGATCACCCCTCTTTGATCAATCTCCAAACTTGTCTCATCATCGAGCACTTCATCATAAGGGAAAAGAAAGGTCCTCCTAGTGTGTCCATTTTGCCATGTAAATTTGCATGAGGAGCTTGTGCTGATATGCGAGCTACATGAACACTTTAACCTTCAGAGGAATATTGGTGTGCCAAAGCTGTCTCAACCTCCCTCCCTCTCCACTAATCATAGCATCATCTCACTGAAAACCTCTCCCTTCACAAGGCTCTGTCTGCCTCCCCCTCCGACACCACCAGCCCCTGCAGCTCACAATGAAGATCTGCGATGATGACTACCTCCTCATCCTGAAGGTGTTGTCTCATATGAATGTTCCACGAACCCCGGATCAACGATGCCATCTCTAGCCCACGAGAGCTCGAACAATCTGGGGAACCTGTACAGTCCTACCCAAACATCGTGCTAGAAGAGAACTGTCTTCCCATCTCCCACTTGCATCAGATCACCTCCCCAAACGCAACCACCAAGCTAAGAATCCCCTTCCAGATCATTGAAGGCCTAGTTGTTTCCCTAAGGAATTTGTCTTGTCTCAGCCCACTGTTCCTGTATCAGTCCATCATGATCCTATGCCGGGGGGGGGCGCTACCCAACAACCACCTCCAAACCATTTCGCGAGTAGGACTTTGTTCAAGTCTTCCAACCTCTGGTTTCCTTCTACACATCATGTACAATTTGCGTTGACCATTCAGTAGGTTAGGGTGTTAAAGATGAGCTTTTTTTATTAGGATTAAAGATGGCCTTATTTGGATTCTAGAATTGTTCCATAATAGATTATTGTTTATTCAGGAATATGTCTGTTTTTCCAGGAAGATGCTTTTGTAACTTGACATATCATTAGTCAAGTGCACAAACAAGAATCATCCTTCAAATCTGAAATTCTTTTCCAAGTATACAACATTAACCAATAAATCTCCTATATTGACAAATAGCTAACTCAATGCCATTTAAGTTGGACATATAGGAGACCTTTACATTTACAACAAGATCAATACAAAGTTGAGAGTGAGCTATTGGTTATAATATAATAGAGAATGAATGAAGAAGAAATTTAAAAATTTGTACGCATTAATATCAATTTATAGGACTAGGGTATCTTGTTGTTGAGCAAGAGTCTAAATAGAGAATGCAATACCATGTCATTTGTGAGTAATAAAACAGGAACATAAAAAAATAGTACCTGCATCAAGTTCAATGATAAACATACTTACAGCCCAGTTAGGAAGCAGTGCTAATATTGTTGGAGAAAGGCCACGATACATTCCCCTCACGCCTTCTTTTCTTATAATTTGTTCTAGGCTCATGATGATGAGACTACCTGATTTACATAGTGGAGATGAACTTTCATGGACAAAAATGCATCAACCTGAATTGACTATAAATTCAGAATTTTGATAAAATGGCTATTTGTTGCATGTTAAAATAGATAATGTTTGCTGATATATTTGTTCCTGCTGAGCAGCAAGACTAAAACACTTTCATATATTTAGAAGGGTTGATGCTTTCCAGAGAATCTTGGGAACTATATCCAATAATCAAGACGAGCCGAGATGCCAATGATATGGATCCTAAGGCAAAAAAGAAAGCACTACGTATATTCATGTAATTCTAATAGCACTTTGAAAAACTTTTGGACATTTCTAGATGCTGGCAAAATTTGATTAGTGATTACTTGATACAATATCTACAAAAACTAATTCGTCATTAGCTAGCATGGATACTTCCTATGTACTTTCACATACTCGAATATCGTCTATTATTAAATTTATATCCAAGCAGCACTTTTATGTGGTCTGCTCTCCTTTTTTTTCAAAGAAATTATACTATCAAAAATGAAGTGTCAGTCCAGATTAACTAGACTTCCATTGAACCCACATCCTAGTGTTGTTTTGTCTAAGGTGTGGAAAGATATTCTCGATTTTGCCAATGTGATTAAAGAGAAGATCCAATTCCTTCCTGATAATGTGGTGGAACTAGATTTTGGAAGGATGGGTTGCTCCAAGGTGCTTCTCCAGCACCATTTTTTTCCAATTCTCTTCCAAGTGGCATTGACAAGAATGACCTTATTCATGATCATTCACATGTGGTGAAAACACTATCATTTGGTCTCCTCGATTGCGCCATAATCTAAAATTCTAAATGATGTTGGGGCAGAGGAGTTATATTCTCTTATAGGGGCGATTTAAGAGGTGGATTTGAACTTAGAAGAGGAGGATTCAATATCTTGAAAATTATCTCCTAGTGTCAATTTTTTGTGAAGACCTTTTACAGAAAGCTCAACAAGAACCCCTCCCAAGACCTTCCTACCACCTGGTTTGAGAGGCTCAATTATAATGCCCTTGCACCATTGAAGACCCGGTGTTTCATGTGGATTCCTTAATTCTTACCAAGGTTAATAGGTTGAAATATGCTCAAGAAAATAATGGGACTTGTGAGCATTGTGGGTTGAAGAGGAATTAAGGGACCACCTTTGCTTAAGTTGCCCATTTACTGCGAAGATTGGGAAAAGAAGGGATTGGCCCTCAGTTCTCGGTGCTCTTTCAATGAATTGAAGGTATGCATGTGGTTCCAGAGGAGACGTAAGCGAGGTGACCAAAACATCCTAATTCAATTCTGATAGTTAGTCCCTCATGCAGTTTGTTGGAGTGCATGGATTACTTGAAACAAGTGCATTTTCTAATAAAAGAGGTTCTCCCTTGGAGAACACTTGGGCGGCTATATCTTCAAACCTAAAGACATCGAGTCACCGTGATTTTACGAGTAGACACCCCTTCAACCGTTATAGGCAATCTTTGGTTTCGAACGTGACGCTCCGGGGATTTGTTGGAATGGGACTCCCCATTCCAGTGTGTTGATTTTTTTTTCTTTACTCTTTGTTTTTCTTTTAGTACTTTGTCTGAAGATACCTTGTCTCCTTTGTTCAGGGGCATCCTTTATTAATAAAATTGCTCCTATCTTTCTTCAAAAAAAAAAAAAGTTTCAGTCAAGATGACGCTACAAAAAGAATCCTCATTTCTTAAGGATTCTGTCCTCGGCTACAATTCTGACTAATCCAACATCACTTTGAGAATCCAACTATTTGGATCATGGGAAAGCATATGGAATCCCACATATTCTCATACTTTACCCATTTGATTGAATCATGCATTCCGAAAAAACCATCCTCAAATAATAATACCATTCATCATAAATCATCATGAAAAAAAAGAGTGGATAGTGTGGAATAGTGGGTACTCAAAATCATGACAAAATATAACATGTCCACGGGTCTAGCATCACATCCTTATGAAAAACCCAGAATCTGACCTTTTCGGCCCGGAGGAGGCAAATTCTTCAGTCCATGGACCTGAAGCCTTGTCTTGATCACATCCAAGGGACACACAAAAGTGGCAGCAATCGCTCCTGCAGCGAATCACACCCAACGAAGAAAGATCAAAGAAATTGAGATCGATTTCTAAAAAAATTCAACAACACACAACTAACTGCATCTGCAGGAGTCATTATAAACAAGATGTCTTTGGGAAACCCTGGTTTACGAAGAGGGGAGTGATGGATGAAGAAGACCTGCGGCAGCACCAGCTCCGGCGTTGCAGAGGACTTCTGCGGGGGATGGACCGCAATCCGAGTCCGCCGTCATCTTCAGATCTCGAATGGTTGTGAAGGGGATCTTGGGATTCCGTGGATGTCGTTTTTAGGGTTTCGACGGTGGAACGTATCGGAATTCCATGGTAGCGGAAGACGACGATCTGATTCTCTCGATGTCGGATTCACTGTTTCGGAGAAGATGAAAAGTGTTGTTTCCTATCATAAAAGCGTCATACGGGACTGGGCCCGGCCCATGATGGTATCGTCTGAGGTCGATTGTTTGGAAAACGAGTGTTGTTACACTCAGTATTTCTCTCATTCCAAAACACAGTCTTACATACCACGTTACAAATTCAATGAAGTATATATCTCATTAAATGTTGCAAATATCACATTAAATATTTTTTACACTTATTAAAAATGAGTTCTTTCAACTTGAAATAAAGTGATATAAACTTTTTATCAAAGTATATAATACCCTATTAGATAATGTTTACTATTTAAAAAAAATGAAAACAAGTGAGATCTGAGTTTTGATTTGTGAATGTGACCGAGTCTATCATTTTTCTTGGAAAACGAAATGTTGTTACTCCATTTGGGGGGCTCTATTTGCCCTCCCTCCTAAATAGGTGCACCCCTCGCATGTAAGCACCACGAATTAATTTAAGTGTTTTTATTTGCATTCCCTTCATATAGAAAGGAATACTAACTCTTATGTGCTCCCTCCTCTCAAATGTTAGGGTTTTACCGCTCAGTTGGTATGAAATTCTTCTTCTTCCAGTTGGTGATTAAGTCCCTTGCGTGGCGGAGCTTCTCCTCGTCGGCGTCAGTAGAGGAAGCGAGGATGATTTTGATGCCGGATACAGAGGGGTCAGAGAACAGGACTCATACGTCAGCATGGATGGAGGAGAGAGCGATTAGCGTGGATGGTGGTCGATTCAACAAATGAAGCTTGACACACGGAATGTCGACAGATGATTATATGGTCGACAAGAATGGTGTTGATATCCATCGAGTGGCTCAACACCACTGTAGTGTAGTGTTTGATTTCATCATGGTCATCATGATTGAATGATTATACAGTTCCAATGTAGTGTTTAATTTCATTACTGGTTTATATTGTTTGTTTGCATAGGTATTTTAAATATTTAAATGGTCTGGATTGGTGGTGTTTGAAGGTAAACACTCTAAAATTGAAAGTGGTCAATTTTTTTTCAACTTTGATATGAACATTAACTTGATAGATTTGACACTCAATGTGTCAAGAGAGATGACTTCCATCGACATCTAATCAATCGATCAAGATGTATTAAATTCAAAATTTTAAAATTGAGCGTATCGACACATGAAGTGTCGACATTTTATGAATTCATCGACAATTAAGTGTCGTTAGGTTGTAAAACCCTCGACATTAGCAATGTCGAATCCCTTACAGAGATCCAGAATTGACATCTTTATGTCAAATATTTATATTTATATATAAGAGGGTGTGTAAATAATTTCTTGCCTTTTGGTATGGAATGAAATTGGAGGGGAGGGGGGGGGGGGGTTATTATGGTATGTCTCTTAGCTTTTGTGATTATTGTTTGATTGAAAAGCATCATAGAGTTTCTTTCTATAAATGTTGAAAAAAAAGTCTGATATTTTTTACTTGATTCACTCTGACATTTATGGTCTGTTCGAGGTTGAATTACTTAGTGGCAATAAGTATTTTGCTATGTTTATTGATGATGCATCCATAAAATTTTGGTTTTTCTTGTTATGAACAAATGATCAAATGTTCGAGCACTTTCAGCACTTTTATGCCATGGTGGAACAGGAGACAGGAAAATGATTGAAGTCACTGCAGACCATTAATGGAGGAGAGTACAGTTCGAGAAAGTTCAGAGATTATTACTCGCGTCATGAGATTCAACACGAAAGGATTGAGTCCAATACTCTACAGCACAATAGTGTCGCAGAACGGATGAATCGCACTATTGTTGAGAAAGTCATGTGTATATTGAAGGAAGGCTAGATTGCTTGAAACCTTTTGGGGTGAAGTTGTTTTGACTGCCTGCTATTCAATGAATAGGCCACCATCAGTTCCTTTGGATATGGGGATTCCAGATAAGGTTTAGTCCAGGGTGAGGTTTTGTATTCACATCTAAAAGTCTTTGGATGTAAAACTATAACGCTTATACCCAAAGAGAAGAGACAGAAGCTAGATGAAACAATATCATGTATCTTCGTTGGTTATAGAAATGAATTCGGCTACAGGCTATGGGATCTAGAAACAAAGAAGATTATTCAGCAAAGGGATGTGGTCTTCAATGAAAACCAGACTATTGAAGATTTCGATGGAGTTTTGAAATTAGTTGGTGGTGTTGCAAATTTAACATCGATTCCTTCTCCAATTCAGCCTTCTACAGATGAGGAGAAGATGAGAAATGAAGACTTTAATATGGTGCCAGAGATGCCTGACATTGATGAAGATACATAACATAAAGCTCTTCAGTAGGGGGAGCAGTGTCATTAGTTAGAGACAAAGTATCCGATGAAGAGGTCATTGAGAGAGTAAAAAACTGCAGAGATTTCGATGAAGATATCATTGAGAGAACTTAGACCATCATTGAGATACCCCACCTTTGAGTATATCTATTTTACTGAAGAGGGGCAGGCAAAATTTTTTCGAGGGGTACAGTCTTATGAAGAACATGACAGGTTCAAGCTTTGCGAAAAGCTGGACAGTACGAACTCTAGTTGAAAAGTTACAGACCAGGTTCCTCCCTCATTGGGTTGCAGGGGGAGATTGTTGGATTTGGATTTTCTTTAGGCCCAGCCCATGAGGGCCCAAGCTTTGCCATGCATTGGCACATGCACTGTTCGCGTGCACTATTCATGTGAGCAGTGTACAACCCATTTAATAGGGTTTTTTGGCTCTTCACGAGGTACGTGCAGACAGAAAGAAAAGTTGCGGGGTGTGTTCGGGTTCCGCAACAAAGGAAGAAGAGGGAGTGGAGAGAGGAGAAGAGAGAGCTATTCCTTCTTCAGGTTTCTCCACAGATTCCGATCTACATCAAGGTTGTATTCCCATATTATTTGGAAGATTTATTTAGGGTTTCATTGAGGTAATCATGTATCACTATTTCATTCTGTATTCCTCAAATTTTGCTAAAACTTGATAGAACATTATTTCTCATTATATTTTGGTATAATGGATTGTTTCTGGAGTGCCCCGTAGATTTAGGCTTAAGTCGAACCACATTAAATTGAGTGTTTCTTTATGGTTTGCATGTTTTTATATTTTTTGTATGTATTTTTCCGTGATTAGTATTATTTATTTAACACAAATAAAATTGTTAAAAATCCCAATTCTAGACTTCCAATGCTCCATAGAATGTGAAACTACATATTATCAAATCTGCTCTAGATTTGTAAGAGCTGTTCCATCCGGTAAGCAAATCCTATCTATCAATCCGGTACTTACACGACGCCCGTGAACTTTAGCTTGAAAATAACGGGTGTTTGGATCACCTTCAATAATCCCTTTTGCCTTTGATCTCTGTGCCCATATAATCTCCAACTGATGTTCAAGCGCTACCAACCTGTTTGTAGCAGCTCTAATGTCTTCCACATCAACATTTGGTCTATTAGGATCTTGATCCTGTTGAATTAGGATGTTCAAATCCTCATGGGCATGAGCCACCTTCTTGGGGAGATCTCTAATTCTGGTAACATTCCAGTTACAAAGCTCTTTTCGTATATTCACAACTTCTGTTGAAGTTCTCCTAAAGGTGAAGACCCATAATTTACTTGCTACTTTTCTGCCACAATCCTCCCAATATCTGGATATTCAAACCAAAACCTCTCAAATAAGAAAGGTTTCCAGCCCACTGGTCTATGAATTTCTATATCCACCAAAATAGGAGCATGATCTGACACATGTCTAGGTAGTATTTGGACATAGGCAATAGGAAACAGGTCTTCTTGCCAAGAAGATTTTAATATTTTATCACTGTTTTTCAAATGATGACGGTGTTATCATCTCTAAAATATTGCATATTTTAGTAAGTTTGGTCGGATATGAATATCACTTATTTAACAAGTTTCAATATTTATAGTAGGCCAATTTGTGGCTTTGGGGTTGATTTGTGACATGAGAACCATTCGAGATAGTGGCTCTGGATTTGATATTAAATTGACATGATATAAAAGTGCACTTGATTATATGTAAAGAAGATGGCTAGGTGGCAATTGTACAGAAAATATTTTTTAATGACAAAACTATTTCTCTGCAACTCTTCACCTCTTTATTTTTTCTTCAATCTGCATGTAACATTATTTTTTTAATTTCATTTATTTATTTAATTATACATTTATTTAATTAATTAATTATATTTTTATTAATATATATATATATATAATTATCCGTATGAATTGATTATATGTGTTTTTATTTCTTTTTGTAATAAAATATATAATACCAAGTGATTTCAACTACGTCAGTGGCATGTATCAACCTAACCTTTTAAATGCACAAAAGATATGAACAATAATCACTTGTTATATCTGTAAACAATGAAAAAAAAAATTCCACTCTTCAATCCAAGTCTGTTCTGTTCAACCTTTTGATACACATGAGAAACACTGTCAGTGTAGCAAAAATTATCTTATACAAACGAAAAAATACACATTTCCACGACATATAATATCTGCACAGACTATATACATCCGTCTCAATTCAATTCTTTATAAAAAAAAAATAATAATCAACATGTGCGGCATCTCAGGTTCTCTATACAGCAACTAAAAAAACCAAAAACTATATCAGGAACAACAAACCATGCCATTCTCTTGCATCAGGTATTTCTGCATTAACTCAAACACCACACAACATGCGATCACCAAAAGATTGTGAACATGAGCAAGAGAGATCAAACAAATACATTATCTAGAGCAAGTCCTCACCCACTCGTGTCAGGCGTCGTCGATTTGCTAGGCCATACACCCACCACAGAATCCGGCGAACAAGGGTAGTTGTTCTTCAACAACCTCGAATCGTCAGTCGGGGTCGCATTGACATCCTCCTCCTCCACCTCGCGCAATTCATACCCACCAGACTTGATCGTCTTCAATGCCTCCAACACCTCGTCCATCGAAGGCCTCATCTCCTTCTCCGCCTGCAAGCACCGGAAAGCCAGCTCGGCCACCATAGTTACCATCCTCTTCACTACATCATCCGACTCAAACCCGATCTCCGGGTCGACCAACTCGTGCAATGAGTGGTTGTGAATCTTGTTTATCGCCAAGTTCGCAAGGTTTATCTCGTGTCGATGCCTAGTGATGTCAACTGCAGGCTTAGATGATATGAGTTCAACCAACACCACGCCAAAGCTGTATACATCGCTCTTGTCTGTCAACTGATAGCACTGATGGTATTCGGGATCCACGTATCCTGGCGTCCCTTGAGGAGCGGTGGAGACGTGCGTAGCGTCCACCGGAAAGAGTCGAGAGAGACCGAAGTCTGCCACCTTCACTCGAAAGTTGTTATCCAATAAAATGTTGTTAGTCTTAACGTCGCGGTGAATGATTTGGGGCTCGACCGCGTGGAGGTATGCAAGCGCCTCAGCTGTTTCGATGGCGATGCTCATGCGGATGGGCCATGCAAGGACCTTTTCGGATGTGAGGTCTCCGTGAAGATGATCCGCTACTGTTCCATTGGGGACGTACTCGTAAACGAGGAGGAGTTCTCGGCTATGACGGGAGGTGCAACCGTACAAGGAGACTAGGTTGGTGTGGCGGAGGCGGTTGAGGATCGCCACTTCGTTCAAGAACTGTTCGACCCGCTTGTAGTTGTTCTCATAGAGGCGTTTCACTGCGACAATGCGACCATCGCGAAGTTTTCCTAAATTTGAATGTGATTTACTAGTTGTTAGTAGTCATATATTCATGTTGGTATGAATGAAAGGGTTATTGTAATCCAACCTCATAAACAGGACGATCCTCGAGTTACTAGGTAATAGCACAAAAAATATTGGACGGGATCTAGTTAGTACTCAATGCCATCAGTTCTCATCAGTTCCCATGTCGGTTCTACGTGGGGGACTGGGAAGAACTGATAGAATTCAGCGCTGACTGGATCCCATGCTTAACTAAAATTTTGCTCAATTAAAATTCACTAGACATGAATGCAGGCTGTCAAGGTTACCTTGGTAGACGGTGCCGAAGCCTCCATCTCCGAGTTCTCTTGAAGCATTGAAATTGTCTGTGGCCTCCTGGAGCTCCTTGTAAGAGAAAATGTGGGCAGGGTAAACACTACTGCCGGGCTCTGGGTCCCTTTTGGAGGAAGGCTTGGAGGAGATGGATCGAGAGAGGAAGTTGGAGGAGTTGAAAGGGACCGATTTACGTTTTTTGTGACGGCAGCAAAGGAAGATGAGCACCAAAGCAATTAGGGAAACCCCAACGACAGATGGAACGACTGAAGCTCAGGAAAAGAAAATATCTGAAATTAGTATTATGAAAGTCTATAAATACTTTACACTAGTGAGCCTATAACTTTTGAAGAATTGTTGCAACAATAACTTTTCCTCTTTCATATTAAATTTAAGTACACACATTAATTAGCAAATGAATTCAATCAAATTTGTATTTTCTTCAAATAAATTTGCATTTTTTTTTTTTTTGGAATAATCAACCTCATTTAGCGCCATGAATCACCAATTACATGAAATGACGGGCTATAATTTATTCAAACCAATGAAAACAAGACTCCATCATTTTGGGAGGGGATGAGCCACTTCTTGTCAGGCTGGGAGAGGCACCCCCTCATCACTGAGGGGGCTCGTGTTTGAAATTTTACTTGTGCTAATGGGAAAAGGTTTAACCATGAAATTTTTTTTTATAAAAAATGTACCTACCAAAAAAACATTTTAAGAGGGAGTATATAAGTTATTAAAACTAATATGAATAAGATGTGAGCTACTCCAATGTTTCAGTTTGTCATGATAAAAATATAGAAATTTCCAAAAGCTCAACAACTACTATAGACCAGATTTTTTATCTTCTCCTAAACAGATCATTTTAGTATTTGAATAGTAAATGAGGAGGAAGCGGGGAAAAAAAGCGCAACCAATGTGAATATGATATACCTATCAAGACCACCTTCTTTGTCTTTCCTGCCAAATATAAGAAACATTAAATGACATTAGAATAGACTGAAAGTAATCTTTTGTTTTAAATATCATCAAACTTACATAAACACACCAGATATCAATAAAAAAAATATTATATGGAGATAAATGCAAGCACCAGGAAAATATAGCACAGTAGTCTCCAAAACTGTCATTCTTATTGCAGCAGTCAAGATTTCTGTAGGTAATGCACATCAGAAAGGTAGTTGTCACAGCTGATATTGTAAGAGAGTTCAGGAATCTATGAGCAAGATGTAGGACCAGGATGGTGGGTATAAGTGTGGGAGAGAGGAAAATCATTGGAATGTAAGTGGGTATAAGTGTGGGAGAGAGGAAAATAATTGGAATGTAAGTCAATACTAGAGCTGTTTATTTCAATGACCATCCCTGAGAAGGGTTTTTAAATTGTGCCATGGTTCTATTCCATTCAAAGATGTCTGTGATAATACTTTTGCACCTGGCATCATAGATTGCCAGTTGGGGCCAAAAGGAAATTCTGAACGGCGAATGTATGTTTTTGAGGCACACATGTTCTGTAAACACACTTTTCAGAGGTCACATGCTAAGTGAATTGCAAGGTGAGACAGGAATAGGAGTGAAGAAAAGAGGGAGGAAGAGAAGGTGGTATCCATTTGTATAAGGAAACGGTTCCTATGAAACAAAGGAGATGGATGTAAAACTATCTCATTTAAATTTTTGTGCTGTCTTAGCTTGACTTGGCCACCTGACTAGGACCAGGGAATAAAGACAGACGGAAAAGAGTGGAATGGTGGACCTAACTTATTTCTTCCATGCTATCGGTTAAGTCCTTATCTAGAGTCAAAGGATGGCTTTCTGCCTTGGTCATTATCTTTGACTTTTAGGTATGCTTAAGCAATTAAGAAAAAGAAGAGAATACATATCTCAATGTGGGGTTCTCTCAGGATCTCCTGTATCAATGTTCAAAAATAAAAACAAGAGGTTGGGAACCCCTGAAACTCTTGCATTCTCTAGGGACAATGAGGTTAGGATACTGATGCATTTAAAAAGACCTAGCAAATAGCAATGGCTGGGTATTCTATATGGATTAGTGTCGGTTAAAAATAGAGAAAAATAACTTACATACAAAATAAAATACTGTAGTAAACCCAAAAAAGAAGCCCCAAAATGAATTTAGCATGGGTATAATAACAGAGTGATATCAATAGTAAAAAGCAAGTTCAGCTTATGTGTTCTGTGAGGCATGATTTTGTGCTTTTTATGATGCGGTTGTTTCTTAACTTGTAATCTCAGTTCAACATCCTCAATGACATAGTCTCTATAAGTCAATCTGAATTATATTTCAAGAAAGAAAATATAATCAATCGATATAAATCCCTGAGATATCAAAGCAGGCAGATTAAGGTCTCAAATTTTAGCATTTAAGCAACCCCACTAAGATAGAAGCTTAGATAATGGATTATCTAATACAGGAAAAATCTCTTTCACTATATTTACAACTTTTGGAATCTTGTAAAATGTAAATGAGAATGATGGTGAGGAATCGCCAGAGCATGAAAGAAGGATTAAAGGAGGGAATGAGTCCAAATTTAATCGCACTCAAAATAACATTTTCTATATTTATTGGAAGACCTTGTAAAGATGTCTTCTATCCAAACATGGAATTCAAGTTTTTCATTCTTTTATGTAATAGTTCTACAAGGCTATTCAAATTGTATTCTTCCTCCAAAAATAAAAAGTATTTTATGAAAGGCAGCTACATAGTTCATGGAATGACACAGATACAAGGGCTCTGTCAAACCTACTATCCAGGTTTCCTGAAGCATGATAGGCTACTTCGTGTAATCACAAAAAACAAGGATTTTAATAAAGCCCTCAAACACAGTTTGTTCTAGTAGCTTAATGAAAGTGGGAATCTATCTTTCCCCAGTACACCAAATAGTTCAGGAACTTCACTAGCAAAAGCCAAAGGCTAAACAATCATTCCTCTCTGAAGTAGGACTTTATTTTGCAGTTCACTCGCCTATGAAAAATAAGGAAGAAATTTACTTCATCTCAAAACTCTGACGAATTTGCTGTGTGCCTAACTAGTTTTGATCATGGATAGTTCAACAATAAAGACCCTGAACTTCATCAAAAGTTTCGTCTTCCACAATGACTTTCCAGATGAGCAATAACAATAAGACAATGTTCTCCTTCACTATGAACACCCAATTTGGTTTTTTTTTTTTTTTTGTCTAAAAATGAGATTTTCTTTTTCATCAATAAATGCATCTACATTCTTGCATAGATTTTTTGACCAAATATTTGCCAACTGAGGGTTTGGTCAGTAAGAGGGTGACGAAGGAAAGGGAGACAAAGCTTAATCCAGCCCGCTAATCTTGGGAGTATACAACTGAGGGGGAAGGTGTCAGAGGTGAACAATCAGGGACCGAGTTGTTGATGAAGTTGGTCCCTCTGTTAGTAGATTTAGATATAAACAGCTGAACATTGAATCCACAAACAATAATATAGACTAGATATACATAATAATATCAAAGACAAATAAAAACCATGATCTGTCATACCAATAGGTTAACCAGACGTACTGTCATGTATGGGTTGACAAGATGAGAATTTTCACTATACTATTCAATATTTTTGGTGACAAGGAACCCCCAACATTAGTTAAGAAAACCCTAGATATACTGAATCACCCACAAACCCCAATAAGCCAGGGAGGATTCAACCTCCACACTTATGAGGAGCAAAGCCATGGTTCTAGAAATAGCCAACCCTATGCGGCTAATGCTACTTGATATTGATCAATGGAAAAAACAAGTTCAAAGGAGGAAGAAACAAAGTTTCTTGAGTTGCAAAAAAAAAAAAAAACATAATATGATATTATAGATGTCAACTTTATACAACATATTTCCCCATCTATTTGGCACGAACCCAACATGTGTTGGCTTCTAGATCTTTTCTATGTAAACATTTGAAACTTGACATAAAATCAAAGCACACTCCAATCTACTTCATTCCCAAGTTCCAAACATTGATGTATGAACACAGATTTGTCAAAAGAACGAATTTTGACCCGAAACCATTGTTCCCAGCATAGAACAAACATCCCCCAACTAAAGCGAAGAATTCAAAGTTTCCAGCCCCAATTTCCTCAACTATTCTAAATCCTACCCAAATTAGCACTAATTAATGAAAGTAAGAAATCTGTAAATCAAGAGAGTAAAATATGGAAACACTAATAGAACCCAAAAAAAAGGAAGAAGAAATTTGGATTGCCTGAGCATTCCTTGTAATGGACCCGATCCTTGCAAAGGCAGATGGCGCTGCTCCTCATGATGTCGTACCCACATCGCCCGCCGCTCGGTACGCATCCATCAACGCACGTACTCGTATCCCAATCCAGAAGGAACCCATCCTTCAAAATCTTCAAATAATCATCGATGCCCTCTTCGAAGTCCACACTCCGAACGGGTGCAACAAAATGCACACAATCTTTCACTGATTTTGTATAATTATTACTCCCATGGTAATCATCAGGAACGGCTATTACACCAGGACAAATCGGGATCAGTGACCCAACCAAACTAGAAAGACAATCAACAAACAAGTGCATATATCTGTTGGAGGAATTCAACTGAAACGAAGGCGAAGGCGAAAACGAGAAATTCTGTCGAGGCTTGCAGTCCTTCCCTTCAAAGAATTGGGTGCTTGAGAGAACGACCGAGTGGTTGTTGTAGAAGATATTCTGGACGTAGTAGTCCTCGCCGGACAGGGTGAGGACGGCGGGCTTGTCGTCGGTGCAAGAGAGTTTGAATTCCGGGACTCCACAATAGGAGGGCTGACTCTGTTCGACCCAGAAGGGGTAGGTGATGTTGAGACCTCCGCATGTCTGTTGCTTGCAAGAGTCCGGGCTCAGGTAATCAGAAAGAGTTGCATCGAAGGAGAACAGGAACCCTAACAAGAAGAGCTGAAGTTGGAGATTGTGATTCATCTGAACAGGCGGCGGAGGCAGAGGAGGAGGAGATGTGTAGGTTGTGAGTGGTGGTTCTTTGTATATTTTGTGAGGGGCACTCCAAAGTCCAAAGCTTTTGTGAGGCGGAGGGACGACCAGTCAAAGAGTGAAACTTTGAAGGGTTGTTTTGAAATTCGACAATGGAGAGTTAAGTCAGAGATGGGAGGGGACAGCATAGTTATGTGACACTTTTGAATATTGTGAAGATGATTGAAAGATCCTTGGAAATTATTTTTTTGTTTAAATGTGGTCCAGAGGGGATGACATGTGGTTTTGTAGTAAAGTTAAAATTGAGTATTGGGCTTTCTATTGATGGCAAGTCCGTGATCGATATCACAGACTACGATGACTGGGGAGCTGTTTGTGAGGAGCTGCTAGGTGTTGCCTCCTGCAGAGAAGATCAAAGGTGGTAGAATTTATCTGGCATGGCTTAAAGAAACCTTCAGCATTGTACCAGATATTGATTTGGACGACGACATCCTCCAGCAGTATGCACGTGCATATATCCTATTTGTTCTTGGATCTACTATCTTCGCTGATAGCACAGGAAATAAGATCCATGCATGTTATCTTTATCTACTGGGAGATTTGGATGATGCTGGATCTTATTCTTGGGGTGTAGCTGCGTTGGCATACTTGTATAGAGCGTTGTACAAGGGTAGTGTGCTTGGAGAGAGGACGTCCGCAGGATCTTATGGATTTTATTCGCTGCTACAGGTATCATGAAAACTTCAAGTTCTGATGTAAAATTTATTCTTTTTTTAACACTTATTGATGGACACGTTTGTTTGTTCCCACAGATATGGTCATGGGAGAGATTACACGTGGGACGACCGGGTTTGCATGACTCAGAGTTTGTGCTTGGAGATAGACCTTTGGGAGCAAGGTAATACATATTTTTCAACTTCTATTATTAAAGATTGCGATGATCAGATTTCACTAAATTCCTCACTATCAGGTGGAAGGTGACTCAGAGATTTGATGAAAATTCACGAGTTTTGATTTACTATAGAGCACAATTGGACTACCAGCTTGAGTCACAGGTGATTCAAACATTATTATTATATCACAGACACAATATATACAACTCAGATTGTGATACTAATAGTCTCATCATGGAAAATGTGTAGGTTATCTGGCAGCCTTATCTTGGGACATATGAGATACTACCATCTGCTTGTAGGGATCACATGGAGTTGTGGTTGGCTAGGGTCCCACTTATTTGCTTTGACATCGTGGAGATGCACGTGCCTGATCGAGTCACACGTTAATTTGGAGTGCATCAAGACATACCATCTACTGTAGAGGTCATCGACCGGGTGAACAGACGAGGTAAATGGGATACCAATTGGATGGTATACCACCAAACTTTCATCGAGCGTTGGGACCAACGCTTGGATCACATCCACCAGTTGCATCATACCAGAGGTTCAAGGAGATATATGGAGTGGTATTGGGAGAGAACAGTCAGACATATCACACCTCCACCACCCCCACACCACCCTCCAGGCTATGTCGCACAACATTCGGTAATTTCTTGGACATCTGTTACATTTGTATAAAGGGATAAATTATTTTATCTTCATTTATTATAATGTCATATCTCATAAACAGGGGGGACTTACATAGAATATTACTGAGGTGCTTGCAAGGGGGTTGGTATTGTACCCCAATTATGATGAGTGGGGACGTATAATTGCTGTGGCACGTGATTATGCAGAGGCGATGATGGGGCCAGCGAGTACCGCCAGTGCAGATACAGATGATGATGATTACTCCAGAGATGTCATAGATGATAGTGCATTTGGAGTAGGAGAAGATACTGAATTCACTATTGACGACTTCTTTGGTGATGTACGACTGGAGGCAGATTTGGATGAGCAGCCACCACAACCAGCTCCAGTTTCAGATCAAGCTCCACAGATGACACTCCAGACATACGTTCGTGGGCCACGCAGGATTTGGTGCACTTCTACTACTTCCAGTCAGAGATCGGGTGAACAATTTATCTTCTACAGCCACAGACGTACCCTCTTCATCAGCACCTCCTGCTCCAAGGAAAGCAAAAAAGAAAGGGTTCCTGAAGTTTTTTGGATGACTGTATATATGCTTATTGTACTGATCTTTCATGCACAAACACTAATGAAGTGATTGTAATTTATAGAACTTCTGTTTTATTTCTTTTAAGTTGTTTTATTTCATTCCAACAGCATTTTCATATGTTTTCATATATGTTCAATCAGGATTATATCAAATGCAGAATTATGTTTAAACAAAAAGAAAAAAGAAAAAAAAATTAAGGAAAAATCTAAAGGGGACGGCATATATATATGCCGTCTCCTTTAGACGGCATATATATATGCTGTCTCAAGGAGACGGCATATATATGTGCCGTCTACTTGAGACAGTATATATATACCGTCCCCTTTAAGTGTTCTCTTTCAGTAGGAGATGGAGTCTCCTGTATAAACTTTTAAAAAAAAGGCCAACGCTGACGTGGCAGTGCTGACCGGGTCAACGGGGCTAGTTTTGCAATTTTTCAAATTTCAGGGGTTAAAAATGCTAATTGCCCTTGTATATTTTGTGAGGGGCACTCCAAAGTCAGCTTTTGTGAGTCGGAGGGACGACCAGTCAAAAAGAGAAACTTTGAAGGTTTTTTTTTTGTAATTCGACAATGGAGAGTTAAAGTCAGAGATGGGAGGGGACAGCTTAGTTATGTGACACTTTTGAATATTGTGAAAAAGATTGAAGGGTTCTTGGAAATTATTTTTTTGTTTAAATATGATCCGTAGAAGATGACATGTGGTTTTGTGGTAAAGTCAAAATTGTGTAAGTGTCGTTAGGTTGTAAAACCCTCGACATTAGAAATGTCGATCCCTTACAGAGATATAGAATTGACATCTTTATGTCAAATATTTATATTTATATATAAGAAGAGTGTAAATAATTTCTTGCCTTTTGGTATGGAATGAAATGGGGAGGGTTGTTTAAGGTATGTCTCTTAACTCTTGTGATTACTGTTTAATTAAAAAACATTATAGAGTTTCTTTCTATAAATGTTTGAAAAAGAAGTCTAATATTTTGGACTTGATTCACTATGACATTTATGGTCCGTTCGAGGTTCAATTGCTTGGTGGCAATAAGTATTTTGTTACGTTCAGATGTTCGAGCACTTTCTGCCATGGTGGAACGGGAGACAGGAAAACGATTGAAGTCATTACAGACCGTTAATGGAAGAGAGTACAGTTTGAGGAGGTTCAGAGATTATTGCTCACATAATGGGATTTGACACGAAAGGATTGAGCTCAGTACTCTACAGCACAACGGTGCCACAGAACGGATGAATCGCACTATTGTTAAAAAAGTCATGTATATATTGAAGAAGACTAGATTGCTTGAAACCTTTTGGGGTGAAACTTTTTCGACTGCCTGCTATTTGATGAACATGTCACCATCAGTTCCTTTGGATATGAAGATTTTAAAGAAAGTTTAGTCCAGGAATGAGGTTTTGTATTCACATATGACGGTCTTTGGATGTAAAGCTATGGCGCTTGTACCCAAAGAGGAGAGACATAAGCTACATGAAACAGTCTCATGTATCTTCGTTGGTTATAGAAATAAATTCAGCTACAGGCTATGAGATCTAGAAACAAAGAAGATTATTTGGCAAAGGGATGCGGTCTTCTATGAAAACCAGACTATTGAAGGTTTCGATTGAGTTCCGAAATTAGTTGGTGGTGTTGCAAATTTAACATCGATTCCTTCTCTAATTCAGCCTGCTACAGAAGAGGAGAAGATGAGAAATGAAGACTTTGATATGGTGCCATAGATACCTAACATTGATGAAGATACAAAACATAAAACTCTTGAGCAGGGAGATCAGTGTCATTAGTCAAAGACAGAGATTCCGATGAAGAGATCATCGAGAGAGTCAAAGATAGAAATTCTGATGAAGAGGTCATCGAGAGAGTAAAAAACTACAGAGATTCCGATGAAGATATCATCGAGAGAACTTAAACCATCATTGAGATACCCCACCCTTAAGTATATCTATTTTACTGAAGAGGGGAAGGCAAAAAGTTTTCGAGGGGTACAATCTTATAAAGAACATGACATGTTTGAGCTTTGCGAAAGCTAGACAGTACGAACTCCAGGTAAGTGGTTACAGACCGGGTTCCTCCCTCATTGGGCTGAAAGGGGACATTATTGGATTTGAGTCTTCTTTAGGCCCATCCCATGAGGGCCCAAGCTTTGTCATGCATTGGCACGTGCACTGTTCGCGTGCACTATTCACATGAACAGTGCACAACCCATTTAATAGGGTTTTTCTGCTCTTCATGAGGTACGCACGGACAGAAAGAAAAGTTGCGGTGTGTGTGTTCGGGTTCTGCAGCAAAGGAAGAAGAGGGAGAGGAGAGAGCTATTCCTTCTTCAGGTTTCTCCACATATTCCAATTTACATTGAGATTGTATTCCCATATTGTTTGGAAGATTTATTTATGGTTTCATTCAAATAGACTTGTATCCCTCTTTCATCTTCTATTCCTCAAGTTTTGACAAAACTTGATAAAACATTATTTCTCATTATATTTTGGTATAGTGGATTGTTTCTGGAATGTCCCGTGAGTGTAAGCTTAAACCACACCATATTAAATTGGTGTTTCTTTATGGTTTGCATGCTTTTATATTTTTCTACTTGCGGGAAATTGACTCAGGCTTCATATATATTTTTCCACGATTAGTACTATATATTTCACACAAATAAAATTATTAAAAATCCCAACAACGATTCTAGACTTCCAATGCTCCATAGAATGTAAAACTACATATTATCGAATCTGCTCTAGATTTGTAAGAGTTGTTCCATCCGGTAAGCAAATCCTATCAATCCGGTTACTTACAAGACGCCTGAGAACTTTAGCTTGAAAATAACGGGTGTTTCGATCACCTTCAATAATCCATTTTGCCTTTGATCTCTGTGCCCATAAAATCTCCAATTGATGTTCAAGCGCTACCAACCTGTTTGTAGCAGCTCTAATGTCTGCCACATCAACATTTGGTCTATTAGGATCTTGATCCTGTTGAATTAGGATGTTCAAATCCTCATGGTCATGAGCCACCTTCTTGGGGAGATCTCTAATTCTGGTAACATTCCAGTTACAAAGTTCTTTTTGTAACCTCCACAACTTCTGTTGAAGTTTTCCCATAGGTGAAGACCCATAATTTACTTGCTACTTTTCTGCTACAATCCTCCCAATATCTGGATTTTCAAACCAAAACCTCTCAAATAAGAAAGGTTTCCTGCCAATTGGTATATGAATTTCTATTTCCACCAGAATAGGAGCATGATCTGACACATGTTTTGGTAGTATTTGGACATAGGCAGCAGGAAACAGGTCTTGCCAAGAACAAGATTTTAATATTTTATCACTGTTTTTCAAACGATGACAGTGTTATCATCTCAAAAATATTGCATATTTTAGTAAATTTGGTTGGATATTTTGATGTTATGTAATCACAATTTGTTTGGATTTAATTAGGAAGATCCCTTATTTAACAAGTTTCAATATTTATAGTAGCCGAATTGTGGCTTTGGGATTGATTAGTGACATGAGAACTATTCGAGATACTGGCTCTGGATGGGATATTAAATTGACATGATATCAAAGTGCACTTGATTATATGCAAAGAAGATGGCTAGGTGGCAATCATACACAAAATATTTTCTGTAACATTATTTTTTTTTTAATTTCATTTACAGTATTATATGATATAATTTTTAAAAGGGATTTTTAGTTTTAAGTCTCCGTAAACTATAGGATTTAGCGATCGATCCCTTACTTCTTCATATTTAGATTTTAGTCTCTACATTTAAATGATAATTTAGGAATAGGTCCCTCCCAGAGATTAAAAATCAAATTAAATAATTTAGGAATTGGTCCCTCCCAGGGACTTAAAAGGAGCATATAATTTAAATGTAGGGATTAAAATCTAAATATGAAGAAGTGAGAGATCGATAGCTAAATCCTATAGTTTATGGGGACTTAAAACTAAAAATCCATTTTTAAAAATATATTTATTTAATTAATAAATTATATTTAATAAAAAATATAAATAATTGATTACATGCGTTTTTAAAAATAAAAAAATATATAAATTATTCGTATGAATTGATTACATGCGTTTTTATATTTTTTTGTAATAAATATATAAGCACCAAGGTAGTTCAACGTGCGTTTGGTTGCGCGATTGCACAGCGTTTGCGATTGCAGGAAGTTGTGTTTGCAATCGTGCAACCAAACAGTTTTGTAATCGCAGTTAAACCTAGCGATTGCAGGCAAAAAGTGTTCAAAAGCTGTGATTTCAAAAAACTGAGAAAGTGAGCTTCCTGCGGAATCAGTTTTGCAATCACGCAGAATCAATTTTGCAATCGTACAACCAAACGCACCCGTAAGTGACATGTATCAACATAACCTTTTAAATGCACAAAAGATATGACAATAATCACTTGTTATATCTGCAAACAATGAAAAAAAAAATATTCCACTCTTCAATCCAAGTCAGTTCTGTTCAACCTTTTGATACACATGAGAAACACTGTCAGTGTAACAAAAATTATGTTATACAAACGAAAAAATACACATTTCCGCGACATATAATATCTGCACAGACTATATACATCCGTCTCAATTCTTTTAAAAAATAAAATAATAATCAACATGTTCTGCTTCTCAGGTTCTCTATACAGCAACTCAAAAAATCAAAAACTATATCGCCTTCTGTTGAAGGCCTTTTTTACACCCAAAAAAAAAAAAAAAAAACAAAAAACTATATCAGGAACAACAAACCATGCCATTCTCTTGCATCAGGTATTTCTGCATTAACACAAACACCACACAACATGCAATCACCAAAAGATTGTGAACATGAGCAAGAGAGATCAAACAAATACATTATCTAGAACAGGTCCTCACCCACTCGTGTTAGGCGTCGTCGACTTGCTAGGCCATACACCCACCACAGAATCCGGCGAACAAGGGTAGTTGTTCTTCAACAACCTCGAATCGTCAGTCGGGGTCGCATTGACATCCTCCTCCTCCGCCTCGCGCAATTCATACCCACCAGACTTGATCGTCTTCAACGCCTCCAAAACCTCGTCCATCGAAGGCCTCATCTCCTTCTCCGCCTGCAAGCACTGGAAAGCCAGCTCGGCCACCATAGTTACCATCCTCTTCACTACATCATCCGACTCAAACCCGATCTCCGGGTCGACCAACTCGTGCAATGAGTGGTTGTGAATCTTGTTTATCGCCAAGTTCGCGAGGTTTATCTCGTGTCGATGCCTAGTGATGTCAACCGCAGGCTTAGACGATATGAGTTCAACCAACACCACGCCAAAGCTGTATACATCGCTCTTGTCTGTCAACTGATAGCACTGATGGTATTCGGGATCCACGTATCCTGGCGTCCCTTGAGGAGCGGTGGAGACGTGCGTGGCGTCCACCGGAAAGAGTCGAGAGAGACCGAAGTCTGCCACCTTCACTCGGAAGTTGTTATCCAATAAAATGTTGTTAGTCTTAACGTCGCGGTGGATGATTTGGGGCTCGACCGCGTGGAGGTATGCGAGCGCCTCAGCTGTTTCGATGGCGATGCTCATGCGGATGGGCCATGCAAGGACCTTTTCGGATGCGAGGTCTCCGTGAAGATGATCCGCTACTGTTCCATTGGGGACGTACTCGTAAACGAGGAGGAGTTCTCGGCTATGACGGGAGGTGCAACCGTACAAGGAGACTAGGTTGGTGTGGCGGAGGCGGTTGAGGATCGCCACTTCGTTCAAGAACTGTTCGACCCGCTTGTAGTTGTTCTCATAGAGGCGTTTCACTGCGACAATGCGACCATCGCGAAGTTTTCCTAAATTTGAATGTGATTTACTAGTTGTTAGTAGTCATATATCCATGTTGGTATAAATGAAAGGGTTATTGTAATCCAACCTCATAAGCAAGACGATCCGTGAGTTGGTACATAATATCAAAACAAAAATTGGACAGAATTCAATCAGTGCTCAATGCCATCAGTTCTCATCAATCCCTTGTCATCTCCACAGTGGGGAGTGAGAAGAACTGATGGCATGCCTAACTAAAACTTTGCTTAATTAAAATTTACTAGACATGAATGCAGGCGTCAGAGTTACCTTTGTAGACAGTGCCGAAGCCTCCATCTCCGAGTTCTCTGGAAGCATTGAAATTGTCAGTGGCCTCCTGGAGCTCCTTGTAAGAGAAAATGTGGGTGGGGTGAAGAGCGCTGCCGAGCTCTGGGTCCCTTTTGGAGGAAGGCTCGGAGGAGATGGATCGAGAGAGGATGTCTGAGGACATGAAAGGGACTGATTTACGTTTTTTGTGACGGCAGCAGAGGAAGATGATCACCAAAGCAATTAGGGAAACCCCGACGGCAGATGGAACGACTGAAGCGCAGGAAAAGAAAATCTGAAATTAGTATTATGAAAGTTTATAAATACTTTCCACTTGTGAGCCTATAACTTTTTAATAATTGTTGCAACAATAACTTTTCCTGTTTCAATTAAATTTAAGTACACACATTAATTAGCAGATGAACTCGATCAAATTTGTATTTTCTTCAAATAAACTTTTATTATTATTATTTGTTTTTTGGAATAATTAACTTCATTTAGCTTCATGAATCACCAATTACGTGAAATGACAGGATAAAAATTATTCAAACTAATGAAACAGGACTCCATCATTTTGGGAGGGATGAACCACCTCTTGTCAGGCTAGGAGAGGCACCCCCTCTTCACTGAGCAGTTCCGTGTTTGAATTTTTATTCGTGCTAATAGGAGAAGATTTAACTAGTAATTTTTTAAAATAATGTATCTATCAAAAAACAATTTTAAGAGGGAGTATATAAGCTATTAAAATTAATATGAACAAGATGTGAGCTACTCCAGTGTTTCAGTTTGTCTTGATAAGAATATAGAAATTTCCAAAAGCTCTACTACTATAGACCATATTTTTTTCTTTTCCTAAACAGATCATTTTAGTATATTTGAATAATAAATGAAGAGGAAGAGGGGGAAAAAGGCGCAATGAATGCGGATATGATATACCTATCAAGACCGCCTTCTTTGTCGTGGACTTCTTTTCTGCCAAACCTAAGAAATATTAAATGACAAATGTTAGAAAAATTTAGAATTAACTGAAAGTAATCTTATGTCTTAAATATCATCAAAATTACATAATCACACCATATATCAATAAAATAATATATAATATAGAGATAAATGTAAGCACAAGGAAAAATATAGCACAGTTGTCTCCAAAACTGTCATTCGTATTGCAGCAGTCAAATTTCTGTAGGTAATGCACATCAGAAAGGTAGTTGTCACAGCTGATATTATAAGAGAGTTCATAAATCTATGAGCAAGATGTAGGACCAGGGTGGTGGGTATAAGTGTGGGAGAGAGGAAAATCATTGGAATGTAAGTAAATAGTAGAGCTGTCTATTTCAATGACCATCTTCAAATCAAATCCCTGAGAGGGTTTTTAAATTGGGCCATGGTTCTATTCCATTCAATGATGTCTGTAATAATATTTGTGCACCTGGCATCATAGATTGCCAGTTGGGACCACAAGGAAATTCTGAACGGCGAATATGTGTTTTTGAGGCTCACATGTTCTGTAAACAAACTTTTCAGGCTAAGTGAATTGCAAGGTGCGACAGGAATAGGAGTGAAGAAAAGAGGGAGGAAGGGAGGGTAATATCCATTTGTATAAGGAAATGATTCCTACGAAACAAAGGAGATGGATATAAACTATCCCATTTAAATTTGTGTGCTCTCTCTTAGCTTGACCTGGCCACCTGACTGGGACCAGGGAATAAAGGCAGATGGAAAAGAGTGGAATGGTGGACCTAACTTATTTCTTCCATGCTATTGGTTAAGTCCATATCTAGTGTCAAAGGATGGCTTTCTGCCTTGGTCATTATCTTTGACTTTTAGGTATGCTTAAGCAATTAAGAAAAGATGGGAATACATATCTCAATGTGGGGTTCCTGAAGGATCTCCTGTATTGATGTTCAAAAAAAAAACATGAGGTCGGGAACCCTTGAAACTCTTGCATTCTCTAGGAACAATGAGGATAGGATACTGATGTATTTAAGAAGACCTAGCAAATAGCAATGGCAGGGTCTTCTATACGGATTAGTGTCGGATAAAAATAGAGAAAAATATCTTACATACAAAATAAAATAGTCTAGTAAACCCAAAAAAGAAGCCCCAAAATGAATTTAGCATTGGTATCACATAGTGATATCAATAGAAAAAACTAAGTTCAGCTTATATATTCTGTGAGGCATGATTTTGTGCTTTTTTATGAAGCGGTTGTTTCTTAACTTGCAATCTCAGTTCAACATCCTCAATGGCATAGTCTCTATAAGTCAATCTGAATTATATTTCGACAAAGAAATTACAATCAATCGATTTAAAGCCCTGAGATATCAAAGCAGGCAGGTTAAGGTCTCAAATTTTAGCATTTAAGCAACCCCACTAAGGTAGAAGCTTAGATAATGGATTATCTAATACAGGAAAAATCTATTTCACTATATTTACAACTTTCGGAATCTAGTAAAATGTAAAAGAGAATGATGATGAGGAATCGCCAGAGCATGAAAGAGGGATGATTTATAAGAGCTTGAAGTAAATCATAAAGGAAGGATTGAGTCCAAATTTAATTGCACTCAAAATGACATTTTCTATATTTATGGGAATTTAGAGTTTGCTAGACGTTGTAAAGATGTCTTCTATCCAAACATGGAAT
Organism: Acorus calamus; assembly: GCA_030737845.1. Taxonomy (NCBI): domain Eukaryota; kingdom Viridiplantae; phylum Streptophyta; class Magnoliopsida; order Acorales; family Acoraceae; genus Acorus; species Acorus calamus. Next base: position 5,252,872 of record CM060871.1, on the reverse strand, counting down.
TCAAGTATTTCCTTCTTTTATGTAATAGTTCTACAAGGTTATTCAAATTGTATTCTTCCTCCAAAAATAAAAAGTATTGTAAAGCAGCTACATAGTTCATGGAATGACACAGATATAAGGGCTCTGTCAAACCTACTATTCAGGTTTCCAGAAGCATGATAGGCTACTTAGCGTTATCACAAAAAACAAGGATTTCAATAAGCCCTCAAACACTGTTTGTTCTAGTAGCTTAATGAAAGTGGAAATCTATCTTTCCCCAGTACACCAAACAGTTCAGGAACTTCACTAGCAAAAGCCAAAGACTAAAAAAAGAACAATTATTCCTCTCTGAAGTAGAACTTTATTTTGCAGTTCACTCGCCTATGAAAAATAAGGAAGAAATTTACTTCGTCTCAAAACTCTACGAATTTGCTGTGTGCCTAACTAGTTTTGATCATGGATAGTTCAACAATAAAGACCCTGAACTTCATCAAAAGTTTCATCTTCCACAATGACTTTCCAGATGAGCAATAACCATAAGACAATGTTCTCCTTCACTATGAACACCCAATTTGGTTTTTTTTTTTTTGTCTAAAAATGAGATTTTATTTTGTCATCAACAAATGCATCTACATTCTTGCATAGATTTTTTGACCAAATATTTGCCAATTGAGGGTTTGGTCAGTAGAGGGTGACGAAGGAAAGGAAGACAAAGCTTAATCCAGCCCGCTAATCTTGGGAGTATACAACTGAGGGGGAAGGTGTCAGAGGTGAACAATCAGGGACCGAGTTGTCGATGAAGTTGGTCCCTCTGTTAGTAGATTTAGATATAAACAGCTGAACATTGAATCCACAAACAATAATATAGACCAGAAATACATAATAATATCAAAGACAAATAAAAACCATGATCTGTCATACCAATAGGCAATAGGTTAACCAGACGTACTGTCATGTATGGGTTGACAAGATGAGAATTTTCACTATACTATTCAATATTTTTGGTGACAAGGAACCCCCAACATTAGTTAAGAAAACCCTAGATATACTGAATCACCCACAAACCCCAATAAGCCAGGGAGGATTCAACCTCAAGACTTATGAGGAGGAGCAAAACCATGGTTCCAGCTAAATAGCCAACCCTATGTGGTTTATGCTTTGATATTGATCAATGGAAAAAACAAGTTCAAAGGAGGAAGAATCAAAGTTTCTTAGTTGCAGAAAAAAAAAACATAATATGATATTTCCTGATCTATTTGGCACAAACCCAACATGTGTTGGCTTCTAGATCTTTTCTACGTAAAAATTCGAAACTTGACATAAAATCAAAGCAGACTCCAATCTACTTCATTCCCAAGTTCCAAACAGTGATGTATGAACACAGATTTGTCAAAAGAACGAATTTTGACCGGTAACCATTGTTCCCAGCATAGAACAAAAATCCCCAACTAAAGCAAAGAATTCAAAGTTTCCAGCCCCAATTTCCTCAACTATTCTAAATCCGACCCAAATTAGCACTAATTAATGAATCCGTAAACCAAGAGAGTAAAATATGGAAAAACTAATAGAACCCAAAAAAGAAAGGAAGAAGAAATTTGGATTGCCTGAGCATTCCTTGTAATGGACCCGATCCTTGCAAAGGCAGATGGCGCTGTTCCTCGAGATGTCGTACCCACATCGCCCCCCGCTCGGTACGCATCCATCAACACACATACTCGTATCCCAATCCAGACGGAACCCATCCTTCAAACTGTTCAAATAATCTCCGATTTCAAGACTCCGAACGGGTGCAAGAACCGAATAATTACACCCTCCCACTAATTTTGGAAGATCATTGTAATCATCAGGAACGGCTATTACACCAGGACATATCTGGGCCGAGCCCAATGACTCAACCAAGCTAGAATCACAAGTCCCGAACAAGTGAATATGCATGTTGGAGGAGTTCAACTGAAACGGATGCGAAAACGAGAAATTCTGTCGAGGCTTGCAGTCTTTCCCATCAAATTCGGTGTTTGAGAGAACGACCGATTTGTCGTTGTATAAGATATCCCGGACGTAGTAATCGTCGCCGGACAGGGTGAGGACGGCGGGCTTGTCGTTGGTGCAAGAGAGTTTGAAATCCGGGACTCCACAGTAGGAGGGCTGATGTTCGACCCAGAAGGGGTAAGTGATGTTTTTGAGACCTCCGCATGTCTGTGGCTTGCAAGGGTCCGGGTTCAGGAAATCAGGATCAGAGAGAGCTGCATCGAAGGAGAACAGGAACCCTAACAAGAAGAGCTGAAGTTGGAGATTGTGATTCATCTGAACAGGCAGCGGAGGCAGAGGAGGAGGAGATGTGAAGGTTGTGAGTGGTGGTTCTTTGTATATTTGTGAGGGGCACTCCAAAGTTCAAAGCTTTTGTGAGGCGGAGGGACGACCAGTCAAAGATTGTGATTCATTTGAAGGGTTGTTTTGAAATTCGGCAATGGAGAATTTAGTCAGAGATGGGAGGGGACAGCATAGTTATGTGACACTTTTGAATATTGTGAAGATGATTGAAAGATCCTTGGAAATTATTTTTTTGTTTAAATGTGGTCCAGAGGGGATGACATGTGGTTTTGTAGTAAAGTTAAAATTGGGTATTGGGAGCGAAACGTCTTTTTTGGTTAGGTATTGCATGTAATTCGGGGAATCTCTTTTTGCACAACTTTTTTATTTTTGTTATTAATAAAGCTTATTTTTCACATATTTTGAAAACACAATCATGTTTTCCTGTATACCAAATTTGAAAAAAATTTAATTCAAAACCGGCTTACGTGAGACCGTTTTGGATTTATTCTTAATTTAGCAAAGATAAACTCACGCCAAAAAAATAGATACAAATGATACTTGAAACTAAAAATATGAGAATTCAGTTCTTTTCATCTCTTTTGAAAATATAGAAATATTTAAAGTTTAAATATTTTGATTAAATATATAAAATAATTGAGTTTAAATAATATATTATATAAACATATAGAATTCAAAAACATTTCGTAGATGGAGTTTTTATTTTTTCAAATACGAACATTTTTTTTCAAAATATTATACAAGCTTACTCAAACTCCATCTCCAAATATATGATAATAATATTTATGGTTGGGAGGATACGAGGATGCATAAAAAAAAATATTTTCTTATCATACACCAATATTGTCTCATGCACTGCCATCATTATCCCTAATCACATTATTTTAATACCAACAATGTAAGATATGGTTTATTAGTATGCCGCGTGTGTCAGTATGTGTGCATTTATTCAAGTCAATTGTAAAGTCTTCTCTCTTTGTATGCATTCATTGATGGGTGGACACAAACAAAGGAATGGGCAGGGGCAAAAGAGTGGAAAAAACGAAAGAACCACCACCATCAGTGTGAATTGAAGGCCACGAAACAAAAGTTTCCATGGCGGCGGCTGAGGGACTGTACGGTCAAAGGGAGATAAAACCACCGTTTGCATATGGACAAGCGCCATTTCTGTATTAATAATTATTTTTTATCGATAATAAATCATTTTTTTATTTAATTATATTTTTAATTATTATAATTATTTGATTGAAATTATAGATAAGAATCAATAAAATTTAAAATAAATTTAATATGTAGATCTTTAATTTATAAAAGATAATTACAAATGATTACATGTGTAACCCTGTTAATATCACCTTACTGACATAATTATATTATGTTATTTCTCCTAAATAAATGGCAATTATCTATTTTTTATCCTATCCACCCTTTTGTTTCCTATTCCACTAAAACATAAACAAAATGTATAAAAAATAAGTTCTTCTAGTCAAGATGGTGGGATCAGATGTGGGGACTCATATGTCAACTTGGGAGAGGAAAATAAAAAGGAGAGAGAGATAGAGACAGAGATAGAGATAGATAGAGAGAGATGGGAGGGTGGAGGAGAGTGGCGGCCGGAGGACTCTAGAGGCGGAAGCGGGGAGAGAGAGAGAGAGAGAGAAAGAGAGAGAGGATGCCATGTCAGGGGAGCTTGTTCTCCTTCTATAACACACGCAGCGATCAAAGTCTCATTTTTCAATCTATCTTGTTTTCTATTCTCTACCAATATATCTGTTCACATATGTAATAATATATAAACTCCAGTCATGGCTAATCTACGCCCATGTTGAACTTTTCAAATGTTAACCGTGTTGAACTTTTCGGGCGGCGGGGAAGACGAACAAGTAACTTGGGTAATTCAAACAACCCCACCAAAATTTCTACCCCTCTTTCTAAATGAATTTTTTAACAAGATAAAAGTAATGATTCCCATCATTCCTCCTATTTTAACATATCAATACTACCTCATTCTATCCATCTATCCAAGCAGTTCTTTTTCCTTTATTCCACCTATCCACTGCCGTTCCACCTCATTTCCTCTACCCAAACAAGATCTTAAATGATTTCCCCCCTCAACACATCTAATTAACGAAAAACAACAACATTAAAAGCAAAGGATTGGAAAAATAAAATAAAATGACTCACCGGCATGACATGAGGCATCTAAGTAAGTACCATCCGGGCAAAGGCAGAGCGGATCGTTAGGCTTGTTCTCATCAAACCCACACCGACCGCCCGATCCGATACATTTGTCACACCAATCCTTCCCTGGATTCCACACCACATCGAAACCATCCGCCAAGACCTTCATCAAACTAACCATACTGAAATCATTCATAGAGTACGGTTTGCCAATCGGCACAAAGTAACTCGCGCAGTTGTAGCCCAACCATTCAGACAAAGTCGGATCAAGAGCCGTGAAAAAGTAATAGAAGTAGTACTCATAATTCGTGCTTGTGTTGCAGAGCTCGTAAAAACCGGACGACAACCAATTAAGCGGGATCGAGCAGCCGTAGTAAGTGAGGTTGCGATCGTAGTCGGTGTAGTTGAATAGCGAAAAATTGAGGTAGGTGTTTATGGATAGGTCGGGGCAGTACTCGTCTATGTTGATGAAAGCCGTGTCTGCAATGGTTATGATTTGCTTCTCATAATCGATGTTCTTGACTTGGTAGCTCACGTTGTTCATCATCAACTGTATTAAGTTGTCGCTCGTGCATGAGAGGTGCAAATCAGGTAATCCGCAACCGGGTGAGGTTTTAGGAATGGAGAATGGGAAGGATATGTTTATTGTGAAGCTGCCGCAGCTGAAGGGAAGGGGAGCGCAGCTTTTGTACTGAATATTCTTCTGGGACGAACAGGGGAGAAAGGAGAAGGTGATGAAGAGGAAGAAGAATAGCTGGGGATGCATTTTAGGAGGGATTGTTTGATGTGTTGATTATGAAACAATATTGGGAAGGCTTTTTTTTTTTTTGGAAGTTTTTTTTGTGAGACTTTTCTTTGGAATGAAGTTGTTGGATTGATCTTTTGGAGGTTAATGTTGCCGGTCATGGATGGATTGGAAATTTCAGATGAAACTTATAGAATATGCATATAATTTGACCAATGTTACACACAGTTTTGTTTAGGCATAATTCTGTCTCATGTAACATCGTACACTCACATAAATAAGATATGTATTTTGTTAAAAATAATTTCACATAAAAAAATGAATTCATGCAATTCAATATTAGACGACATATATATTTCATTTTTTTATAATAGAAAATCTCTTATTAGATGAGATGTATTAATTTTAAAGAAATTTATAACATTTATGAATTATAATCAGGGTTGGCCCTAAGCAAAGGCGATCAAAGCAATTGCCTAGGACTTCACTCAGGGGAGGGCCCAACAACACATAATCAATGGAATAAAATAAATGACTAGTGAGATACGTCACTTTTACTTATGAATTAGTTTCTATCAACACAAATTCTTTTACAAAATTAAGTCTCAAATTTCTCCCTTCCTTAAATTTCTATAAATTATAACAATATTTTCCTCTCTATATCTCTCCCTACTACTCCCTTTGGTTGTTTTAATAAATGATACTCAAACCCTTTTATTTATTTTTATGATTTTAGGTTTTTTTTGTTATTTTTAGACTTTTAAATTATTATAAAATATTGTAGATATTTTTAAAATTATTATAGCTTAAGATAAAATAATGTATAATATTAAACAAGTTATATTTTTTTGAATATATATATAGGCCCCACTTTATACATTCACCTAAGGCCTAATAAAAAAAATCAACAGGGTCGCCCTTACTGTAATTGTATCTAACCTTTTCATATATTACATATTTTATATTTATATAATATTCAACAACCTTATTGACCCTGCCACCCTGGATTGGGATGTGTTAGTTTCTAGATTTGGAGGGATTGTTTGATTTGTTGACTATGAAACAATATTGGGAAGGCTTAGGCCCAATGGGCAGTTTACAAAAAAAGAAAAAGAAAAAGGGAACGCTTGTTTTTGTGAAACTTTGAAATGAAGTTATTGAATCGATCTTTGGAGGTTAATGTTGCCGGTCTTGGATGGACTGCTATATTTATGTTGCTCTAAATATCCATTGATGGGTGGACACAACAAAAGCATGGGCCGAGTAAAAAATGTGGACAAAACGAAAGAACCCACCACCATCAGTGTGAAATATTGAAAGTTTCCATGGCGGCGGCTGAGGGACTGTAAGGTCAAAGGGAGATAAAACCAACTATTGGATATTGACAAGAGCCATTTCTAGATTAATAATTATTTTTGTACAGGTAATTATATCACTCACTGAATAAGTCATTTTTTATTTAATTATATTTATAATTATTGTAATTATTTGATTGAAATTGTGGATAAGAATCAATAAAATTTAAAAATAAATTTGACATGTAGATCTTTAATATATAAAAGGTAATTACATATGATTATATGTGTAACCCCTTGGACTAGAAATTATATATGAATATCACCTTACTGACATAATTATATTAGGTTATTATTCTAAATAAACAATAGTTATCTATTTTTCATCCTAATTCACCCCTATTTCTTCCTATTTGGTTACCCAAACATGAGCTAAATGTATAAAGAATAAGTTCTTCTAGTCGAGATGGTGGGATCAGATGTGGGGACTCAGAAGAAATAGAGAGAGAGAGAGAGAGATGGGAGGGTGGAGGAGAGTGGTGGCCGGAGGACTCTAGCGGCTGAAGCGGAGAGAGAGAGAGAGAGAAAGGATGCCTTGTCAGGGTAGCTTGTTCTTCTTCTATAACATACGCAGCGATCTAATAAGTCTCATTTTTCAACCTATCTTGTTTTCTATTCTCTACCAATATATATGTTCACATATGTAATAATATATAAACTCAGTCATGGCTAATCGATACCCATGCTGAACTTTTCATATGTTAACCGTGTGGAACCTTTTGGACGGTGGGGACGACGAACAAGTAACTTGGGTAATTCAAACAACCCCACAAAATTTTCTATCCCTGTTTTAATTAAGCAGGGGAATTAGGTTATTCAGATATATAGATGATTATGTCAATGAAATATAAAATATGAAATATGTGTGCTATCTTTTGTTTATATTTTTAGCTATTTTTGTTGGAAAATGCTATGATGAGTTTTTGTTGTCTGATTAATCATGGATAACTTAGGGGTGCAGAAAAAATGAAAGAAAGCGAGAGAATTTGGATAAAAAGGACAATGGTGAAAAGTAAAATATTATCATTTGATCAACTTTCACGGTGTTTGTGTATGCAGTGAAAATTTTTTTATCACTCTCTTAAATTCTTACCTATAGAGAAAGGAAATTCTCACATTTTTTAAAAAGACAAAATAGGAGAAAGAATGTAATGGAAAGTTTTTAGACAAAATAGAAGAGGGAACATAATGGGAAATTTTTTATTTTCAATATTTGACACAAATACTAGATTTTTTAATAATTAAAAGGAAAAATTTTCAATTTCTTTTACTTCTCTTTTAGTACAAACACATCTTTATGTACAAAATATGAATAATATATGAATGAAAAAAATTTGAAATTCTAGGAGTGACCGGATACCAATACCACATTATTTTGGGGATGTTTAGTTTGACCTGAAAATAAATTTCGGTATAGGGTTACCATCTGAAAGAAATGAAGGAGTGCTCGAGGAAGGCACCAGGTGACGCCGGTGGGTGGTGAAGGACAGGGAGAGAGAAATAAACAGAGAGAATGGGGAGGAGGAGGGCATAGGTGGGTGATAGGGCCACCTGCAACTCTCGCCATTCTCCCGGCCCCCCCTCTTTCTAAATGAATTTTTTAACAAGATGAAAGTAATGATTCTCACCATTCCTCTTATTTTAACATATCAAGCCTACCTTATTCTATCCATCTATCCAAGCAGTTCTTTTTCCTTTATTCCACCTATCCACTGCTATTCCACCTCATTTCTCCTATCCAAACAAAATCTCCCCGTTTGGATAGCGGAATTGAGTTATTCTGGATAGATAACTATGCCAGTATAGATAACAAATCTACGCCCCCGTTTGGAATGAGTATAACCCCCCGGATAATCCCGGATAAGTATTTTGGGGTGTTTGTTTACCCTAAATAACCCCAGATAAATTATACCAGAATAAACCTTGATAAAGTGGTATAGAGATTCTAATCAACCCCTAGAATTAAATTTATCCTAGGTTATTCCACCTAAAGAATATGTGGGTCCACTGTCAAATCAACTGTCATCACCTCTTATAAATCATCTGTCAAATCAACTATCATTATTTTTTTACCTTTTATAAATCTTTATCCATACTTTATTCACATTTTACCCAAACAACAAAACATTTATTTTTACGTTTATCAACGAGAATAATTCAAAATACAACCAAACACAAAATCATTTTATCCTTATTTATATTCACTTATGTTTGGATAAATCTATACCCTAGAATAAAATCTATCCCCGCTCCAAACGGGGTTACAAGAATAAGAGATTTTATGTTTGATTGTGTTTTTTTTTTTTGTTCTTATTGGAAAACGTAAAAATAAAAGTTGAGTCGTTTGTTTGATAAAGAATAAAATATAAATAAAGTGTAAAAAAGTTGATTTGATATGTGGACCCTTTGATGTATAAAAGGTGTTGATGGTTATTTGATGTGATAAGATGTAAAAAATTGATTTGATATGTGAGCCCATAGGAATATATAAAGTGAGTATAGCTTATCCTAGAGGCTGCTTAGAATTATTATACTCTCTTATACTCATTTAAACTGGCTTTATAATTCCAAATTATACTCTGTAAATAAACAACAATTTTCTCTATCCATTCTTATACTATCATTATACTAATTTTATACTCGTTTATTCCGTTACCCAAACGGAGGTAAATGATTCCCCCCCTCAACACATCTAATTAACAAAAAAAAACAACATTAAAAGCAAAGGATTGGAAGAAAAAAAAAAGGGGACTCACCGGCATGACATGAGGCAGCTGAGTAAGTACCATTCGGGCAAAGGCAGAGCGGATCGTTAGGCTTGCTCTCATCAAAACCACACCGACCGCCCGATCCGATGCATTCATCGCACCAACCCTTCCCGGGTTTCCACTCCACATCGAAACCATCCGCCAAGACCTTCATCAAACCATCTATACTGAAATCATTCATAGAGTGCGGTTTACGAATCGGCACAAAGTATCTCGAATCGCAGTATTCGCCCAACGGATCAAGAACGTCCACAGCAACCGCGATAAAGTAATAGTAGTAGTCCTCATAATTCGTTCTTGTGTTGCAGAGCTCGTAAAAACTGGACGACGACCAATTAAGCGGGATCGAGCAGCCGTAGTAAGTGAGGTTGTGATCGTTGCCGGTGTAGTCGAATAGCGAAAAATCGAGGGAGGTGTTTATGGATAGGTAGGAGCAGTACTTGTCTATGTCGAGGTAAGTCATGTCTGCAATGGTCATGATTTGCTTCTCATAATCGATGTTCTTCACTTGGTAGCTCACGTTGTTCATCATTAACTGTGTTAAGTTGTCGCTCGTGCATGAGAGGTGCAAATCAGGTAATCCGCAACCGGGTGAGGTTCCATCAATGGAGAATGGGAAGGTTATGTGTTGTGTGAAGTTGCCGCAGCTGAAGGGAAGGGGAGCGCAGCTTTTGAACTGAATGTTCTTCTGGGACGAACAAGGGTGAAAGGAGAAGGTGATGAAGAGGAAGAAGAAGAGCTGGGGATGCATTTTAGGAGGGATTGTTTGATGTGTTGATTATGAAACAATATTGGGAACGCTTTTTTTTTTAGGGTTTTTTTTTTTGTGAGACCTTGCTTTGAAATGAAGTGGTTGAATTGATCTTTTGAGGTTAATGTTGGTCATGGATGGACTGGAAATTTCAGATGAAACTTACATATATAATATGCATATAATTTGACTTTTTTTACACAGTTTTGTCTGGGCGTAATTCCATCTCATATAACATCGTACTCACATAAACAAGATATGTATTTCGTTAAAAATAATTTCACATAGAAAAAATGAATTCATGCAATTTAATATTGGAATACATAGTTCATTTTCTATAATATAATATATCTTATTATATGGATATATTAATTTTAAAGAAATTTAAAACATGTGTGAACTATAATCAGGGTCGACTCTGAGTAAAAGCGATCAATGCAATTGCCTTGGGCCCCATTTAGAGAGGGCCCAACAATGCATGATCAATGGAAATAAAATAAATAAATTGTAAAATGTGTCACTTTTACTCATGAATTAGTTTCTCTCAACACAATTTTTTTTCCAAAATTATGTCTCAAATTTCTCCCCACTTCAAATCTCTCTAAATTTTAGGAATATCTCCCTCTCTATATCCCTCACTCCCTACTACTTCTTTCAGTTGTTTAAAATAAATGATGCCCAAATCCTTTTAGTTATTTTTATGATTTTATAATATTTTTGTTACTTTTAAGCTTTTAAATTATTATAAATATTGTGTAGATATTTTGTAAAATTATTATAACTTAAGATAAAATGATATATAAGATTAAACAAGTTAGATTTTTTTAAATATAGATGGTGCCCACTTTATACATTCACCTGGGTCTAATAAAAAAAATCAACAGGGTCGGCCCTGACTATAATTGTATTTAACCTTTTCATATAATACATATTTTATATTTATATAATATTCAACAACCCTATTGACCCTGCCACCCTGGATTGGGATGTGTTAGTTTCTAGAGTGGGGATGCATTTTAAGAGGGGTTTTTTGACTTGTTGACTATGAAACAATATTGGGAAGGCTTGTTTTGAGGTTTTTGTGAAACTTTGAAATGAAAGCTGTTGAATTGATCTTTGGATGTTAATGTTGCCGGTCATGCATGGACTGCTATATTAATGGTACAGGAAATTCAGATGAAACGTATGTATATAATATACATATAATACAATATGATCTATGTGGAGATTCTTTTTTTTAAAAGGGTTGTACTCCAACCATTCTCTTTCATTTATTTTCTTATCATTTTTAAAATAATTTAATGTTATATGAAAATTCATTAATAAATATTATTAATCCATTTGTATAGAAAATTATAACATTGGAAAAATCTTATTAAAACCTTTAAAATGAGTCTAGTATTAAATATTTTTTTAGTTATTTTTAAATTAACAATTTTTTAATTAAATAAAATAACATAATTCTTGAATAATCAAATGTATGATGATGTATTTAAAATTAATTTTAAAATAATTTAATATTAGTCTCATTTTGAACGTCTCGATGAGACCTTTCCAACGATGATATTTTTATTAAAAATGGATTAGCGGATTTAAATATATATTAAGTTGAAGTAATTAAGGTATAAAGTAAAAAAGACATAAAAGAAATTTCAAATGTGTTTAGGGTATTTAAAAAATAAAAATGTGGTTTGAAGGCCAAAATACAAATTTCTAAATTCAGAGGTGCATTTAGAGAGTGATTGAAAGAAACCACTCTCCAAATTTTGAGATTTGGAGGATAAATTACCCTAAAAAAGCCTTCCTACACTACTTTTTTCTTTATACAGGGAGTCAAATCTCTTAAACCCAGGTCCAGTAGTCTCCCTCCACCACTCCCTCATTACTCTTTTCTTTAACACGCTCCCTATGGGTGAGGAGCCATATTCATTCCCTACATCAAAAAAAGACTATATTGTCATTTCTTTATATGAGCATGATGGGTATTTCCCTGCATGAAATTTTTTTATTCATTATTAATAATTAATTTTTATTTATTATAAATATTTTTTATTTTTTTATGTTTTTTGAAAATTTTAATTTACTTATAATTAATTTTTATTCATTATTAATAATTTTTATTTAAATGATATTTATTCCAAGTCAATATTTGATAAAAAAATAAATTTATATCGGAGAAACCCCCGTGGCTGACTTGAACCATTGTGCTATGTAACACCGCTAATATTTGATAAATTTTAGAATATGCTTTTATTCATTTGATATTTAAACATCTTATAATTTTTATATATAATTTGGAGTATTTGATTAAGAATGAGGAGGCTTTTTTAAAGACTTATAAAAAAATGGCTCCCTACATATCCCCACATTGTAGGGAAACTAAAAAGAGGTTTTTGGAGATGTTCTTACACACAAATGTTTTTAGACATATTAATAAGATATATATTCATACTAAAAAAAAATTCACATAAAAAATCCATGCAATTCAATATTAGAGTATATTTTTTTATTTCATAAGAGCATATATTTTATTAAAATAAAATATATTAGTTTTAAAAAATTTAAAACTCGTGAGAATTATAATCTCACTTAACTTTTTCATATAATACATATATTTATTTATATAATATTCAACCACTCTATTGACCTTGGATTGGAATGTGTCAGTTTCTAGAACTGGATGTTAATAAACGCATTGACCGAATCGGATGAAAAATCGTCTCTGCTACTGCTGAAGATATTTTTTGATGCAAATGGAAACGATTGGGTGGTGAGAGTTTTCTGTTTGAATTTGACAAATATAAATATAAACACATTTTCAATGTTTAATTTTTTAGGTCACCATTTTTTTTATGTCAAAAAAATTTTGTAAAATAAAAATGAATAAAACAATATTTTTTAAAAACTAACTTGAAACACAAGATTTGAAAATCTTGAGTTTCAACCAAACATCAAAAAGCAGCCTAACAAAAAATATTTAAATTAATATATAGGAAAATATAAAAGAATATGAGAAGAAGTATAATTATTGACGATAGGATTTTAGGTGGAGGTTATTTCTTCAATATATATTAATATATATGTCCTGTTTGGATGGGGAAATAAGGGATGAAGTAGATGGGAGTAAAGAAGAATATATTAAAAAAAATTGTTTGGGTAAAGAAAATAAATGAATATAGTTATGCAGAATTAAGTAAGAATAAGCTGATATTCGTATTCCAGATCCCCTGGAATTGTGTTATTCCTACACCGATATAACGGGAGCCATATTTTAAATAACATATTATCATATCAAATCACTTGTAATCACTTTTTATATATCATTGGGATCCACATGTCAAATTAACTTTTTACAATTTATTCGCATTTTATAAATTATCAATCAAACAACTCAACTTTTATTATTACATTTCCCAATAAGAATAATAGAAAAAACAATCAAACAGCAAATCACATATTTCATTGATAAAATTATTTATTCTTGGAATATGTATAAACCCTATAATAGCTTATGTCTCTATTCAAACAGGCTCATTAGAGTTTTACAAGACTTAAAATCATATATGTCAGATTTTTTAAACATTTAAATTTGACTATAAATATACTTAATCAAAAGGATTTTTTGCACAGTTACATCACTATCTGTAGTCCCATATACTTAATATCTATACAATGAGATATATATACCTATTTAGACAAGGTAACTTCAAATGAGATACATATCTGGATGATTTTTTATATTTTTTAGAAATGAATCATTACCGTAGGTGTATATATTTTATTTTAAAAAAATATTATACTTATTAGATTGGGTTTATATTTTCTTTTATAGACTCCTACCGGTAAGATTGGACACCTACAAAAATGAAAAATTTAGGGACGCCCGTCTAAGAGATCTACTGTATAAAGTAAATTACATACCATCCTTTCTTTGAAATCACTAAACCTCATTTAGAGTGCGACTTACCATCATTCGGGATAGATAGTTATTTTGGTTTACTTGGGTGGTCAATTTGCTTGCATTTATTTATATAATCATCATTATTTATGTCTTTAATATTTTTTTTGGGTCATATAATATACGAATAGGTTATTTTTCTCTCTTTGAAATTTTTGTCAGAACTTTTTTTGAAGAAAAAATAAATTTTGATACCGTTACTTATATTAAAAGTGGATACAAGTCCAAAGGGGGGTGTGAAGAAGAGAGCAAAAAGAAAAAAAACAAGGAAAGCTGAACATCGAAACTAAGATGCGTCAGGGGAAGGAAAATGGTTGATACATTAGATGGGATGTCTAAGATCTCCCCGGTGACCCCCCACCACCCCGAGCGCCCATCAATTATTCAATGATGACTATGCTGGTGTGAGATAAGGCGATACCCTTGATGCATCGCTCTCACTCGGATATCGCGAGAACCACCATGTCCCACATATTCTCCATGTAATCTCTGAAGTTTTTGAAGATCGCCTCATTTCTTGCCCTCAAAATATCCCACGTGACTGTCGGAATGACTGAGCGCAAGTTTGAGTTGGCGAGTCTCAAGTTGTTCGATAGTCGAAGGTCCTTCCCTGCCACCCACATTCCCTCGATATCAAGGAATGAAGGTCCCCAAGACGTCGCAAGCCCCACCTCTTCCCATTACTGTTTGGATATCCTACAATGACATAAGAGGTGGGTTATCGTTTCGGGTGCCTCCCCGCAAAGAGCACAGCTGATCAACTCGGATAGTCTCCATTTTGCCCGATAAACCTTCATGAGTGGGTGTTCTTGGTACAGTTGCCACATAAAGACTTTAATCTTTAAAGGGAAGTTAGGTTTCCATATCTGTCAGTACTTTGGGGTGGTGAGGGCGACTCAAGCCGGTTCCTCCTCCACCAATGGTAGCAAGATTTGACGGTGAACTCGGTCGACGAGTTCGATGCCCACACCACACAATCTCTTGACTGGCCAAGTGCAACACACCATGTTGATAAGCACTCCATCATCATGGCCAATTGATTAGTTTCCTCCTCTAAGAGACTGAGCTACCGGAACCCGACGTCTCAACCATGTATCACGCCTACACCCGACCAAAATGAAGCGATGTAGTCCTCTTGTCGATCAACGATCGTATGCAAGGTCAGGAACTCGCCATTGAGTGGTGTATCCCCGCACCATCGATCCTACCAGAAATGAATGTGCATGCCATCCCCGACATGCCGCCTGATCATGTAAGAGAAGTCCTGGGGCGGACTGAAGATGCCCTTGCTAATGATCGTCATCTTGGCCGTGATCGTCGACCATCATCGATCTCCAAGGTCATGTCCACCGTAATGGTCGAGTAACACCCGAACCCATAGTCGTGAAGGTTTGTTGAGCCACCTCCACAGCCAGCGGGCAATATGAGCCCTATTCATGTCCAGTAGGTCAAGAACGCTGAGACCCTCAACGCGTTTGCTCAAACAGACCGTTCTCCAGTCCACCATGTGTGGTTTTTGGGGAGTCTTGCACGTGCCTTGCCATAGGAACCGACACCTGATCACGTAAATACGCTCCATGGCTCCCTCTGGTTCCCGAAAGATTGAAAGGTAGAAGATGGGGATGATGGACAACACCGCTTGGAGGAACGTCAACTGACCTTTCCACCCCGCCAGGCGCTTTTGAAACCTCTTGATCAAAGGCTCACAATCCTCGTTAGTTACATTAGTTCGCACCAGCGGAAACCCATATGAGAACTTATATTAACTTATCAGTACCTATCTATTAGATTTTATTATTCCTAATTAAACTCATGTTTTAGCTATTTTCTTCTTAATGGACCCTTATTGCACACCCCAAAAGGGGCTAGCAATTTTTTTTTATTTGTCTGTGTTTTCTAAAACTTCTTGAAGTCTTGGCAAAACAATATTCCATGTTGTCGATGTTTGTAATTGGAAAAATAAGTACTTAATAAACTCTAAAAAGCGGTTTGTAATTGGATGTGACTCTAGTCACACTACTAGAAATCTCCCCTGTTGTGGCGGTTTAAAACCACCTCCATAGCCTTGAAACCGCCTCCATATAGTACAACGACGGTCGACAACCCGCCTGCTTAGTAGGGGTCGTATTAAGTTGTTACTGCGGTCTGTAAAGTATTTGCTGCGGTTTACATTGCGACGGTTTCTAAAACCGCGGCAATAGGTGGCTGCAAAAAATGTTGGTATTGAGATTTTGCCACGTTTTCAAACCGCCTCCACAAATGCTATTGCAATGGTTTTGCAACCGTCCCTGTTTTTTTGAAAAAAAAATTGACTACCGTTTTTGCATCCTTTTTGTACTAACCTGGGATGTTAATTTACTTAAATCCAAACAACAAAATTAATTTTTATACTATTTATTGGGACAGCTATTGAATAACAAAACAGATTTCATAAATAGTAACTCAATTCCAAATAATATCCAAACCTTAGAAACATGAAAAAATAAATAATTGTTTCTTACAAAGAAAGAAAAGGAAAGCATTCTATCTTATAGAAAAAAGAAAAGTCCACGTCTATGCATCTATTGACGATCTAAACGTGAAAATAAATCAGTTAGACACTGAAACTGAGAAAGCTGATTAATTTGTTCTTGCATTTGCTTCATCTTCTCTTCCCTCTGTTGATCTTGTTCCAGCATTTGTTGCATTTTTTCTTGCATCTGTTGCATTTGTCTTGCATGCTCCTCATTTATTTGTTGAATTTGTTGCTTATCGATGCGTCCATGTTCTTGTTCTCTCTCCCCTCCAAAATACTGTGTTGGTGTAACTCCACTACCTAATCCACGAACTCTCCCATTATGTTCAGCTCCCATCACTGCAACAAGCACATCAGAACGATCTCCGTCCTCCCTCCCTTCCATTTCGACAACATGGTCATCAATTTTGGCCTGAGATAATAATTTATAGCATGCATTAAAAATTGAAAATGTACAGTGAATTTAAAGTCGCATATCTATTAATTTTTCAAACCTGACAATGATTCCTTTAATTTACACAAACTTAGCATAATAATTAATTGTGGCAAGAAACTTACAAAGACATCACGACAATACTCATTCATAGGTTCTCCATTCTTTTTTGTCCGGATAGCCATCCAAAGCTCATGTCGTTTAGGTGCAACACCTTGAGGATGCTTCTTCTTCTGTAAATGGAAAATATAATAGTATTATCTTACAATGAATAATTCCTTAATAAATTAAGATAAATTTCTGAAAATCAATATAAATCTAACCAAATTATAAGCTCTTCTAGCAAGACTCATTCGCCCGGCACAATGAGTTGATTTCGTCAAAACTCGATTAGAAGAATTTTTTTCAGACTTTTTCTGCATGTTAATATATATATTTATTAACTGTTCATTTAGAAATTATATAATGACATTTTAAATAATATTTTTTTTTCATACCTTAAACTCATCACTGAAAAAATAAGAAACCAATGGCTCCCATTGATCAGGATTGATATCTGGAGGACAATTTTGCAAAGCTTCTCGTTGGGTCAAATCACCAACATAGTTTTTGTGCAAACGATATTTATGATCTCTCCAACGTTCTCCAATCTTTCCAAGTGTCCAATGATATTTATGATCTCCATCCAGATCAAATCGAGCCTAACAATAAACATGCACATAAATTATTTAAAATTTGATAGCACTATGAGAAATTAAATTTGCTTGAATGCTAATATTAAAATACTGCACCTTTATATGCTCAACAATTGAGCTCTTAATTTCTTTATCAACATGTCTCCAATCTGGTATGTCAAGAGGTAGTAGGCCACTCCGTGTCACCACACCAATGTACGAGCTAAGGGTCTTTGCCGCATCACCCACTGGTTGTCCTAGTTCATTCCATTCTATTGATAATTTAGCCATCTTGCAAGTCCAATAATCTGTCATAACTGTTTTACCTCGCCCCTTCCTTTTTGTGCCAGCAGAAATCCCATTAGCATCTACAAATGAAACAATGATAGTTATATACATAATAAAAATGTATAGCAGAATTAATAAAACATATATGCTAACACTTGATTACCTGGACCTTGAGAAGTCGTGCTCGACATTTCCAGGCCTATAAACCAATGAAGTCACCTATAAATCATGCATCATTGAAATTTTCACATGGTAAAATATTCATTCAAGTAAAAAATATATATATAACATTGTCATTGACATAAAATAGTGATTATTCTTCCATAATGATATGATGAGAACTAAAATATAATTAAAAACAATTCAAATTAAATTGAGTGTGACAATTATAAATTAATCTATATATACTCATTCATCTTCCCCATCTGTGTCCTCGTCCTCATTTTCATCCTCTGGAAGGCCTGCAATGACTCTATCAATTATAGTGCCATCAACGTCACTTCTTAGCCATCCAATATCATCTTCTGTGGAGACATTATTTTCAAATCCTCGACTATTGGAAGGATCATGCAGAAAATACATCCCATCTCCATAATATGACTCTTCACCAGACCCAAAATATAAATCCCTTGGAGTGTTTTTCATAACAATAAGCCAATCCTTATCACTATTATCCTCCCAATAAAACACTTGCCCCACCTGAGTTGCAAATACATATGGTTCATCAGTGCGTAAGAACTTTTTTGAATTCACAAGCGTGAAGCCATACTCATCGTGTTTGATACCCCTATCTCGTCCTCTAGAAGCTACATCATACCATAGACATTTAAACAACACTGGCTTGAATTCACCATAATAATCAATCTCAATGATTTCCTCTAAGACACCAAAGTAGTCAATATCATCAACAATTGGATTCCTGTCCCTGGCAGATGAATAGCTTTGTGTAGAGGCTGTTACTACAACACCACTATTTTGAGTTATTTTATCCAAATCACGATTCTTTGTATGAAATCTATACCCATTGATAGCATATCCACTAAATGGATTTCAACCACTTCCTTCCATCTCCTGCAACCGATAACACAAACCCAACAATTTGAAGGTCCTGTCAATATAGATCTAAAGATCATATTATAAGGGGAACCTGGAGTTTTTGAGTGAGTGTTGTTCATGATGTTAAACAGCCATTTTATGGTTAATAGTTGTTTTTGAAGTCAAAATTGATAGCGATATCATTGTATTCAAGTGGTAGAATTGAAAGTTGAAAATGACAAGTGATGTATAATGAAATATTTTTTTACATTAACAACAGAAGATTCCACGCAATGATGATTAAGTTAAAAAATTATTAGTTCCTCAGATTATCTTCAACTTCGCAGCACAGGTGCTTTGGTACTAATTTAAAGTTAGTGCAGCATAGTCCATGAGGTTTCTAAAAAGTTGCTCTCTCATATAGAGAAATGGAAATTTTTAAATTTCACGAAGTTGCATTCCTGGAAAGGATGTGTGCACCTTGTTTCTGCTATCAATTCAATTGTGAATATCATGTTGATCCAAGACTCCCCCTTTCCCCCCACATGGGGGCAGTGCCCCAACCGTTAGGTTAAAGTATGTTGGGACTTGTTGTCCATCCATACTTATTATATGTCATGTTGCTGATATATTGAGACTAAGGAGCCGTTTGGAAGTGCGTCAGGCCTGAGTTTGCATCCGCGGATGCTGACGGACACAATCTCTGAAACAAACACAAAAATAACTTCTGTGTTTGACGATTTGTCTGTGCGTTTTATGTGTATTTTTTTCAATTCTTCTAACACGTGAAAACAACGCTTTTTAAAATATCGCTCGTTTCCCTTGACACGCGGTGGCCCCAGACGCACTCCTAAACAGAACCTAAAAATTTAGTGAAAAAATCTCTCTAAACTTATTTAATGGGTCTATGTTTTCATAAATTGTTATACTATGATGATCTAAATTTTATAGCATTACTAAGTGACCCGCTTTGTTGCTCTGAATCTTACAGCTAAGCATATCAATGGAGCGGAAACGGATCGAATAAACTCATATCCGTATCCATATCTGAACTAGATGTCCAAAAAATATATGTACTCAATATCCGACGGATATTTAAATGAAGTATCAATATCCGATTCATAAATCCGAATTCAGATAATTATTTAAAATATCTAAAATAATAATATTAATATAATAAATAATAATATAAAATAAATTTCAGATATAGATATTTGTCAGATGGATACCATCATATCTGTATCCTATTCGAAATATTTCGAATACAGATATTTTATTTCGGATACAAATTTTTAAATATCAATAATTTTTTAAATTTTTTGAAATGGATTTGGAACGGATATAGTTTTTTTTTCCGGATAATTCACATGCTTTACTTACCGTCTTACTTGGTAAATAAAATACATTTTCATTAATAATAATATAATTATCCATTGAATTATTTTTAGCGGTGAAAAAACGTTTCCGTTGCACCTCCGAAAAGTAAACCCCGCGGAAAACTCACGAGCGTGGTATCCGAAGTGCTCGTTTTGTCGTTTTAATGCGAGATATTGAGATTCTCGTGCCCTCCACGAGAAAATCCCCGATATATCTCCCGATAAATGGAGTCCCGAAAAGTAACCCCTTCCCCCGAAAAACCAAAAAAAAACTAGCCGTTGCGATCTTCAGTTCAAACGCTCGGTTTTCTCCTGAAAAATAAAGTCTCTTCAAATACAAATAAAACTCTCTCTCTCTCTCTGATTTTCTAAGACCCTAATTTTCTAATCTCTCTCTGCGATTGGCACATCAACGGTCCGATTTTCACCTGGCCTTCAGACGGTAGGGTTTCGGTTTGATCTCGGCCGTTAATTCTGCCTGAACCCTCCCCACGAGTCGGATCTGGTGGTTCGATCCGTTCTTTGATTTTTCTTCGGTGAGAATCTCTATTTTGGTCTCCAAATTTTCTTCACGAAGTGATTTCTTAGTAATTGGAGATGTTTTCAGTGAGATTTCAAGATTGGATGCTCTCTTGTGATCTTGAAAGATGAGTCTACGTTTTGCTTGGGCAACATTTCATTTAATGGATTTCTCTTTTAAGGGTTTTCGTGTTTCCGGTTGTTCTTTATATAAATATCTGTCTTTGATGAAGGATTGATGTAAAAGAACCTCTGCGACTGAAGAGACCCAAAAGAACATAATTTTTAGCAGATGATCTAATTCAGTGTGTTTTTTAGTTCTAAGAAACTCTATGTACTGGTTCTTGTTTGATGTATCTAAAACGTGACCCGATTTCAATGCATTTCACTATGGTGTTGCAGATATTTTGGTTTGATTTAGCTATTTTGGGACCTGGTTTGCATTTGCTCTGTGACCGCACCTGATCTTCTCGGAAGCAAATTAGTCAAAGAAGCCGGGTTTTGTTTAAAGCATCCTTGACGAGGATGACGGTTAAGACTCCCAGTACCCCAGCTTCGAAGATAGATAGGACTCCCATGTCCACCCCAGGTGGGCCGAAAGCCAAGGAAGAGAAGATTTTCGTCACGGTACGGTTGAGGCCTCTTAGCAAGAAGGAGCAGCTAATCAAAGACCAGGTAGCTTGGGAATGCGTTGATGACCACACGATTTTGTTCAAGGCGTCATCTCAAGAACGCTCCAACGCCCCTACCTCTTTCACTTTCGGTATTATTCGGTCCTAGAAATATTTAATTGTTTGATAGATTTTCAAATGCTTTATTGTGGAAGCTTGATATTGTGCTTTTTATTCAGACAGAGTGTTTGGACCGGCTTGTTTGACTGAGATGGTCTATGAGGATGGTGCCAAGGATGTTGCGTTGTCTGCCTTGACAGGCATCAATGGTAGATTATATATAGAATGCAAGTTTGCTTGGTGATATTGTATAGGTTTGTTTGAAGGTTGTGTTTGTTTTCTTGCAGCTACTATATTTGCTTATGGACAGACCAGCAGTGGTAAGACATTTACTATGAGAGGAGTCACTGAGAATGCTGTAAATGATATATATCAGCACATCCAGAATGTAAGTTTGATTGATTCTTGATGGATGTAATTCTCAGATATATAGCAGATATAAGCATATCCAGATGTCTGTTCTTTTAGAATTACTATGTAGCACATTCCATAATTACTGAGGTTCATAAAAAATAATGCAATGAAGATTTACTTTTTATGCTTTTCATGAATTCTACAGACGCCGGAGAGGAACTTTGTTATAAGGATATCTGCTTTGGAAATTTATAATGAGATAGTCAAGGATCTGCTGAATCCAGAATCTGGCCCTCTTCGTCTTTTGGATGATCCTGAGGTGATGAATGAATTTAACATATGGAAACAGAATGCGTAAAGTGCATCTCAAATTTTTTTAGCCTGATTCTAGTTTTGTGTTTTTTTTTTTTTACAGAAAGGAACAGTGGTGGAGAAATTGGTGGAAGAAACTGCACATAATAGCCAGCATCTGAGACATTTGATTGGCATTTGCGAAGGTAAACCAACGGACTCTTCTATGCACAATGAGCAAGAGAACCAGTTTTAGTTTACTGGAGTATATAGCTCCATGTTATTCAAAATAGTTTACTAACCAGTGATGTGGCAATTCTTCATTGATTTACAGCTCAAAGGCAGGTGGGGGAAACAGCCTTGAATGATACAAGCTCAAGGTCACATCAAATAATAAGGCTGGTAAGCTAAACAAGTTTGGTTGTTTTGGATGTTGACACAAAAAATTTCAAGTTTTAACATTTGCCAATCACTAATTCTCTCTTTCATGGCATCTAGACAATAGAGAGTAGCCTCCGGGATAATTCAGGTTGCATAAAGTCTTTTGTAGCAAGCCTGGTAAGTTTATCTTCATTTGCTCATTTAAAATTTTTGGATATTATGCATTAATTCTGATTTGGAATTTTGGCATTTTCCAGAATTTTGTGGACCTTGCAGGAAGTGAAAGAGCCTCACAAACGCATGCAGATGGTGCAAGGCTCAAAGAAGGCTGTCATATCAACCGTAGTTTGCTGACTCTTACAACTGTAATTAGAAAGCTAAGGTCAGTAATCATAAACAGACTATTACTGGTTGTACTCAGTATTTTAAGGCTGGATGACTGAATATAACATGCTTTGGATGATATTAGGTGATAGTTTAGAATAATAACTTATACCTGCCTTCAAGATTCCTTTTTTTTTTTGGGGTATGTGGGTGGGATGCCAATGATTTAGCAATCAAAATGAACATACAGAAATCCAGAAAAAAGAAAAAAAATGAGAGAAAAGAGAAAAGAGAAAAGAGAAAAGAGAGATCCGAGCCATTAACCTGAACACCAGAAACAAAATTCCTACTCTACCACAAACATACCATCCCTCTCAACTCTTACAATTCCAGACCCAATATGTTTAAATTCCCCCATGTTAGCCACCAGGCCCTCAGTTTTTTTTTTTCTTGAAAGAACATCTACATTCTCCCATCTTTCCCACGGTGTTGTGAAAATTCCAAAGATAGGGTCATTTTTTTTGGCGGAATACTTTAATTTATGTGCATGTTTTATGAAAGTTTGGGTAATACAGATTCAATTACAAGTTTACCTGCACCTTTCATATTATTTTTCTCTCTTGAAAGAGTATGTTGTTCTTCCTTTTTGTTTATGCTGTTGTTTAAATTCCAAAGACATGGTGAAAAGTTAGTTTAATTTAATGAAGTGCGATTGATAAAAGTTTGGCTGTTGGAGTTTTAAACACAGGATATCCATATATGGAAAAATCTATTTGACTAGACACTGTACTTAATTTATCAAGTGTGAATCAAGTCTGCATGTCAAGTATGTCTTTATTGACAAAATTGTCTATGAAACTCCAGAAGAATTTTCATCACAAGATAATTAAGTGCGAATCTTTCTTATCATGTTTCATTAGTAAGGCTTCTTGTTTCTTTAGGCACGAATATGGCATTTGTTAGTAATAGACAGTAATTTATTTAATGTTTATTATTGTATATCGTTAGTAAAAATGTCTACATTCAATCTAACCTTTGAGCGAGAACTTTGCAATATTGATCTGATTTTTAAAAATAGTGAATAATTGGGTGCTTGTCTGGTTTTGAATTAGTACCTTAGAAAAGGTCACTTCTTTTGTTGCAGTGCTGGAAAAAGAGGCGGACATATACCATACAGAGATTCGAAGCTCACTCGCATTTTGCAACTTTCTCTTGGTGGAAATGCCCGGACTGCTATCATATGTACCATGAGTCCAGCACTCAGCCATGTAGAACAATCTCGCAATACTCTTTACTTTGCAACTCGTGCAAAAGAAGTCACAAATAGTGCCCAAGTTAACATGGTACTAAACGAATTTCTCTGGTTCACTATTTGCATTGTGTATTCTGTTGTGATTTACACATCTTTGTTTTCTCTTGTTATATGTTAGGTTGTCTCAGACAAACAGTTAGTAAAACATTTACAGAAGGAAGTAGCGAGGCTTGAAGCAGTGTTGCGGACTCCAGAACCAATGGCATGTTCAGAAGCTTTATTGATGGAAAAGGAGTTGAAAATCCAACAGGTAAGCGAAATCAAATAAAACCATCAGGCTTCGCTGATCTGTTACATGACCTTTTTAGCAGTAACATGAGATACTGATGTCAGATGGAGAGAGAAATGGAAGAACTGAAGAGGCAAAGGGACATTGCTCAACTCCAGCTGGATGAACTGCGAAAGAAAGCTAGTGAGGAGCAGCTGGTATGGACATCTTTTACCAATACTATCAGTAGCTCCTATAAGTCTACCACTATGTAATTGTCTCTCATTTCATCTTTCAGGGATTGAATCATTTAAGTTCACCTAACCGAGTTGCAAAGTGCCTTACGTTCTCTGGTGGTCCACCATCACCAATCCTTGAACACAAGGGACGCATGAGGGCTGAGAAAACTAGGAGCACAACGGGAAGACAGACAATGAGGCAATCATCAACAGTTCCCTTTGTGCTTGTGCATGAAATAAGGAAACTTGAAAAGATGCAGGAGCAGCTTGGAGACGAAGCGAATCGAGCCCTTGAAGTGCTTCAGAAAGAGGTTGCATGCCACAGACTTGGAAACCAAGATGCAGCTGAGACCATAGCCAAACTGCAAGCGGAGATCAGGGAAATGCAGTCTGTTAAATCCAAGGAGGTCAATGTAAATAATGTAGAGTCCGAACAGCATACTGGTGCAAACCTCAAGGAAGAGATTACCAGACTTCATTCCCAGGGATATTCCATTGCTAATCTTGAGGAGCAGCTCGAAAATGTGCAGAGGTCGATAGACAAACTAGTCCTCTCCCTCCCTAACAACATCAACCAACCTACTGAGGCCACCTCAAAATTGAAATCCCAGTCAAAGAAGAAGAAGATGCTCCCCTTGGCCTTGAGTAGCACTGCCAACCGGCCTCACCTCATAAGGTCCCCATGCTCACCACTTTCGTCATCTCATCAGGTGTTGGAGCCTGAGATTGAAAACAGGGCTCCAGAAAATGGAGACACTCAATCTCGAGAAACTCCTCTCCCAAGTTCAGAGAAGGCAACACCAACAAAGAGTGAAGATGGAGGAGATGTTTCATCAAGGGAGGGAACGCCTTGCTATCGGCGTTCAAGCTCAGTAAACATGCGTAAAATGCAGAAGATGTTCCAAAATGCAGCAGAAGAGAACATCAGAAGCATAAGAGCTTATGTTACTGAACTAAAGGAACGTGTGGCCAAGCTGCAGTACCAGAAGCAGCTCCTTGTCTGCCAGGTATCCTAAGCTAGCAAAAACTCCTGCTACCATTAGTTTATAGTCTTTTCTCCACTTTATAGTTTAAATGAATCTGTTTTACATGTTCAATGCAAACAGGTATTGGAGCTAGAAGCAAATGAGGCAGCAGGAAACGAGGCGGTGGATTCTGAGGAGGATATAACTGAGATCCATAGATCACCGGCGACATGGAAATCCATCTTTTGGGAGCAGAGGCGACAGATCATCCAATTATGGGACGTGTGCCAAGTATCCATAATACATCGAACTCAGTTCTACTTGCTTTTCAGAGGTGATCAAGCCGACCAGATATATATGGAGGTGGAGCTTCGTAGATTAACTTGGTTGCAGCAGCATTTTGCTGAACTTGGTAATGCAAGCCCAGCTCACAATGGAGATGAGCCGACAGTTTCTCTATCTTCAAGGTAGACAAACAATGCTTCTTACCACTGAAAATCATTACAAATTTTACTCTCTTGTTTTAGGTAGCATTTGGAAACATGTTTTGCCAGCTTTTGGAGATTCTACTTTAGAAGGAATCATACTTAATTCCACTTCTTTGAAGAACACGGAAAAAGTTTTTAGTTATAAAAACATATTTTCAAGAATCTAACAAAAGCATGCTACGGTTGCTTTTCTCTGAATTTGCAGCTTTCGAGCATTGAAGAACGAGAGAGAATTTCTGGCTAAGAGGATGAACTCAAGACTGACAGCAGAAGAAAGAGACGCAATGTATGCGAAGTGGGAAGTTCCGCTTGAAGGGAAGCAGAGGAAGTTGCAGCTTGTGAACAAGCTATGGACGGATCCCAACGACATGAAGCATGTGGAGGAAAGCGCGCAAATAGTGGCAAAGCTGGTGGGATTATGTGAAGGTGGTGGTAACATTTCAAAAGAAATGTTTGAGCTCAACTGCGTAATCCCATCAGGTAAGAAGCCATGGTTATTGGGTTGGAACCAAATATCAAACTTGCTACAAAACCTGTAAGAAACATTTGAATTCTTTGCTTTACTTTTCCATGTAAAAATTTACAGGTCCATGAATACATGATTGTATCATGGATGTCTGAAAAAGAGAGAGCACTGGCTGGCTACATGTGATCTTATTCTTTGAAAAATAATTCTTTTTTTTCCTTATTGCTTCTTGTTCATACTGGAATAATGGGCACTAGCCTAACACATCTCAAACTATATTATTACAACATAATGTTTCTATTGACATCATTAATATGGTGAGATGATTTAATTCATTGACTGGAATTAATTATGGGAGACAAGGGCATTGTGTTGAGGTTTAATTATGGGGGTTTGAAAACACTCGGTGTCTGCTGAACTACAATTCTGTGTCTGAGTGAAATCCATGCCCAGAGATCAAAATCATGGCACTAGAAATCCAATGAGTCTATTCTGTACAATATTATATATGAGAATTCAGGAAGGCATGGTTTTCATTCTTGTCTATGTATAAGAACATGCCTATGCTGTTTCAGATTTAATTCCTGCTGCAATTTGATTTTACGCATTGTAAAGGTATAGAAGTTACCTCTTTTACTTTTATCCTCTGCTTTGATCTTTGTTGTTTCAATGAATATATACTCGGGGTAGCAATTATATACTGTTTTGGAAGATATTTTATCAATTTTTGCGTGACACGATGGTGAATTCATTTTCGGATGATATTTTACTAATTTTGGCATGACATGACGGTGAGTCAATTATTTTTAGATGAGAGAAACATTTTCTACTTGTTTCGCAATTGCACTCACTATTGTGTCTCTCACCTTGCTTATTTTTTCTTTTTTTATTTCTATTGAAATGAAGATGCCCACATTTTCTTCAAAAAATGGCCACGGATTCCTAAAAAAAAGAAATTATCAAGTACATAATGCCTGCTTCCCTTCCATATAGATTAACCCGTCGTTTCTCCATTGAACCATATAAATTTACTTATTTACTATAGTTATGCTACATTTTATGTGAAGAAAACTAATCAAAGTGATGTAAAAAAACCAACAAGTCTTGTTGGACTAACTATAAGAAATTAGCATTCTTAGGTATGCTCCATCAGAATTGGCTGGATAAGTCAAGGCTGCATTTGATTACATGATTGCAAAACTAGTTTTAGATAAAAACTGAGTTTAAAATTGATTTTTTTATAAAAAAACAACTCTCTACAGCTTCTGACGGACCTAAGTTGTAAGAGTTGTGCAATTTCAATATGCATCAAACAAAAAGAAATCCATTATTCCTCTAAATATAACTAAAGCACCACACAATCACATCAATTTGCAAAACTCAGTTCACTACTGCTGTTTCATATAACCATTACTAGTATATGTTCGGGAGATTCCTTCTTTTACATGGAGCAATCATTCAAAACAACCTACTTTGCCAAAACAAAAGCCCTGTGTGATCTCGGCAAAATCAATAACAAAACCTTCTCAAAATCGTCAAAGATGGTCTCCCCGTGTATGGCTTTCCCCATGTGTATGTTTATATAATACAGCAACCCAACCCACAAGAAGAGAAGCAGATTCTTTAGATCTTCACACTTTCGAACTCACTGTTTGGCTTGTCATGGTGATCAGTCATTCCCAACCCTTCATTACGATGCTTCTGCCACCCACCTGTATTGGTTTTAGAGTGGCTCCAGTAGTACCAAAGAGAAGCACCCATAGACAACAAAGTAAATGCAGCTGCTGCAGCAAAAACTCCTTTGCGAAGGGTGGTGCAAGACGTGAGATCTCGAGCTTCAAAGTGTCCCCAATACTTGGTGTGATACGCATTGCGAGCTGATCCGGCCAACAAACATGCCTCGGCCACCAAAAACATTATCCTGTTAAAAATTAAAGAGGAGTGCATAAGGACCAGATGGAAGTGAATGAATAATGTGGCAGGTGTGGTGGGCTAGGAGGCAAGAGAGTAGAAAATTTGAAAAGAATTATATGCAACCCTCACCAGCATTTGAGAAAAAAGATCGATGTGTTGAAAACAATGCATGAAAAATGATAGCCTATATATCAAGATAGAACATATAAATTATAACGACAGTGTATCATCACCTTCACCTACTAATGAACAAATGAAAGCATGAGAAAATAAAGACAAACCGACAATGACATACAAAAAGAGGTTTTGTTAATAAATCACCCTTTTCAACCAGACTTAAATTTACATTAAAAAAAAGAAAGAAAAGGACTGATCATGCATAAGAAATATACGGATGAAGTAATTTTTTTCACAGCATGACATGACCTTTGGAGTGAAGAACATTTAATTGCCTAACAAAAACAAAGTTTATGATATACAAAAATATATCTCCATTCCACCACTTTTTTTTACCAACTCCATCACCCAACCCATGTAGTCTGCCAGAGCACCAATTAATAACAGAGAACAGCACACCATCTGATTCATTGGGTATCCATTTTGATATATTTTGATACATAAAGTAGCATGAGACAATTTATAAACGTATAAACACAATGAAGACCATTATCTCATTCAGAGCAGTCCCTCTTCTTTCTCATAAGTTAAACCAAATCCTTCATATTAGATGCACAGCAGTATAGTAATCTTGAACATCCAGAAGATGAAATTCAACTTATAAGGTGTATTACAACCTGTAAGTTACATTGTAACAAATTAACAATCTGTCTTGTTTTTCTTCTATGTTTTTTTTTTATTATCAAGGGGAACCGTTTCTCTTTAGTCTTTGAATGTTTACCATATAAATAAATACGGTGAATATAAAACCTGTATTCAAATGAAAAAAAAAGGATTTATTATGGATGCCTGCCTTATATGAAAAAATATTCTATTTCCAAAATCATGTGTAAAATCATTTGTGAGAGGTCATAATCCAAAATCAATATTGCATCTTCTGAATGATCTTTTTTGTCAAAAAAGTCTTCCTAAAACATCTCAAAATAATTTACACCCACAAATTAACACTGATGGTCCTGAAGCTCGTAACACATTCACCTGAAGCCATGCAATGAATGGTTTTCAAAGGCCAAACTTGAAATCACGTGGAAGTGGCATTTTATTTATAAATCAAATAAATATATTAAATTTAGAGATTGGGTGAGAACAAAAAAAAAACATTGATGTATCAGACAAGTAAATATACTTCCACATTTAATCCACCACTTCCTTGTTTAAACAAATGGCTAAAGATGTTTCCATAGACATTCAGTTTTGAAGCCATATGATTTCAACCTAACTGTTCTATAAATCCTAAGGTTGACACACACTTAATGTTGACTAGTTCGGGTGTGTTAGTGCATAAGCTTGGATGGAAATGAAGTAAAGCAAAAGACTCTGGGTCAAAGGAAAAGTAACGGAAAAGAAATCATTTTTCCTTTTACAATTTTTTTGTTGTTTGGTTTATGTCTTACAATCTGGTTACAGAATATCAATAAAGAACTGCATAAGCAAAAAATTTCCTAAGTCCAAATATTGTTTGCACTACAAGAAATAGATGATGTACATTATTTTTTGTGCACTTATATTTTCACATGTAATGGCAGTTAATAATTCCTGTATCATATGTGGGGGCCTTGTGATCAAGCCTACTATATATGCACCTTTGTGATTAAGGTTTCAGGTTTTTTGAGAAATTGAATCAGATATGTAGCCCTATGACCCTATCACTTGTAGTTTGTAATCCAAAAAATAGTTACACTTCCATGGGACCGGGGCAAACAGGAGGAGATAGCTTTCCCAGCTCGACCATAAAGTCAACCACGGGAAGTGCCTCCGATATCAAAAAAAAAAAAAAAAGTTACACTCTTCCCTCTCTATGAACATATATCTCTTCTCTTGTGGTTAAGTATTTGAGTTTTTCTTCTTCTCTACTTCAATTTGCGCTGCTATTTTCAACATCTATGGTGAAAAGTAACTGAAAATGAGATAAAAAAAACCCTCATGCGATTCAGATTTCCAGGCCATTAGTGGATTTGTTAAGAAACACAAGGCATAACATTCAACATGTTCTTAACCCACAAAGACCAATAAAGCGAAAATCCAAACAAGGCATAAAAATGGCGTTCTCACTAAATTGCCAACGCTGTGGATTGAAAGTGACTCAAAAATTGCTATTAACTGGCTTTGGGGGAAAAAAAGGTCCCTTGGAAGGTTAGAAGATTAGTCCATGGCATAAGACCTGATTGCAGCAGTTAAATGAGTCTCTTTTATCCCATGTACACAGAGAAACATACACGTCAGCGTCGCATCCCCCTTGGGTCTACCAATATTTCACCTCATCAGGTATGGACTGAATTACAAAGGCTACTAGACTTGGACAAAGCTGGTATATTATATCGTCAAGAAAAAATAAAATAGGTCTAATGCTTCCTGATAGTCTTCTTTTTGTGCCCAATCTTTCGCATCATAATTCATGAGGGCTATGTTACTCTTTTCTTAGTGGTTTCTAACTATGTGTATTCCTGATAAACTGAGCAGATAAAATCTGGGCTGAGAAACTTCTCCAGCCTAGGATCATCTTTTGAACTGTTGTAATTTTGTGAATATTACAGTAGAATACAATTTTGACTTTAGAGACAAAAAAAAAATAAAACAAACCAATGAAACCAACCAATAATGAAAAAACAGAAGACCCGTTAAGAATCCTAAATAACAATAAATAAAAAAAGACCCTAAATTTCTCTGTCTTTTCAAGAACCCAAATTTCAAATCATTCATAGTTACCAAGAGAGGGCGAATGAGCAGACAACACAACCGCGTGAACCTCCATCACCGCCGCCAACGCCGCGGGAGATCCCCCTCCCGAAGCAGAGGCACCTCGTGACGCCGGTCACCACCGCCTGAGACACCAGCAGCGCCGCGAACGCCGACAGTCCGTACGCAGTGGAGACGTCTGAGTCGTACTGGCAGTACGTCCTCTCGTCGTACTCGTCGGGCACCACCCTCCCCTGCAAAAGAAGGCCCCAAAACACATGAATCAAAGGTTCAAATTTTGTGATGCCCAAAACACATGAATCAAAGGTTCGGATCTTGAGATGGAGAGAGAGAAGATGGGTTAAGCATACGGTGCTCCTGCGGCGCTCGGCGGCGACGGAGAGGACGAACGCGATGAGATGGAGAGAGGAAGCGACGGCCACGATGGGGACGGAGATCGCCATCACTCGAAATTCGCGCACTGTCACTGTGTCTCTGTCACTCACTCTGTAGTCATGGTTTTGTTTTTCTTCTCTTCTTTAAAGAATTGTTTTTTTTTTTTAGTGTGATCAGTGTCAAAGCTATCTCTTTTTTTTTTTTTTTTTTTGAGGTGATGCTTTTTAAATTTTAATGTTTTGAGTGGGAGTGTGTGGAGAGTGGATACGATCTGAGATTGGTGAGTGGGGACGGACAGCGGTCGGTGCCCGTGATATAGCATCACAGCTGTCGTTCTCTTGTCGGCATTTTTATAATGCAGAGCACATCCAATCATATTATATTTATATTTCCTTGAAATGAAAATTATTTTTTTAATAAAAAAAAAACAGATACGTAAAAAAAAAAAATAGCTTTTGACTTTTGAGATAACGTGAAGTCAAACAAGTTAACTTAAATATATCATCATTACTAAATTTTATCTCGTACCTCGAAATCTATGCTTTATAAAACAGTCATCATTAGTACACCATCAAATCATCATCATTATACCCTCAAAAGGTGTGCATAAAGCTACAAAAGGTAAAAGCTGATTTTCAAACTGTGTTTTCAAACATGCATTAAGGGCGCGATTGCAAAACTGATTCCGCAGAAATCTGCGATTACAAACCTGATTCTGCAGGAAGCTCACTTTCTCAGCTTTTTGAAATCGCAGCTTTTGGACACTATTTGCCTGCAATCGCTGGGTTTAAAACTGCGATTACAAAACTGTTTGGTTGCGCGATTGCAAACGCAGTTTCCTGTAATCGCAATCGCAGCGCAATCGCGCAACCAAACACACCCTAAATCTATTTTTGTAGCCCATACACTATCATTATCATGATATTGTATACTTCATTTTATATAACAATATGTATTTCAATTGAAAAGTGTATGATTTTAAAAAAAATAACGTAGATTATAATTGAGGCTGCACAAAAAAATGAATGTATCATTTTTACTTTTTAAAATGATATTAGTAAGCGTGCTATTTATTTAAATTAATAAAAAAAAAGTACATTTTTAAAAAAATAGACAAAAGAAATAAGGAACAAGAGAGTTTATATAAGATATTTTTTTAGCAAAATATGATCACATATGTTCCAATTCACAAGCATATCGAAATTGACAATGTCCCCAGATACCTTCATGAGCACTTATACAAGCAGCTCAGTTTATAGCCCTGTTAACAGCCCAGTACACTATGATAATACAATATATACTGTGTTTTCTATCATAGTATACAACATGATTTTTTTTTTCAACTCAAAAAAAAAAATAACTATTGAATATTAACATATACATCATTTTCATATAATAGCATTAAGTTCAAAGGAAGTGTGTGATTTAAAAAATAATAGTATGAACTGCCATCAAAATTACAATGGGGCTGGATGCATCTATTTCCATACCCTCATTGAAGAAAACCATACATCCCCATCAAAATGAAGTCCCTAAACACCCTCACTGAACAGACCCAACCTTACCAACCCATAACTCTAAAGATGTTCTCAACTGGGTTACGTTAATACAAACTAATGTCAGGCACAACTCCGATCAACTCTGACCCAATTGGGATTGAGTTTAAATTGATCAAATCAAACCCCTATAATGGGTTTAAATTTGAGAGGATTAGGTTATTTGAATTCAGTTCAAGCTCGATAGGGTGAGCCATAAGTTATGACAACAAGTTATGACAACAATTTTGAAAATGACGTCTCATATTGAAGCAGAGAAGATCTTGACAAACAAAATTATAAAAGAAATAGAGAAATTTTCACTAGTTTTTTCGGATCGCATTTGTGTAGTTGAATTACAAATCCGACTCATTCTCAAACCCTAGTTGTTTTCTCGATGGTATGAACTCATTAACGAACGTATACAGCTAATTACATAACCCTAATGAATGCTCTCACACATAAAATTATAATTACATAATTGTCATTACACGTGCTAAATATACATGCATATGAAAATTATATATCGTCTACGGATTGGTGGCAGGCCGCCCCCTTTCACCCCCCACCGAACTAATCACGTAGTTTATCCGGTTTTAACTGACAAACAATATTTCGATTATGATATGAACTTTTATATTGTCTTTATTTCTTGATAATTCAAAAATTGAAATACAAGATATAAACCCAACAATGGGATATGTTTGGAGTTTGATCAAACCTCAATCCATACTCAGTCAACGAAATTCCACCAGACCCGTCTTAAACCTGAGAAGGATTTTAATTTTTCTCTCTCAAACCCATCCAACCGTTTAAGAAACCCGCAACTTAGCATTTAGAAATGTGCTCCAACATAATTTTGGTTTTACAAAATGAAAAATACGAACGTGTTTCCAAACGCTTCCACAATAACAAACTTAATTAAAAAAAATTATTTTAGTTTTTAAGAGAAAATTATTATTTTTAAGAGAAAAATATAAATAACTCCTATAAATTGAATGAAATCCATATAACTCTATGAATTTTTCAAAAGTCCATATAACATTCTCTAAAAAGACCTATGTAAATCAAAATAACCCCATGAGATGATGAATATTCTGATGATATTCCATTTGTATAACTCAAGCACAATATACTTAAAAAACCCTTCAATTTAATGAAAATGTGGAAATTAAAACTCTCTTTAAAGATGATTTTAACCCTCCAGATAGATTATAAAACTTTATCCGAATAGGTAAATCTTCATTTACAGATGATTTTTGTATTTTTAACACATTGACAGGTTTTTAGGTATATTATATTTTTATACAGGGTTAACCAAACAAAATATTCACATAATAATTCTAACTTGTCAATAAAAATTTAATTCATGAGACTGTTTAAAATTTATATAGGTGTTTTCACGGGTTATATAGATTTCAGAAAAAGTTAGAGGGTTGTATGGATTTCAGACAGTTTACATATGTTACATAGATTTTTCCCCATTTTTAGAAAACACCGAAAGTGAGTTTTACAATAATCGAGTTTTATAAAACTAATTTATTCAAAATTATAGTTTTCCAATCCCATTTTCGCACTTTTTTTTTAGGAACCCAATTTTTTTTCAAATATATATTATTTCTAATTTCCCTTTCTACCTGGTCCCAGAAAACCCTCCCAACATCAACATTAACAACTCACATGAAACCCGTGAAAACATGATTCCATGCACTACACGCCTACAACACACCATTTATTCATAGTAAAGACAGAGATACTACATTACTACTATAACAAGGATGGGTCACGAGGGGTTCTTCTTCTAACAGCTCGGCATGGGCACGCCACAGGTGCCAGAAACCTTCCTGGCGTTGTTGGAGCCGACGAACCCTCTGTAGCTCGGGTTCTTCGCGTACTGACAGAGGCACGGCTTCTGCTCCCTCAGCTTCCCGCAGCACGCGCCGCTCGGGGCCGATCCGTACAGTATCGCGTTCAGGCACGGACTCAGCTCCATTGGGTTGCACGTCACCGACACCGAAGGCGTCGGCGCGTTCGCGAGGAGCAAAGCGAGTGCGACCGTGACGAGGAGGAACACCTTGGACGACATGGAAGGAGAGAGGTTGGGTTGGGTTTCACAGTTTGTTTCAGAGTGGGTGGGGAGGCTCGCATTGATTGGCAGACAATAAAACGTGTCAGCACTTGATTAGGGTGTGACACCGGCGTTACGTTTTTTTATTCTTTTGTTTTTTTGTTTGTAGGGTTTAATTTTTCTTTTGGAAGTGTGTGATGAAGTATGTCCGGAGCTCCCACGGGGTCTGTCAGTCTGTGCTTCCATGTGATGGGAAAGTTAGGGTGTACCTTATTTTTTTGGGTGCTGTTACACGCAGTTCAGTAGTCAATTTTTCGTGGAATTACACATCTTAATAATTTTTTATATGTATTTATTAAAATAAATTTATTTAATTTAAAAATTATATTTTTTATCATAACATATATTTCATTAGATGATGTTTATAATTTTTAAAAATTTTAAAAAACGTGAGAACTCTATGTGAGAAAATCTGTAACATTGTTTTTTTAGTTTTTTTATAAAATTGTCTGTATATTGAGGTGTCGTAATGAATCAAAACCCAATAAGAAACTCATTTATTTTTAAAAGAAGCAAATATACGGAGCACCATTACATCCTACTCATTGTACACATACATATACATTAATTTTGGGAGCACGGCTATACTAGTATGCACGGATAATTCTGTAGATGATCCATATACTTCCATAGCAATCCAATGAGTTATATATCTTCAACGTGATGCATATAATCCGTCAATTTTTTAAACATTTATTAAAATGTTTAATTCTTCATGGATGAACTTTTCATCAAACATGGTCATTCAATGAAATTTACTTTTTAAAAAAATTTAAATTAAAAAGTAATTAAAAAGTGTGCATATTATCCATGTTATTGTCCATGGAATTGTTCCTAAAATTATTGTATCCTTGATATATTACAAAAACAATAGCCCTGTGACACTTAATTATTTTTGCAACTCCAAATGCAATCTTATATCCATTCACTATAATGAGATATATATATTGTAGAACTTTTTTTATATTTTCTATAAATGATATCATTCTAAATACATGTTTCATCATTTATAAATGTACACACTTTATTAAATTGGTATAAAGGAAAAAATCCATATAACCCCCTGTAAAACACTCGAAATCCATATAAACTTTTGACTTTTTTAAAAAAATTCATATAACCCCTTGAAAACACATATGTAAATCGACCCATGAGCTAAATTTTCATTGACAAATGACGAATATTTTGTGAATATTTTGTTTAGTTAACTCTGATTGAAAACACAGTATATAAAAATCATCTACAATGTGTTAATAATGTAAAAAAAATATGTAAATAAAGATTTTACACATCCAAATAAGGTTTTATAATCTTTTTAGAGGGGTAAAATCGTTATTTAAAGATGATTTTTAACATTTTTAACTAATTATAGAGGTTTTGGAGTACTTGTTTTTAATAAAAATTAATCAAATTGAATATCCACATAATATTTTTCATCAATCAAATAAAATTTGCATATGTGTTTTTATGAAAAATGTACTTTAAAAAAATCACGAGGTTAAGAGGATTTAAAAATGAAGAAGCATTAAAAAAAACCTTATTTTCAAAGCTTTTTAAATACGAGTGGACAATGTAAACACAATTGTAAAAAACAAAAGTTCGATAGAATCTTATAACGGAGTTACGTGAGATTTCCCACCGCGAAATCCGCAGCTGATTGTTACGATTTTTCAAAAAAAAAACAAGGGATGCGTGCAATGCATTGAGCCCAATGTCTCCTCATCATGGTTTTTATTCTTTCCACAATTTTACCTTTTCCTCGGTGGAGGGTCCATTTTCTCCGGACTCCGTGAATGAAACTGACTTCCACTCTACATTATTTTTTTTTATTATTATTTTATTAATATTTTTTTAAAATGAAAATAGTCCAGCTACTAAGGGAAAAACCTTCTTAATTCTCTCAAATATTTTTTAAATCACAAAAATCTCTCTAAAATCACAAAATCATTATAAGTCCCCATAAAGTGCATATGGTTAACGAATTTACTCCCCCGATTAAGAATATATTAAAATAAGTCTTCTGAAACTTATTAAAATTGGATTCAGTCCCTACAAATTTTATAAAATCAGATTTAGTTCTTTTGTGACAAAAATACAACTGTTATTTTTCAACATCCCCATCTCCTGATACGTCATCCTCATTTGTAAAAAAAATATATTCATTGAACCTCTTTTGATCTATAAAATTAAGTTATTTTTCAACATTTTCACATCAATCTCATTACAGAAACTGAACAAAAAAATTACAGTTTCATCAACTCCATTATAAAATCACTAGATAAACAATTTAAAACCAAATCAAAATTCTATAATACATTCTTAACTCAAAATTACTAGCAATAAAAAGCAAAACATCTTGATTATAAAACTATGATTTATTTAATAAAATTTAAACAAATCAATACATTTTTTTAGATAATCACATGGATATTTTGTGATTTTAAGAAGATTTCAGGGAGTTAAGACGATTTTTAAATTTCATATGGACTTTTTTCGATTTTCATAAGTTTTGAAGGAGTTATATCATTTTTTTCTTCAATAAAGAAAATAAAATTTAAAAGGGTATAACAGTAATTTACCATGCATGGTTAAGGTTAACCACACACTGGTTAGTTATAAGGACTAAAATAAATATTATTTAATAAGTTAAGGACTTGAAGGGATTTTTTAATTTTATAAAGATTTTTTTTTATTTTCATAAGTTTTCAGAGAGCTGGATCGATTTTTTTCCTTTTATTAAATAATAAAAGAAGTACATACTAAGACTTCATTTGGAAACACAGATTGAAAAGTAGTTTTTGGAATAAAACTGTTTTTTAAGATGATTTTAGACCTTGACTTTTTTTTTAATGTTTTTTTTAAATTTAGTAATCAATATTTGAAAGGAGTTTAATGTTTAGTAGAGAAAGTTGTTTTTCAATTCAAAAAATCGATTCTGACAAAAAATCGCAGTTTTTATGCTTTTTAAAACACGGATTTCGTGAGAAAAATTAAAAGGAATCCAACTTTTGATTCCGCCAAAATCCACCCGTTCGACTACACGATTTTTGTATTTTAGCTTTTTAAAAAACAGAATCACTCTAAATCGTGCAATCAAACGGACCTAAGATAAGAAAGAAACAAATGAATGCAAAATGAGTGCTAAAGATTAGCACCAAACTACATCCAAGAAAACACAAACAAATAAACAAACAAGCTCTCAAAGAAGAAGCCGAAACCAGGACAACGATCATCACCCTGGGCAAGCTACTTTCCTTGCAACTCCCAAATATTCCCACACAGTGTCTCCATTCATTAGACCTAGAAACCTACGATCTAGACACACATCCTGTTTATCCAATGTATCAATCACAGACTTGAAGGTCTTGCTTTTGCAGTGGACTTGAGGGCATTTGGACGAGAGTTTGGAAATATTATGGATTCGTGAGAATCTTTTTCTTTCAAATCCATTTTCTACCAAAAAAAAATAATAATAAAATTCTAGTTTAATTAAAGTTGTAAACATATTTCTTTATAAATAAGTGCATTAAAGCTAATTTTTTCATAATACGTGGAGTGACAATTTCCTGCAAACTTAATGTTAAATTCAGCTTTTTTAAAAATGTTAAACTCCCAAACCTTCGTCCAAACACACTCTTAAATGGAGAAGGAGGGTGGGTGGGGGCTGAGCGGGTGGATATAACTAGGGATAAGATGGAATAAAGGGTTTAGGGCCCCATATACTATGATAACGCAGTATATGGTGTGCTATCACTATGAGATTTTATCATAGTAAATGACACAAAAATTTTATTATTATTTTAACTTGAAAAAACCAACTGATGCATATCAATATATAGGTATGTAATTTATTTGGAGAGCTTATGATTTTTATAAAAAAGAAACCGACTTTGGACTGTAATAGGGATTTGGGGCTGCAATAGGGCTTTACCTATCATTTTTTTTTATTACTATGGAATGTCCTTGTGCTATGTACAAAAATTAAACTATACAAGTGTGTACCAAAAATAAAATAAAATAAAATACTAGTATTAACAACTTATGAAGATACAACCAAGCCAAAAAAAATTATGAAAATACATTACATATTTATTTATTTTTGGTTGCAAGACTGTGTGGCCTACAAGAGCTAGAAGTCAGACCATAGAGCTGTGAGCTGTGAATGGTATCATGGGCCAACAAACTGAATAGGGGCTGAAGCCCACATTAGTGGCCCAAGTAGGGGGTTACCAGTTTTTCCAACCTTTTTCAACGGTCCAACCTACGCGAGGCTTGAAGCCTTGAACCTGCGCCTCCACACATTTGGAATTGGGCGCTGTTACACCCAGTTCATTTTCAGTCCTATATGTGTCGATAAATTTCTATCGACGCATATGCTCATGTTAATAAGGTATATATTTTGAAAGAATTTTTTATATTTTCTATAATGTATTCATCCATACAATTATTCACAATATATACTTCACTTTTTATAAAAGAATGTACCTCATTTAATAAGGTATACTATTTTTAAAAAATTCAAAATACATGTAAACCGATATTGAGCTGAAAATGGGGCTAGATGTAACATTATCCTTTGAAATTACATTGACAAAATGTTAGGAAAAAAAGGAAGCATGGTGTTCACCTGTCTGGCTTTTTCTATGCATTATTAAATTTTAAAGAATTTAAGAAATTAATAAATTTTTTAAATTTGAAACGTGAAATCCAAATTCATCCTAATAAGGACGGATTAGGTTGATTTACCAATAAAACACATCATATTACCATCCCTAACTCAATTCTTATAAAATTAGCATAGTTAGAAATATATCGTTATATATATATATATATTTTTTAAAAACAGAGAAAATAAGTTTTATAGTAATCGAGTTTTATTAAACAAATTTAATCAAAATCATACTTTTCTAACTGCATCTCCGCTCTGTTTATTTTTGTAATCCAAAATTTTTCAAATAATATTTCTAATTCCCCTTTCTACCTGGTCCCAGAAAACCCTCACAACATCAACATAACAACTCACACGATGAAACCCATGATTCCATGCACGGCTACAAGCCTACAACACACCATTTATTCATAGTAAAGACAGAGAGAGTACTATAACAAGGATGGGTCGCGAGGGGTTCTTCTTCTAACAGTTCGGAATGGGCACGCCACACGTGCTGGAGACCTTCCTGGCATTGTTGGAGCCGACGAACCCTTTGTAGCTCGGGTTCTTCGCGTACTCACAGAGGCACGGCTTCTGCTCCCTCAGCTTCCCGCAGCACGCGCCGCTCGGGGCCCAGCCGTACAGAATCGCGTTCAGGCACGGACTCAGCTCCGTTGGGTTGCACGTCACCGACACCGAAGGCGTCGGCGCGTGCGCGAGGAGCAAAGCGAGTGCGACCGTGACGAGGAGGAACACCTTGGACGACATGGAAGGAGAGAGGTTGGGTTGGGTTTCACACTTTGTTTCAGAGTGGGTTTGGGGGGGTTATTTATTGGGTGGGGAGGCTCGCATTGATTGGTATTTATTAGACAACAAAACGTGTCAGCACTTGATTAGTTTGTGACACCGGCGTTACGTTTTTTATTCTTTTTTTTTTTCTTCTTTGTAATTGTAGGGTTTATTTTTACTTTGTAATTTTTGTTTACAAATTTGTCTATGTATTGAGGTGTCAAACTGATCCGAAACCCAATAAAAAAACTCCTCTCTTATTTTTAGAAAGAAGCAAATATACGGAGCACTGTTACACTACTCATTGTATGCAAATTGATACATTAATATTGGGAGCGCTGTTACACTAGTATGCATGTAGGTAGTTCATATAGGGCCGACCTGAAAAATTGATTTTTTTTGTTAGGCCTAGACGAATTTTAAAAATAAAACTCTATACATTGTTCACAAAAAAAAAATTAGATTCTTTGAAGCTTATATATAGATAATTTTCGGAAGAGAGAAATTTAGGGGATTTGAGAATATGAAACGGTTTATTAGTGTGTGTGTATGTTGAGAGAGATTTAATAGAATTCATGTGGGATTTTTCAAGATTCCCAGGATGAGCACTAATAGGATATGATATGGTGTTTAATAGATTTCCTAATATAGTGGACCTTTCAAGATTATAAGGATTTGAGGCCCTCCCTGATTGGGGGCCCTAGGCAATTTCCTTGGTGGTCTGCCTAGAAACGGCCTTGGGTTCATATACTTCTATAGCAATCCAATATCTTCAACATTAGGCATATAATCCGTCATTTTGTTTAAACAATTACGAAAATGTTTAATTCTTCACTCATGCATTTTTCAACAAACATATAACTCATTAAATGAAATTTATTATTTAAAATTTTCAAATTGAAACATGTGCATATTATCAATGTGATTGTCTGTGGAACTGTGTCTAAAATTATTGTATCTTTTATTACAAAAACAATAGCCTTGTTACACTCAATTCTTTTTGTAATCCCAAATGCAATTGCATATCTACTTATTGTAATGAGATATACACATTGTAGAATATTTTTTATATTTTCTATAAATGATATCATTCTATTCAATGTTATATGTTTCATCATTTATAAAAATACACATTTTATTAAATTGGTATATGATCTTTTAACGACCTCATGACTTATTCTAAAGTCCATATAACCCCTTGAAAACATCTATGTAAATTCAAATAGAGCCTTGATCTAAATTCTCATTAATAAGATTACGAATATTCTGCATATATTTTGTTTAATTAACTCTAACCGAAAACAGAGTATACAAAAAATGTTAGTTTCTATAATTGTTTAGTATATAGATTAAGAAGTAATTCTACAAAAATATTACAATCGCTCATAAATTTCCAGTTTAGATTTATGCTATTACTAATTTTGTTCATATTGCTAAATAAAAATTTATTTAGATGTTTGATTGTTTGTTGTATTTTTTATGTAGCTTGGAAAACCCGTACTTCAATATTTTTTGTAGATAACTATTAAATATTTTGTAACTATTTGTATAATTTCTGTATGTATCATATTATATTTCTATATTTTTGAACTCTGTCTGTAAGAGGTAGTTCGGGTATTATGAAAAGTCAGGGGCAAAAAAAAAAAGGACCAGATTTCAGGGGGAAATAAAAAAAAAGTCCAGGGGTAGAAAAAAAATTAGACACTTGATTACGGGGTATTTGAACAATTCATCCAAAAAATAATCGTAAAATATGATAGATAAATCCAAAAATTTATTTATTTACAAAAAATAGGTAGATATAGCTATATAAAAAACATGTAATATCTGGATCTTGTTCGACCAAATTCAATCGTCAAAAATCTAAAATGACGATCAAGTTAGATCGTTCAAAACCTAAAATAACCACTAAATTCAGTCGATCTGGATTGGTGGGAACACTCAAATACCGTTTTTTTCAAAAAAACAAGGGATGCGGTGGAATGCACTGAGCCCAGTGTCATCATCATCATTTTTAGTGTATCCACAATTTTATCTTTTCCCGGGTGGAGGGTCCATTGGCTCACCTCCGTGAATGAAAGTGACTCCCCTCTACATTGATATTGCAGCCCCCAAATATTCCCATAGAACCACTCATTAGATCTAGACTCTGTTTAAAAAATAAGATTTTAAATAAAGTTGTTTAGGTAGACTATGATTACTAGAAAACATATTTTTTACTTTTTTTTAAAAATAATTTTTTTACACTAAAAATCGTAAGTAATTTTTTAATTAAGTTGACTACAATTTAGACACATCATGTTTCTCCAATGTATCAATCACAAACTTGAAGGTCTAGTTTTTGTAGTGGACTAGGGGCAGTGGATTAAGGGCATTTAGACATAGAATATGATTTATCTTTGAGTATACAATTATTTTGGCATAAGTGAGTCGAAATAAGGATTAAGTGATTTTGTGTTTAGTTATGTTTTTTATTATTCTCATTGGAAAATATAATAATAAAGTTTTAATTATTTGGATAAAATGTGAATAAAATGTGGATAAAGATTTATTAAATGAGAAAAAATGATGATAGTTGATTTGACATGCGATTTATAAGAGATTATGATAGCTGATTTGACAATGTACCCACATATTCTTTGAGTAAAATAACCTGGAATAACTTTAATTGCATGGGTTGATTGAAATCCATATACCACTTTATACCAGTTTATCCAGGCATACATTATCCCTGGATATTCTGGACATCCAAACACCTTATTTAACATATTCCACCTTATTCCAGAATATATTTGGGGTTATACTGCATCCAAATGGGCACTTAGCCCCCGTTTGGATACCGGATAAGCTCCGGATAACCCCGGATAACCCCGGATAATTTTTTTTATGTGTTTGGAAAGCTTGGATAACCCCGGATAAAGTGTGCTAGAATAAACTGGTATAAAGTGGTATACAGATTCTAATCAACTCCTAGAATAAAATTTATCCTAGGTTATTCCACCCAAAGGATAAGTGGGCCCACTGTCAAATCAACTGTCATCACCTCTTATAAATCACCTGTCA
The DNA here is from genome assembly GCA_030737845.1 of Acorus calamus. Classification (NCBI taxonomy): domain Eukaryota; kingdom Viridiplantae; phylum Streptophyta; class Magnoliopsida; order Acorales; family Acoraceae; genus Acorus; species Acorus calamus. The sequence goes on along the minus strand of CM060871.1, from coordinate 5,208,876 downwards.
AATCAACTATCATTACTTTTTACCTTTTATAAATTCTTATCTATACTTTATTCACATTTTACCCAAACAACAAAACATTTATTCTTACGATTCCCAACGAGAATAATTCAAAACACAACCAAACACAAAATCAATTTATCCTTATTTATACACACTTATGCTCGGATAAATATATACCCAAGAATAAATCCTATTCTACATCCAAACGGGGGCTTAGAGTTTAGAAATATCATGGATATGCGAGATTCTCTTTCTTTCAAATCCGTTTTCTAATAAAAAAAATTATAGCTTAATTAAAATTCATAATACGTGGAAATACAACTTCAGTATGTTAGAATAAATTGGTAATAGTATATACATTTCAACCAACCTCTCGAATTAAATTATTCTAGCTTATTAAACCTAAAAGAATATATGGAGCTATTGTCAAATCAACTCTATAGCTTCTTATAAATCAATTGTTATCGTCACTTATTCGCACCTTATTCACATTTTATTCAAACAACAAAAACTTTATTATTACGTTTTCGAATGAGAATAAATCAAAGCACAATTAAACAAAAATTCATTTTATTCTTATTTATACTAGAATAGTCATAAATCTCAGACTAACTTAATTTTCTATTCAAATGGGGGCTTAGTGTTGGAATAAAGGATTATTGAAAGAATAAGTGTGAAAAATAATAATTTATCCCCTTTGATATAAAAAAATAATCAGGATAAAGTGTGGACATTTGTCTTGATTTTGAAATAAAAATAGAGATTTTTTTATTCCACCTAAATATTGGAATAATATTTATCCCCATTTTTTTTCAATTTGATAAATGTGAATATAAATAAAATTCATAAATTTTTTATCATTTAAAATTAGGACAACTTACCCTTAAAATCTTAACCCATTGCCAAATTGACAAAAATCATATTTCAGAAAAATCATATATTTTGACTATTAAAAAATGGATTAATATTAAACATTTTTTTAAATAGCTTTTAAATGCTATTTTTAACTAAAAAATTGAACCAAACTTTATGATTGATTCTTGGCAAAATTCAATATCATCTGCAAACATATTATTAAATATCCCTTGAGTCAACAATAGAAGAATTTTAATAATAATATTTGTATTATCTTTTGGAAGTTACTTTGTTTACAAGATTAATTATTTCCTTTTAACAGGAATATTATCAAAACCTTAGAAAAATAAGTTATCTATATCAATTTCTTCATATATATCTTTAGAGCACGAGTCTGTTTTACAACCCTACACATTATAATAGTTAGCGCAGTATATAATACAATTTTATAGTGTATGAGGTTATATCATAATGCATGCAATGAAAAAATTCATTATTAAAGAGAAAAGGTTACACCTCCTCTTATAGGCTCAGTGTACCTATCTTTATATTCATTCATCGTAGATAGCCACAAGACAATCCTCCAAATAAAAAGCTATAGGAAAAAGATACATCTAATCTCTATTGCAGTCTCAATTGTAGTCTATACTTTTTTTCTATTTAAAAAATACACTCTTTAAAGTGTATGTTATTATGTGATATGACATATATATTAAGATAAAATAATATTATTTTTCTTTTCAAAATCATATAATAAACTATGATAGAAGCTACGCCATTGTTGGGGTACTCTCCCATTTTCAATCGTCGCAGTGAGCTCCCTATCTCCGCATCAAATTCATCGTTTTTTATTCAATAAAAAAGTATGTGTGAATTCTAATCAGATAATTAAATCATTGGATCTTGCACAAAGTTGAGAGTTCTTCACAGTGGCTCCAGGATTTTTTTTTTTTTTTTTTATAGATGGGGTCATTTAGAAAAATAAATACTACACATTTTTTTTTAAATCTACTCTTATTATATATTTATAAAAAACATAAAATTTTCTTCTAAAAATATAACAACTTGTAATAAAAAAAAGGGCATCAAAGAAAGGAGATCAATGATTTCTAATATATAAACTTTTACAATTATCCTCGATGAGATTTCATAATTGCAAGGTTATTGATGATAACATTAGTAGTTTCAATTGTCCTTTTGAATATCATGATAACATAACTTGTTATTTTTTAGAGTATTCTGCAACACAACTTCATTGATAGATTCATTAAGATCAGCCAAAAATGAAGAAACTCTAGAAAATTCTTTTTATTAGTTGAGTCATCATATTCATCATGATCACAAAAAATTGACTCTTGATGTAAAAAGAATCTTACGCAATTAACTAAAGCATTTAAACGAGTCCGATATTGAATTTTCATTTGTTCTTATTGTTAAAAAAAATCAAAACAATTCAAATCCCAATTCCAGTCTTACATACTTCAATAGCAAATTAACAAAGCATATACTCACATTAATGATGTATATGCGCCGATAGATTTTTTTAACATTTTCTATAAATGCATTCATGTAATTCATTAGAGCATATATTTCATTTCTTATAAAAGTATGTATCTTATTAGATGAGGTATGCTATTTTTTTAAAAATCAAAACACGTGTAGACTAGAATTGAAGCTAGAAATAGAATTATACGTAACATTATCCTTTTAGTTTTGGGTTAATATAGGGATAGCTGAGTAAATTTGTTTTAAAAATATTGATGGACCCACTAAACCACCACAACATATTATATGTTACCCACTCTATCACTCACCCCAGTTAAGTCCATTTTTTTTTAAAGGGGGGTTTTGGATATGAATTTTTTTTTTATTTTTTTGGATGGGGTCAATTGACCCCATAAACACAAACGTGGAGCCGCCCCTGGTTCTTCACTTGGCTCTTCGTCACCACCCTACTCCATAATTCTTTGTCAAAGCCGGATCAGATGCTCCAGTCATTTCAAAAGCCTACCTATCCAATGGTTAAGTTTTCCTAGCTCCGTTGTGTGAGATCCACTGCAGCTACTATTTTGTATCTTAGTATATACTTTATTTTATATAATGATTTGTATTTCAATAGAAAGTATGATTTTTTTAAAAGGAAGAAAAATGGTATTTACTGCAAATGAGGCTAATAAGACGCATGATGTATCATTTTTCATAATTTTATGTAGAGTTTGGTTCGTGTTATTTTTGGATGAATTTTGATTCCATGTGATATTAACAAAAAAGTGTGTAAAATCTGTGATAGTAATTATGGCCCCCACTGGATTTAGAATCACAGCATGTGAGAAATTATGGTGGAATCAAATTCTTACCCTTATTGGTGGTAATATTAAAATCCAGCAGCATTCTTAAGTTAGATGACTATTATACCTTTATAAATTAATTAAATTACTATTTACGTCCCTTTTAAAATAAAACACCTCCCCTGTTTTTTTTTTTACCCAACGCCACTCTTTTTTCCTCTCTTGCTTATTCCTTCTAGAAAATTTAGAACCTTCATCGAACATCAGGTATACTTCTATTGCATATATAATAGTAAGAGCATTTTAAACATTAAAACAAAATCCTTTTTATCATTTTTCATATGTAAACTAAACATTGAAAAAATAGTTTTTGCAGAAATCCATTAGTGAACCAAACAGTCTAATGGAATCTGAATTCTTGATAAAATGATTCATAATAAATTACATCTATCTAAAAATGACACAAACTAAACTGGTCTATGCGATTTCCTTTATATGGCTCCCCAATTGAAGGACCAATTACTATGGACTATGGAGCTAAACAAAGAAGTGTAATGACTACCGAGTTACTAATATTTGAGTACAAAATTCGAATTTTTTTATAGCGCTGATACACTCAGTCCGATTTGCAGTATGTATTGCAGCCCTATATATTATGATAACGTAATATATACTCTGTCATTATAGGGTATAAGATTTTATAATAGTATATGACACCAAAAATTTCATCATTTTTTTAACTTAAAAAAAATACACTAATGTATTTCAGTATACACTTCATTTCATATAATAACATGAAAACCGGTGTGGGTTATAATTGGGGCTACAATGGGAGTTGGACGTATCATTTTCCTTTTTTTTATTACTATGGAATGTCCTTGTGCTATGTACAAAAATTAAACTATATACAAGTGTATACCAAAAATAAAATAAAATACTAGTATTAACAACTTATGAAGATACAACCAAGCCAAAAAAACTTATGAAAATACATTACATATTTATTTATTTTTGGTTGCAAGACTCTCTGGCCTGCAAGAGCTAGAACTCAGTCCATAGAGCTATGAAAGGTATCATGGACCAACAAACTGAATAGGGGCTGAAGCCCACACCAGTGGCCCAAGTAGGGGGTTAACTTTTTTCCAACTTTTCCAACCTACGCCGAGGCTGGAACCTGCGCCTCCACACATTTGGAATTACTTTGACAAAATGTTAGGAAAAAAGGAAGCATAGTGTTCACCTTTTTGGCTTTTTCTATGCATTATTAAATTTAAAGAATTTAAGAAATTAGTAAATTCTAATTTTTTCTTATTTGTATTAAAATTGTGATAAAGAATGGAAAACAAAATGGACCTACTCATCCTGATTATTATTATTTTTTTATGTCATGTAAACTACTTGACATAAGAACTACTTGCATGTATCATCAAGAGAACATTACAATCAAGATTCGTAAAAAATATTGGGCGCTATTACACTCAATCTCTTTTACAATTCAAAATGCAGTACTATGTAACTCGTTAGAAATTAAGTGAAGCATATACATTATCTGTTTTTGCACTAACTAAAAATGAAATCACTCAACTCAAAATGGAGAGATATACATTTTTAATCAAAACATATACTTCATTAAACGATTTTTACTATTTCTTAAAAATTGAAAACGAGTGTGGTTTATGTTTTAGATTGTAAAATGGAGTGAGTATAACATTTTCTTAAAATATTAGATGGAGTAATCACCTGGATGAGATGCACTGCCTAAAATCTTCAGCAAATGTTATTGCATTGTTTGCTGACAAAGGTACGTTGAGCATGTTAGAGAAGCCAAGCCCACAACAAACCTGAGATTAAAAAAAAGAAGTTACAAACCTGAGATCAAAACAACACCATAACACCACATGATAAGCACATAATGTCAGTTACATGGTTCGGTTTAAGTCTATACACACAGGACAAAATACAAGACAATCCAGTAATTACAAGACTTATAAGAGACTTACAAACTCTTATAAAGTTTCATTTTCTAAACTACTACTCTTAACCCACTTGGATATTTACGATGTCATTGCCAGACAAATACTTCACTGCATGGGGATATAAATTGAGAAATATCTCAAAAGTACTTAACAAATTGTTAATATTTTATTTGTAATTTATATGATGTTTAAGATGGATTTTATTTTGATAAGACTAAATCAGATGCTCACCCTAATATGACTTTATCATAGTCATCTGGTGTAAAGTATCAAGACATAATCTCAACATTTTAAATTCAAATTGGTTAACAATTGGCCATATCTTCTTTCAACAATTAAAAAAGAAAGAAAGCAAAAGCACACATAAAAGTGAGTACAGAGAATCTACCATGTGGAAGATAACTAGGGTATTTGCAGTGGCCAACACATCCAAGCAAAAGCCATCCCTTCCTTCATGTAATAGTTTTCCTTGATCACTAAGCATAGCACCTACATCTCTTTATATAACCAAATAAATTCTTATTATCCCAATATTGTTAAACTTCAGCTAGAGATACAAACATGCCAGGGCCACACCTTGTATTATCAGATTCAGACAATGATCAACCTTCCCCTGTTAAAAGTCTTTTTGGTAGGGAGAAACCCCTCCATAATGTCTTAGGTGGTGGAAGAGGTTTGTTCAATCTTTCTCCCTTTAAATTGAACTAGATATGTTTGTCATGTGAATTGATGAATACCCAACTCTTCAAGGGTCTTCCAAAACTTATGTCTTTCCCTTACATGACTCAAAAATAGCCATAGATGTAAAATAATCTCTAGGTAGTAACTTATACTATGATGTATGACTTTCAACATTGGCAAGACTTACTTGTCAAGTTGTTCCGGTTCAATATATATTTCAAAGTGAAATATAATTGTCTCGAAGACAAGATTCAAGCACCACTTGGAACCAATTATCAAATTGATTTAGCTTTTACAATTCCAAATTGATATTTTCGAACTTCAGCTTTATTATCGAACTGAACAATAACAACTTTTTGGTAAAAGTTGGTTGATGGTAGCTTTTCAAAAAAATTGTTTTCAAAAATTGGATACACACTAGACCTCAATCAACAAGTCTCTAAGGGCAAGAGTGAGTACATGTTTCTTGGTTTTGCAGTTGCAGATGTGATCCTATGGAGAAACACGCATCTATCAGCAGGAATTCTTGCGGCGGTGACTGTGCTATGGTTTCTTTTCGAGGTTGTCGAATACCATTTCATAACACTCCTCTGCCACGCCTTGATCACGATCATGCTTGTCACTTTCATTCTGTACAATGGTTCAGCTCTTATTGATAGGTAAACTTCTCATTTGATCACCCTTTCCATAGAGGCTGATTGCTATAGGATTTCATTGCAGGTTTAGTAATGTATGTTATTCCCCTTATTGTCATCCAGGACTCCTCCAAAGATCCCTCAAAGCATTTTATCAGAGCATACATTCAGGGAAGTGGCACTAACCTTCCATGCTAAGCTCAGTCATTCACTATCTATCCTTCATCACATTGCATGTGGAAAAGATCTCAAGCTCTTCCTCCTGGTTCGTTGAACAATCAACTTTACCTTGATATCTATTGTCACAATTTTTAGATAATAAATAGGATCCAGTCACAGTTAGATCATCAAGAGTGAGACTAGATAATGGTTTGTAACAAAACTGTTCAACCTCACATGTTAAGCATCTGAGATTGTCACGTGTTAGAGATTGACCAAACCTCCCATGCATTGATCAATTCATCTTTCATTTGATCAGGCAATCGCTTTTCTGTGGATTGTATCAGTGATTGGAAGTTACTGCAGCTCTCTCAGCCTACTATACTTTGGTATGTTTTAAGACCTGAAAGACTATAAACTTTTCTACATAAACCTTAGTTTCAACATTTTTAATATCATAATGTTCTTTTTAATTTTGGTAGGTTGTCTTTGTATCCTCACTCTTCCCGTTCTTTATGAACGATACGAACACGACGTGGATTACCTCGCAACCAGAGGAAATCGAGACCTGAAAAAGATGTACAGGAAGCTGGACTCCAAGGTTCTGAACAAGATTCCAAGAGGGCCTGTGAAGAAGGACAAGAAGAACATATAAGCATGTTTGGGATGATGTGTGTGTGCCAAAAAGAAACGAAAAAAGATTGTGTGACAATCTTTCATCATTTGATTTTCATATAAAAGTTATACTGGGGATTCATGCTTTTATTTCTTAGATCTAGGCAAAGCACATCCACTGTGATGAATAAGATGAAATACTACCAAATTGTGTACCTCACCAAGTTGTTACATGGGTTATTAATCTTATTTGATTATTCATTGAGACCATACTAGACAGGAAGGAATGTGATGATCTCAGCTGTCACTAATTAGTTAATTTTGCTTCCCAATAATGCATATGATTGTAAGTTTGTAACATGTCATCCAATAATGGGCTGGGCTTGGGTCAGTGGGCTTAAAACGCATATTCGTCATTCGTGTGGGAAAAAGATACACACAACCTCAATTGCAGCCCGTTTTACAGTCCATGATTTTTTAAAAATTATACACTCATATTTTGAAGTGAATGCTATTATATAAAATGAAGTATATACTAAGATACATTAGTGTATTTTTTTTCATAATAAAAAAAAAAAGGGTCATATACTATGTTAGGACTCATATGCTATGATAACGTAGTATATACTACGTTATCTTAGCGTATGAGACTGTAAAACGGGCTGTAAAAAGGACTGCGTGTATCAGCGCCCAAGATCAATTGTGCTAGTATAACCATTAGGTGATGTGGGTAAACACATGATATCGTATGTAACACACCCATTATTTATATTACAATTATTTTCTGTTTTTTTTTCTCGATGGGTTCACAGTTTTAAAATATGTTTTTGGCGTGTAAGATTTGTATGAGCATGTACTTTAGTCCTTCACTAGGCCAGTGAGACTAAATTCATGGAGCAGGAACTCATTTCATCCTCACGAGCAGAACAATTGGTGGATTAGGCCGGGCTGTAGCCCGTCTCAAATTTTGCAATAATCATTCCATATTTCCATTGAGTAACCAAAGAATGATATAAATGAAAAATCAACCCAATGAACCCGTTGACCCCCAACAAGGAATTCAAAAACGAAAGTCTTCAGGAAAAACTAAAAACGTAATAGAAATATCCCTTCTTTAAAATGGCCGTGGTTTTTTAAAATATTTTTACATTATGTACAAAACTTGGTAGTTTATACCATCTTATGATTCCACAATTGTATTTACATATATGTCATGTTTTATTAGATATTTAATCTAATATAAATTAACTCCCAACATTTATTTAACCATTTATTTATAGGCCCCTTGATTTTTTAACATTCCAAAACACCTCAAGTAGTTACTTTTTTTCTAAGTCACTGTCTTTTTTCCTACTATTTACCTGCCAAATATCATTTGTATATTATTATGTATTGTGTATAAATTGTTGGCTTGTACACTGTAATGTATCGGTAACCAACTTACACATAAAAATGACATTGGATAAAAAAATCTAGAAAAAAAAATATAACCACTACCATGGGATTGTTTTAATACGAGAAAATAGTTTAGAGACTTGAAAAAACAAGAAATTAAAAAAATATTTGAAATTAATTTCATTTATTTATTTTGAATATGAACTTATTTTTTTATATAAAATTTTACTAAATTTTTTTATTAGAATAAATTTTTTCTAAAAAATTTAGTTTAACCCACCTCATAATTAAGCTCTGGATCACCCCACCCTCACTCCCATCCATGGGTTTTTGGGATTTTTGGATTCTTGGTTATCCCGGCCCACCACCCCCTCATCAAACATGACATATTTGTAACATAACATATGACTAATACGAATGTATTCGTTGATTATTAGTCAACTTTCTCCTATATGTGTGGATCACGGTGATGAAGGCTCGTTACGGGGGTACCGGTATTGGGGAGAAGAGATGGCCCACACTGAAGAACATCAAGCGTATGTAAGGGGATTTTTTCAGATATGCGTTCGGTTGGGAGCTAGGGAGCGTTCGGTTGGGAGCTAGGGAGCGGCGCAGCCATACAGTTTTGGACTGATCGGTGGTACGGGGAGGAGAGGTTGGGGGACGTAGTGCCAGATCTCTTCCGTCTATCAAGCAACAAAGAGGGGAGGGTTGACGAGTTTTTTCAAGGCCGGGAGAACGGCGGGGGCTGGACCGTGGCCCTCACGCGGGCCAGAATGGGAGAGGCTGAAGCGAGGCAGTTCGAGAACCTGATGACGTTGTTGGACCGCTTCGTGGTACGACCAGAGCAGGAGGACCATATACGATAGAGGCCGACGATGACATGGGCGTATTTGGTGAAGGGAGGCTATCAGTGGTGGTGGGAACAGACGAAAGCTATCCTCAATTCAAACAGGTGTGGCGCCCAAAGGTACCAATGAAGATCAAGGTGTTCACGTGGCTTCTATTCAAGGAACGACTCCTCATGAAGGTCTATCGAGTGAAGTGGGCGGTAGCTGCCACAACAACTTGTGAATTGTGTTCAGCGGCACCAGAAACCGCCGCACATTTGTTTTGTGAATGCGTCTTCGTGAGGAGATTCTAGGACGGGGCTGGGCAGCAGATGGGCCTGTCAACATTCTTCCGCAATATCGAGGAACTGTGGCAGGCCGGGAAGGAGATGAATAGGAGTGCGTCGGACAGAGAGGCAAGGGCGCGGTCACAGGCGATAGTGCCAGCCGGGGCATGGACGATTTGACGAACTAGAAACGAGGTGATATTCCAAGGAAGCCGGGCTTACCACGAGAACAAGTGGGACTCGTTTGGGGCGGCGCTCCGGGACTGGACCCGGTTCATAGGGAGGGAGGGGGTGGCTTTGGTCACGAGTGGAAGCGTCATGGGCGCGCCGTAGACAGGGGAGGTGCTAGGCCGAGTCTCGGGATTAGATGCCTCTTCTAACCCGGACCGACCGAAGCAGTAATTTGAGTTTTATGGGTTTTTTTTCTTCTGTTTCTTATGCGTTTCTATCTATCCCCTTTCTCACCCCCCCCCCACCCCGTTCAGAGTTTATAATTAGATATTCATCTAATGAAAATCGGGTAGCAAATGTCTACCTTACTTAAAAAAAAAACTTTCTAAAAAAGAGTAATCAAAACACACTAGTCTTAACTATTCGATACATTTGCTTCCTCTTCTTCTTTATGTTTGGTTTTTTTTTCCCAAAACTCTCTCCTCCCTTTTTAGAAATCATTCTGCAGCCTCATACAGTATGATAGTCATTCAAAATGCAGTTCTAACATTTTATGTCATTCTGAATGACACAAAATCTAATTCTTTATTTTGAATGACACAAAATAAATGCAGTTAAAACATTTTGTGTCATTTTGAAAAAAAATTGTCATTCAATTCTAACATTTTGAATGACAAAAAAATTATCATTTTTTCAACACGAAAAAATATAATAATATATTTCAGTATATACATCATTCTATATAACTGTGTATACTTCAATAAGATAGTGTATAATTTGTTTTTTTTTTTAAAGAAAATCGATGCGGAGGGCTGTACAAGGGCTGAACATATCATTTTCCTTGGCATTTTGGTCACTATCGGCTTAGGCCCAAAAGCCCACAGTTCACAAATTATGTAGTTGTTGTGATCTGTGAATTTGCCAAAGAGCCAACAATCATACAAGGAAATAAAGAAATAGACTCGGTCATTTTTATTTTTATAGTCCAAATTTTAAATCACTCATGTTTTTATTTTTTTTAAATTAATAAACATCATCTAATAAAATATATGTTTTAATAAAAAGTGTATATCGTTTCATTTCAAGTTGAATGAATCCGTTTTTAACAAATGTTTCAAAAAAATTAACTAGGTATATACATCATCTAACACTGTATATGCTTCATTGGATTTTTAACGAGATATATAGAATTGCATTTTGGACAGTAAAAAAAACTGAGTGTAACTGTGCCCATCATAAAATCATGAATAATAAAAAAAGACAAATACAAAATTTAATGTAGTTCCGCCTATATAATCACATAAATGCATGAAAGAATACGAAAGCAATAAGGATTGATGAATATATCTGAAGGCAGATCTCTCTCCTAGCTAGTTTTGTTCACACTTCCATCTTTCCACTTCTCTCTGGTATTAGTATTGTAGCTGTTATTCTTTCTTTCATGCATGGCGCCCCAAACTCGGAATTATTTGAAATTTTTACTAGAGGTAGATGTCGAGGGGATCTTCAAGATTTGTAGCGACACTACATCACATCCTTATTTTTCCATTTTTTCCATTTTTCGGCCCTCAAAATAACATTTTTTACTATTTTTATTAACTTTTTAGATTTAACGTATCTCCTTCATAATAAGTCAGATTTCATCGAAATCAAATCCCAAGATCTTCTAAGATCCCCTAGTGTTAGTTATAACAAATTTTCGTTTTTGCTATTTTTAGTAAGTTTTTCCTATTATAAAAGGGAGGCTTGTAATCTAGTATTTTCAACTTTTATTAATATATTTTTGAGTTTTAGTATTCTCTTTGAGAATTGTGGTTTGTTGAAGGATCTGAACGCTTGTTGGATCTTTATTTTAGTTTTTTGCTGCGTTACCTCCGGGATTGGCGGAATCTCACGGGTCGAGTTGTATCCCGAGAACGTTATGTCGGTGAAACTCCGTGCATATGGAGGACATATTCGTTTCAAGGATAACATCTCCTATGTGCCTCTCGACCAGGTGATTCCAACCTTTTTTCTCTTCATATTATTATCTTTATATTATCAATCATATTTATATATGAGTTCTTCAAATTAATTATTCTCTAAGATACAACATATTTTTATGATTTTTTAGATTAGTTCTAACAATAAGTTCCTTGTGGGATCCAATCACAACATGTCACTCACCGGCGGATCCAGGACAATATTTTAGGGTGGGCTACATAGCCTATATTAAATATTTATATGGAATTTTTTTTGTTCTTATATTTGATAGCTATATTAAATATTTATATGAAAATTTTTTGTTCTTATATTTGATGTAATTATTTATATATCAAATAATGTGATATTCAAAAGACATACATGTGAAGAAAAAAAAATAAAATGTATTGTAAGAATAAAAATGAAATATAAACTCATCTTACACTGTATATTAACAAATTTTATAATTTAAATAACCACATATGTCATCATAAAAATAGGAAGAGTTGCCAGAAAAATAAGAAGAGTTTTTTTATGGATATAAATGCTTATTTATTGTTCAATTGACATTAAATTAATTCTTAAGATAATATTTGAATTTTAAAATTTGGAATGGTTAAAATTTATAATAAGATTGAGGCTGCATTTGGTTGCATGATTGTAAAATTGATTTTGAGCAAAAACTGAGTTTAAATCTGATTTTGTAAGAAGCTATCTATCCACAATTTCTGAAAAACTCAGGTTTTGTGCACTATTTCACAAAAATATGCCTGCAACTTTTGGCCCCATTTTTTTTGTTTGAAAATGAGTTTGGAAAAAACAGTTTCCTACAAACCCAAAAGTTGCTCAAACCTGTTTCTAAACGGCCGGAGTTCGATTTGATTTATTAGATTGAGATCCACTTTGTTATGATATTATTTGATTTGTTATTAATTTATTAGGTTGATATCTAGCTTGTTAGGAATATATTTTATGTATAAAATATAATTTATTTAATATAAAATATAAATATTACAATTTATATCATTAAATAATTAAAAAAAATACAAAATCTTCCGCCTCTGATGTCACTTAAATGGTCATACACTCATTACCCATAATTAACTTTGCACTGCCTACATGTTAACTTTTGAGGCTATTTTGACTAATTCTCAATTATTCCAGGCTTCTCAATTATTCTGACTAACAACCACTCTATTATCGAGCCAAACGGTGGTCTGAGAATTGGAGCAATGTCGATGGTGGATTGGGGACACATACAGAGATTAATGTGCCTAGGCAGAATATGGTTTCTAATTCTATGAAAGGAAACAGTGGCAACTCCAATGGAGAAACTAGTAATTATAAGTGGCAGTGTTAGATCATTCTCTTATTTGTTGACAATTACTTTTGGTGAGTTATTATTATAATGTTTGTTGTTCGCGTATCAAGCAATGTAGTTTATGAAACCCTTTTTAATTTTTTGACTTACCAAGTGGACGAGATAATTATATATACTCGGTCGCACAACAGCACGTCCATGCATGTGATAATCATCACTGATCCTTCTACGAGCTTTTACCCCGTTTGTTTCCGGTATAACCCGTGGATGATCCCAGATAAGTATTGTGAGGTGTTTGTTTACCCTGGATAATACTAAATAAAGTATGTCAGAATAAACTCTGATAAAGTGATATATGAATTTCAATAAACGTCTAGAATAAAAGTTATCCTAGGTTATTTCACCCAAAGAATATATGAGCCTATTGTCAAATCAACTGTCATCACCTCTTATAAATCATCTGTCAAATCAACCATCATTATTTTTTTACCTTTTATAAATCTTTATCCATACTTTATTCACATTTTACTCAAACAACAAAACATTTATTATTACGTTTAACAACAAGAATAATTCAAAATACAACCAAACACAAAATTACTTTATCTTTATTTTATGCTCGGATAAATATATACCTTAGAATAAAATATATCCATGTTATAAACTGGGGCTTAGAGGACCCGAGCTAAGTACAACTTTACACTAAAGTTATGTACCAAGAATTCCAAAGTTAAGCATGTGTGGATGATTAAAATATAGGGATACCAATGATCTCTTCTGAAATTAAAATTTAAATATGTAGTTCAGGGATAACAGAATTTATAACCATGAGATATTGGATTCATGTCTCACGACTTATATGACAAAAAAATACGTTATCAGGGTATTGATATCAGGGTATCTGCACCGAAAAATATGTGAATCCGAGATATATTATAAAATTATATATGTTTGTATTATTTATTATTTTATGTCCCCAGTGTCCATTGCACAATGGTTCAGGGTTTAGCGGTGTTATCGATAGGTCCTGAGTTCGAGTTTTGGCGCTGATTTACCCACCTGTTTGTTGGCGATTATTCGAAAGAATTTTCTGTGGGACTGGGGCAAACAGGCGGAGGTAGCTTTCCTAGCTCGACCGTAAAGTCAGCCACGGGGAGTCATCCGATATTAAAAAAAATAAAAAATAAAAAATAAATATTGTGCCACCAAAGTCGGTCCTGAGAATGACGACCTACCTAAGAACCCCCCACCCCCTCTATGGAGTATTCCTAAATCCAAAAAAATTTGATTTATTTTGTAATATATTGGGACTTATTTAATTAAGTTATTTAGATAGATTTTTTAATTTTCTTTTTAAAAGCATATCCATTTTTTATGTATTTATTTTTAGAAATTCCTCATATGAATTGTCAGAAAAATGAAACTTCATCGAACTAATAACACTGTGATATTAATTTAGTGGAATCTCTTCTCATGTTTGCGTGAAGAATTAATTAAGTTACTATGAGTTTTATGATTATTCTAATATATCGTGATTTTTTGTTTGATTGTATTTTGAATTATTTTTATTGAAAAATGTAATAATAAAATTTTAATGTATAAATAAAATATAAATAAAGTGTGGATAAAAATTTATAAAAGATAAAAAAATAATGATAGTTGATTTGACAGTTAATTTGTAAGAGGTGATGACAGTTAATTTGATAATGGGTCGACATATTCTTTTAATTTGAATAACCTGAAATAACTTAATTCTAAAAGTTGGCTTGAATCGATATACCATTTTATCCAGTTAATTCTGACATACAGATTATTATATTCTAGTCATGCAAACAATCATAATGAGACTATTCCAACTAATATCAATCTATGCCGGACCTATTCTCAAATCAAACATAGGCTTGGAGAGATCTAACATCACGGATGGCTAATGTATGAATTAAGGTTGGGTTGAAAAAATCGATAGGGTTTTATTTACTTGTTTTAATGCCTAAGGCAGTACATAAACTGATAAACCAGGATCAGTCATGATTAGGCTTTTCAATTAACATATGTTGCACTAATCTTTCTTGTGAAAAATTCTGTCACATGCATGGACAGTTATGTTAATTGAAATCAAGTCATCCCACACTGAATAACCTTTGCAATTCCCTCACTGAGCATCTCATTCAATACTTTTGGTGAGATCAACTATTGAAGGACAGTTCAGCCTACGCACCCAAATATATATGAATACAGCTCCCCCAGTTAGGACCTAATAAAAGACCACAATATATAACAACCTCAATTGTTGACCTTCCCACGTGTCCCTAAAAAGCTCTCCCACTGAAGGTTTAATTAAAGTTTTTAGTCGAAATAATTAAAACTGGGTGGATGTGACTGTTCATGTTGATTGATGGGATAGGTATTACTTATGTCATTGGTTTTTATAACGAATGCTATCACTCTGTGGACCACTTAGATACTTTTTTTAATGATGATTAATTAAGCGAAACCTTTTTATAGATATGAGTGTCACAGATAAGGTGTGTTTTTCTTTTTAAAAAAACAAAGACAAATAAGGAGTGTTAAAAGATGTATTCATTTAAATCTAGTAAGAGATATAGTTTTATAAATGTGTAATGCAGATGAGTTCTTATTTTACAAGGAGTGTTAAAAAATGCAGTACGTTTTAAAACTCTATACACCAGGATGATAGCATAACATATACTAAACTATTATAGTATATAGAATTTTATAATAGCGTATGAATTGTTTTTTTTATTTTTTCAAAATAAAAAAAATCATTACTATATCTAAATATATATACTTTAATTTATATTTAATTTATATAATTGTATGTACTTTAATGAGAGAGAGAGTATAATTTATTGATAAAAAAATAAATAAATTGTGTGGACTATAATTAAGACTACAATGAATGCTGAATGTATCATTTTCTTTTAAAAAATTTGTTTGTTCCCACGGTTTTTTTCCCCACTTTATAAATTAAGTTGTTATTTACGTCTTACGTCTTGATAATTTATTTTGATATCTATTTTAGAAGAGTATGTAATTGCTTTCAAAATGAATTAAAATGTATTTTAACATCAATGTAAAAAAAATTTATTTCATCTAATTAAATTAAACCTCAACCGCATCCCATATTGTTACATCTGACCCCTCTCAATTTCTCAAACACTACCAAACACAAGCACATGATATAAAATAGAATTGTCATTTTTAGATTAAAATTATATAATTTCTCATCTACAACTTATCTATTGAAGGTGGATTGGACAATCAAAAGTGTGACATTGTTCAATGAAATGACCAAAAAGAAAAGCAACCTATAGTTATCAGGGATGAATAGTTCCATGACTGCTGCCGAACGGAGAGTTTGTGTATTTATATATTCGAATAAGCCAGTATTTGGTGTACCACTGGAAATTGTTTCAAGTAGGTCCTATAGCTTTATGAATTGTGGTTTCTAATGAAGCAGAAGGTGTCCCCAAAAATTAAAAATGTGTGTATGTATTTCATCTATAGGTTAGACAAGATTAAATGTCGGTTGTCAACCTGTCCTTCAGCCCTCTCTAACATCAAGTGTGGTGACTTGTGAGATTGATGTGGTGGTGACATGAATGTGATGAATCAAATATGTCCAAGGTTCATATAAAGCCATAAGAGTGAAAATTCATAAAGGTTGGAAGAACCTATGGAAATGTGTGTCCAGCATCTTTTGCGGAGCATGTGTTGATGTGAATTCTTGTCAAAGATGATAAGATTAAGGGCGCGTTTGGTTGCGCGATTGTAAAATTGATTCTGTAGGAATCTGCGATTGCAAACCTGATTCTGCAGGAAGCTCACTTTCTCAGCTTTTTGAAATCCTAGCTTTTGGACACTATTTGCCTGCAATCGCTGTGTTTAAAACTGCGATTATAAAACTGTTTGTTTGCGCGATTGCAAACGCAGCTTCCTGTAATCGCAATCGCAACGCAATCGCGCAACCAAACGTACCCTAATTCTTGTCAAAAAGTTCATATCAAGCCCATTGTTCTTGACTTAAAAAAGGCAAAGGATTAATTCCCCTTTTCTTTTTTCTTTTATATATATATATTTAATTAATACAATATATTCTTTTACAAAAATTAATGTATACGCTCATACAAATTGAATGTATACTTTTATATTTTTTGTAATTGAGTATATACTAAGATAACCAAATATGTACTTGAATTTTTTTTTAAACCATTAGTGTGTGATTTAATAAATCAATTCAAATATGTAGAAAAACCCAAATTATTTACAATTTAATCTAAAAGATCTCTCTGGCTTAATCAGTGATACTTTTATTGGGATTAATTGAATAGAAGCAATGAACCTTTTAAGCATCCCCAAATTCGAGTTTAGTTGAAAAAATATTTGATATTTGGCATCTCACATGAAAGGAATCCACGTGATTTTTATTGTCTAACATAAAGTTGATGATCCTTGGAACTTCATGAATTTCCTTGACACACACACAATGCAAAAGTTTCTGATGACTATATAAAGTGTAATGCTAAAAGGTTTTCTATGCATTTTCCAGGCAAAAGGTGATGTTGATTCACCACAATTTTCTTAATTTATAAGCACGTGAAACGGAATTTAGATAAACATGGATTGATTAGTTCAATACAAAGTCCTTTTTTTTATTCAATATAAAGGTTATAAAAGGTTTTTTTTAATAAATTTAATACTATAAACATTGAAGTGGTGTTTACTCACAAGTCACACCCCCCCTACCATTAATTGGTGAATAATAAAAAAAAATTTAGGATGGGATGAATGACAAATAAAAAAGATGAAGAGAGAGAGGGGCGGTGGATGGTGGTGAGCGGAGGAGGGGGGAGAGACGAAGAAAGAAAAGACAAAATTAAAGTTTTTTTCTTATCTCGTCACCCCGACCTCTACCCATATCTTTTTTTTTTTCTCTCACCCCTACCCCCACTATCGCTCTTGTTGGCTTTCATCGTTGTCCTCTGCCTATCGCCCTCTTCCTTCTTTTTTTTTCTTTATTATCTTCAAAAAAAAAAAATCTAATTTTGATATGAGTCATGCTACTTGAGTCTCAAGATTTAAACCCATTGACTAGCCCCATTATATGTCAGTTTTTCATTAGTTGTCGATTAAATTTTACAAAAAATTAAAAAATAAAATACAAAACTATCATTTATTAAACTACCCTTCTTCCTGTCTCCTCCATTTAAGAATGTGTCACGTAGTGTTTGAGAGGGATACATATAGACCAATTGGGGAGGCGTTTTCAAGTCCCAATTATTTTTTTTTAATGTTTAGTATGAATTGACATGTATGGTGAATTGGTGATTGCATTGTGTCATCCATTTTGAAAGCCCCTCTTTACATATATTTGATGGGCCAAGTTAAGATTTTCAATAAAAGACACCTAGATTTTTTTTTTTTTTTTTTTTTTGTGAAAAGGCCATTTGATGAGGACATTATTGAATCCTAATTTTAAGTAAGGAGGACCACTTCATCAACCGCAACTCAGACTGATTTTCCGTCCACCTCGACCTCCTCCGCACGGGCGAGCTCTACCCCTCGCCCTTTGCCCCAGAGAGGCTCCTCGACCACGTCTGGTCCGCCAAGTTCGGGCCTTTCGACAATAACCGCCTCCACCATGCGGCAACTTCGTGAGTTGCAAATGCTGGTATATAGAATGTTAAATGTATATGAATATCAATATATAAATTTTATATAATGTATTTGAATTTAGAATGTAAGTAATTCTGGAAGATTATATCTGAATTTTAACATGTTAATTTAGAATGTAACTATAACTAGAAGATTGTATCTTAATTTTAATATGTACCTACCATTATTAAAATTAAACAACCAGATAAATAAAGTTGAAAATACAACTTAGAATTATACATCTAATATAATAACATAGTAATTCATTAAATAACATTACATAAAATCACTAAAACACGTGTAAAAAATCTCACATAATCTAATGCAGCTGGTTGATTAAATACATTTGAAATGTATTTGAATTAAAAAAAAAAACAAAAGATAAAAAATGAAAAAAGTGACCAACAACTAGATAAATGAAGCAAAAAATATGACTTATAATTATATAGTTAACATAACAAAATAATCATTCATTAAATATCACAAAAATATGTGTAAAAAAAACTCACATAAACTAATGTAATTGATTTGTTATATACATTTGAAATATATCTGAATTTTAAAAATTTTTAAAAAAAAAAAGAAAGTGGAGATCGGAAAAGTGGAGGCTAGAGGATGGGTGGAAAAGTAGTCAACCAATCCACATCTCATGTGATGAAATTTTTAAAGTGAGAGAAGACTCAAGAGGATATGAAAAGAATTCTACTGCATGTCTGGTCGGCTTCTGACGGCCCTGGGTTTAAAAGTCATTTCCATATTTTTTTTAATAGGGTGAGAACCATATGAAGTGGGGTTGGAGTAACCGCCCCCAAAATTGAACAGCATTTTGTATTATAGTTATCTTACTTCTAATTGAAATACACACATGATTATTTTAAATCGAGGGATGTTTCAGTGGAAATATTTTTTCAGGGGGGGTTATGTGAAAATTCACAAGATAAAGACCAATGACCATCCAAAAAAGTCAGACGGCCTTAATGAACGATGAGGGCCAAAGGAGAAATCCAATATCACAATCAAAGTCAACTCTCCAACGACGACCTGTGCATAATTGCATGTGGTCCCTCTTTTTTTGCACCAATTGCCCCTCCAATTTGGTCGACCTCACCTTACAATGGAGGGCTATTTTCGTCATTTGGATAAGCCATTCCAGAAGACTTTTGACAAATGTGGGAGCAGATCAGTTAGTGCATTTTGAACCACCACTTCAGAGAAGTCAAACATATAGACCATATCTATGGCATATCGTATCATATAATATCCAATACATAATTTAATATGACTACCATTGCAAAAGTTATATCATATCCCAAGTTCTCGTATTTTGTACGTATAACCTCAGAGAATCAAATTTGTTTGTATATATCCTTGACTTTTTGAAACTGAGGATTTTTTTATCTTATATTTTAAGGGAAAAAATTTATAATTATGTTAACAGGAATTGTTTCATAGCATTCATGTTGAAAATGATGGGACGAGATGTAATCTTGTTATTAATTCAAAATTAGTTTGGATTTTACTGAACTATAGTCCAAGTGTTGTGTCATTGAAACCATGACTCTTTATAGTGAGGGTTGCTAGGGGCAGACAAAAATCCAAAAACATGATACAAGTGCAGTTTAATATAAGACATGTTGATAACAGATCTGTTGATATGCCTGTCATGCCTTATAAAACTTTGCATATAATAGTTTATATATATAGTATACCTGACTTCTATTAATTTTTTGGTTGCATCTACTTTTGTCAGTATCAGAAGGATTCTAATGCACATACTCAAAAAACATTGTATTAAGCCAGTATATCTTTAATAAAGTTTTACTACTCATAAGATACACCCAGTACTAAAATTCATCCTAAAAATATCTCTAGATCAAGGACATCCTATCTCCGTGAAAAAGTCAATGGATCAAATCCTGAAGAACATCATTTCTTTAAAAATAAATAAATAAATAAATAATCTAAGTTTACAATAAACTGTTTCTCCACATATTATAAGAAAACTAGCTTTTAAACACCTGTTTATAAAATGTGTATGTAATGTTTTATTAAACTATAACTTTTTTTTCTGTTTGAAAACAGGCCAAAAAAATAAAAAATAAAAATTCATGCGAACTCATCTTTTTTTAAAAATTACATCCAAACGCCGTAAGCGGTAAGCCAAAGGAAAAGGACCCCAAAAAAAAAAGATGGCATAATGAGTGGATATTTGTCAAGTTGAAGACTGCTTATAAAAGAAGGGCCTTTGTGGACTGTTTTTCCTCCCCATCAATTAATTGCACATAAGCACCTAAAAAACATTTTTTTTAAAAAAAAAAAAAAAGAAAGAAAGAGAGCGAGATGGTTAGGGAAGTCATGAAAGTTGGTGAAGATGGAATCTTTGGTGGTGGTCCGGTGGCCCTGTTTTGGGTCGCGCTCGTCGCACTCTGTTTCATCGTCGTCGCCGTCTTCTCTTGCGCCGACGGAGCCCCTAAAGACCGATCCCCCGCCACCGACGCTGCCGGTTACGGCGCCGGATGTGCCGCCGAATGCGGTGCCGGTTGTGGCGCTTGATGGTGATGGACTCATAAGTCTGGTAGTTTTTTTTTTCATGGTTTCTTATTTTCTTTCTTGTAATTCTACTTTGTATTTTTTTTTTGATGTTCAGAAAAGGAAAAAGTGTTGTTGAGAACAATTTTGCTCTTCTGCTTGATGGGTTTGCCCAATTTTTTTTATGTTGTGTTTTGGAAATGAATTTTTAAAGATAGTTTGATTAAAAGTGGATTTTGAAAATAGTTTTCCAACAAAAACTTACAATTTGTTTGATTCCTTTGAAAATAAGTTTGATTAAATAGTTGTTTTAAAGCATTTCAAAATAAATTTGGATTAAATATGTATATTTGATTGAAATGGGTGTCAACCTGTTCAGTACTAGTAGATAGTTCTAGATATTCTAATTAATCAATTTATATTATTATGTTGTGTTTATATAATCAAGACCTGTCACGTTGTGTCACTTGTTTATTAATCAGATGTTTAGTGTTGATACATTTCACAATAATTTTATACGTCCAGCTGTGTGTGCAATCACAATCTCTTCCATAGCCTTCATCCGACTTGTTTATTTAATAAAGATATACATTCACTCATGAAATATATAGTTGTAAAAACTAAAACATACACAGAAACATAATAGTGTGTATTTTTTTTGGAAAAATGATTTTTTTTTAAATTTTTATACGCTGAAATAGTGTAATATAGACTAGGACAACACAATATATATCACTCTTACACAGAATATATTTAGAAGACCACATCTACACTGTAGACAAGATTCCAAATGAAATTGATTTGACAACCGTGTAGCAATCCATGGCCACACACAACAAAGCATTCAACAGTTCCAACAATCACAGATATTATTTAATCACAAATATTACCATAAACAAGTGTGATCAGTATTTAATAATTCAATATGAAATTTCAGCCCCTTATCTTCCATGGCAGACTTCCCCCTCACCAGTGATAACCTCTTGGTGACTTCTCAGGTGTCTACGTCCTTGTAGTATCGTAACAGCACTTATTCTACCAAAAGAGGGGCATGAAATTCTTATACAAATATAACTCTAATTATAGGATAGAAACACAACATATATCCATGGCAAATTCTAATTCAATCAAGAATTTAGCCTTCGCGCCTTTTCCTTATTTCTGTCGATGATATATCCATGCGAAAACTTTCCTCTGGTATGGAGGCAAACATGCCCTTGAGCTCTTCAGGAATCTCAAAGTCATCAAGAACCTGAAGGATAAAAATGTGGCCTTCATACCATAAATAAAGGCGCAGGTAGCAACCGATAAATCATGTACTGAAAAATGTAAATGCACCTTGAAAATTCCATCAACGCTCCGGCCACCTACAAGGAAAGTGCAACCTGTTCTTTTGCATGCGAGCAGTATCTCTAACATTTTACCATAGTCACCACCGTAGTATTTCGGCTGACAAGGCAAATGACATGGAAACCAATATCAGTGAAACCTGCTTCCAAGGACTGGGCAGCAATAATATTAAACTTAAGGCAGATGTTTGCCATTATTAGTTGCAGATTCTTTCCACCATGTATCTGACTAAATGCTGAAACCAACAATTTATAAAACGCATGGGTCTATAGTGTTGTAAACCTTGTCTGTCGGGAGAGAATGTGATGTTTCAACCATCTAAATGAATGTTGTATTCAAGGGGGAAAAAAACAGGTAACAAAACAAAATATTAACAATCCTCGAACAAAAGAGCAATATTCATCAATTTTAAAAAATTAAAATCATCAAGACAATAAGATGGCAAGCTTATAGGTTATAGCCTTGATAACGGACAAGTTCCAATCAAAAGATATAAACCAAAAGGTTTCAGTTTCATATTTTTCATTCCACCAAAAGACTGAAATCACACAAAGAATTGGCCACAAAAATCAAACAAAATACTAAAATCAAGAACCATCTATACATAAAAATAAGAAATGTAGTGAGGAAAGCTCATAAATAAGGAAAAGAAGAAAAACATGCCTGACCCAACATATGTGCTTTAACATTTACAATGCACAAAAAATGAAATAAAGTCATTTTCAAGATGATGTGTGCAGAATTCTAGGATTAAAGAGCATTTTCTTACATTAATAAGTCGTGCTGCAGTGTCGGCACCAATAACAAAAGTACTGCCTGGAAATAGGTCTGCTTTCTTATAGAAGTATGGCTGACTGGAAATGATTACAGTCTTTCCTGCAATTGGAATCCGATACGCACTATTGAAAAATTAAAGTCCACTAACCAATGGTGATATCTGTTTCTACATGATCGTCAAACATTTTTTCAAGAATAATGGAAAAACACACTACACTATACAATTTCAAAATATTCCAATGGGAAATGTTAAAACATATACCAAACACCAGAATCATGAGATATAATAAAACAACTATAGCAAGGAAGAACAATATCGAGGCCTTGAAAGTCTTGCCAGTTCCACATTTAGTGCATGATAAACTTAGGATTGCCCACAATGTGCAGAAAGGATTTACAAAATAGTCCAGATATTTCTTTTACTTATAGGCTCACTGAACTCCTGATCCATCAAGTCGTTCCTAATGGTGCTGGCCACAATTCAAAGTCCGTGTAGATTGTATCCATTAGGTTGATATTTAGACAAAACATATGATATAGTGTGATGCTGGACGATTTGACAAGCAAATCAATCATTACTGGGGGAGAAATGTTTAAAAAAGGAAACAATTAATGCGACATAAATTTGGATGCTCATAATTAGGAGAATCAAATTTTCCATTTTGAATATTTATAGTCACATCTAATTATGAGTATTAGGTTAGGAGCAATATATAATATATTAGAAGCTATTTTAGTAAGTTTTAA
Source organism: Acorus calamus (assembly GCA_030737845.1). Taxonomy (NCBI): domain Eukaryota; kingdom Viridiplantae; phylum Streptophyta; class Magnoliopsida; order Acorales; family Acoraceae; genus Acorus; species Acorus calamus. The sequence goes on along the minus strand of CM060871.1, from coordinate 5,184,622 downwards.
TAGTGTTTTAGTGGCTCTATTACAAGGATTCGAATTTATGTATTTTCTGTTTTTTTCCTTAGGTTTTCTTGTTCTCCTTCCGTCGCCATGGAGTGTAGTCGTAACTTTGATACCACTTAACATAATCGGAAGCGCGAAACGCTGCGGGAAACAAGATGAAGATGAACACGTCAACTCCATAGATCCTTTCTGTAGAAACGGAAGAAGGAAGAAAAGATACAACTCCCACAAGTAATTATTGATTGATTATTTGCACAACCCCCTTGCATAATTAAATAGGGTGATATGACTTGCAGAGCAAGAAAACCTAAGAAAAAATAATAATAATAATAAATACATAAACTCGGATCCTTATAATAGAGCCACTAAAACACTATTAAAACTGACTAAAATAGCTCCTAATATATTATATATTGCTCCTAACTTAATACCCATGTAATAGGTAATTAAATGTGACTAAAAATATTCAAAATGAATATATAATCATGGAGAAATCAATGTAAATTTGATTCTCTTAATTATGAGCATCCAAATTTACGTTACATTAATTGTTTCCCCCTTTTTTTACTTTCATTCCCCAATAATGGTTGATTTTCTTGTCAAATCATCCTGCATCACAGTGTCTTTATGCCTGTAAGATGATATCTAAATTGTTGTGATACCTTGCAATAATTGTTCAACAGTCAAAAACACTTATGTCAGTGGAAGAAAACATCATTTCCCATTCTAAAATGTCACTAAGTGGTGATTACAACATATATGATAGAAGACCAAAAAATATCATTTCATTTTGCATGACCACATCTTCCTCTTCCCTTCCGAACATTTCTTTAATAAACATGAAGTTGAACATTAATCTTGTGGTCCAACAAAAACTAAATGTAGCCATACACTCAATCGCAGAACAACGCAACTCACATTGAAGTATATAACTTAACACTCTACATTTTGGGTAACCAAAGTGACAACCATGTAGATGGTTCTACATACTTGACATGCACCTCCTTCAAGAGAAGGTCAGCCACCCACCTTTACCACCCCTCTCAAAATTTTCTGATCGTTGTATATCATACTCCATGGATTTCTTTTTGACACCCATCAACAAAATCTTTCAAGCATCAAACTCCAAAGGAACCACATTCTATTAGTAAATTGATAGCCTTTTTTTAGTATTCAATCTTAGACAAGCACATAAATGTGAACCTACTAAATAGAAATTCTATTCAATTTACAACGGAAAATCAATAGTAACAACAATCCTCTGAAAGCCCACAACAAATAAAAAGTGCAACACTCGAGAATGATCCATGTTACTGCCAGAATAAAAGCTAAAAGGATGGCATTCTATTTAACACGTCCTGGAAGTCACTTAGATGCAATTGCTTTGTAAGACATATTAAAAATAATTATTGTGAAAGATGCTAGAATAAGTTAAATAGGAAACAAGTATGTGAACAGTTATAGACGATCAGAGAGAGAACAAAACCTAGAACATTGAGAATGTAGAAATGTTGTCAGAATGAAGAAGATGCATTTGATGTTCTTCCATATATGTTCATAGAAATGATTGTACAAATTAAAAATATAGGAAGTAAATCAAGTAAAGAATTATATACTTTCTGTATTTCCAGACTAGTTTAATAAAAGAGATAGTAGATGTTATCATGAACAACAAAAAAGTGACTCATGTTGATTTATCTTAGACAGGACATTGCATGGAGTCCTGGATGAGTTTATGAAACCGTCTCAGTGTACAGCATTATCATAGAGATGAACTTCAGCATGCTATCATAGGCAAATGCACACAAATAGCAGTAACTTACCAGCTTTTTCAAATTGCTTAACCCGTTCTTTAATTTGAGCCACAGTCAATGGAGGTTTGTCTGCATTGATTGCAGAAATCTCAAAACAAGGAAGCCCATCATCATACATTCTACAGGATATAAAAAATTATAGGAAGTCAATGAGGAAACTGATATGACATGCAATGAACATCAAAATGAATAATGGATTTGAATGTGCTAATCAGGAAAAAATTAACACAATTTTCTGGGTAATTATGAACTTTCAATGAAATTTTGTGAGTTTATAAATTATGGTATTCATAATTATTGAAATAAAGGCACCATGATATATCATATAATGTTATTAAAAAAATATTTTCTATATTATTCTCTTACTATACTTTTTTTTTGTTCAGGTAAGATGTATATTGCATGCCAATAACAATGGCATAAAAGTAATACTAAATTTCTAAGATAATTTAAAAAGTCACTTATATAATTACTTAAGGGATTTACATAATTCAGTTTCAAAGAATATTACATAAGTATACAGACACTTCCAGAACAAAAGTAATTCCTTCATGACAATACACTTTGTAATACTCGTGGCCATATTATCTTTTCCAACAGAGGAGTTGGACAGGGTTATATTTTGGATTACTTTCCCTTGTGTTTATTTCTGATAATCATAATTAATACCAGGGGGAAAATTAGCAAATTTAAATATATATAGAAAAATCCCTTTTTTTTGGGCAAGGAATCTATAGCAAAATCATTGATATTAAATCAAATCCATTATCCCCAGTGATGTTATAATATCAAAACATTACAAAAATTGTGAGTTCATGTTATAAAACTTGAATTCAGGAAATATCATCAATAATTGACATTAAAATATATAAAAAAAAGTCTAGTCAAGCATTTTTGTCTTAGTCTTACTTATGTTGCCAAGTAAAATATGTTTTATAGGATTAATACATATTAAATACTTTAATGTGCAAACTATCTAATAAAACATGTATTCTTTAATGAAAGAGATTAAACTTGTAACAAAAAATAACAAATATGCATTTAATACATGTATTGATCAATAATTCAGACCATTAGGTAATAAGGTTACCACCTACTAAATGGGGCCGTGGGTGAGGATTTTCTGCGCGAGGCGTGATCGCTTGATTATTTTGGGTCGAAACTTAGTAGAATTATTTTCTACTGTGTCTCGACGGATCTCGTTGGTTCTTGTTTTTTATGTCCTCTCATCCTCTCACCACCAATTCAAACATCGTATATTGTGTTTTATAATGGAATAGATATGCTTATTGTTTGCCTCAAAAAAAAAAGGATCACCACCTACTAAAAATTATCCCTCACTATTTTTGGGAAAGGGAGACAGTAACATGAGAAAGAAGAAGGAAAATGAAACAAATGCAGCTAGGTGCATGCTTGTCATGTCTCGAGGAGAAAGGCATGTACCTCCACTTCCCCTACAAAAATTGATCCCAGGGTGGGCTTTTTTATGAAGATATATGTGGGGCTTTGGCTTTTGTTTGTTTCCCCTTTTTAGTTCCTGAGGAGATGCATTATGACCTCTGCAGTTACTTAGACATTCCCCATTTATAATACATATGTATGCATTCCAATCAACTCTCTGATAAAAATACATCCAAAAAGCGAAAAGATATGTTTATAACTTTGTTTTTTAAGAGCAATTGAGGACTATAAGCAACTCTATATACAATTTGTTGTCAACTAATTAACTGTTATCAAGATTGAAATAGGTTGACACCTACAAATCTGATTTTATTCAATTGATTGTCAATATAAAAGAAAAGACATACTGATTATAAAAAAAAAGTGCTCAAGGCTCATGTAATTGATGAGTGTTTACAGGTCATATAATTTATATAAATCATAAGTTTCATTTTTAAGTCATGTAGCATAATTCAGAAACTAATTTCCCCATGACAACTAAAGCAGAGAGAGATTATTGTCTTTGTACCTTGATGCAACTTCCAAAAGTTTTAGGTGACCATCATGCAATGGATTGAATGAGCCAGACAATATAATCTTCCTTTCCCTAGAGGAAGCAGGATTATCTGCAAATTCAACTTTCCCATTATTGAGTCACAATGGAATTCATAAAAAAAAATGATTAAAAACAACAATAAAATGATAATACGTGATATCTGACTTACCATTTGCAAAAGGATAGATTTTCATGCATATTTGCCCATCAATAAGTTGTTGTAATTCTTGATCATCATCAAATATTTCCTCAGAGTCACTAATAATATCAGATTCCTTTATTTCTGAATCATATGTTGCATAAACTTTGCATGCATCTGCAATTGCCTTGCCAAAAAGAAATGCCAAATCACCAAGCATAAGACACAAACAAAACATTATATCAGAAGTATTCAAATAAAACCTGAAGCGTGCATTCTAGGCAAGAAAAATATTTATGACTTTTTATGTTAAGAAATACAAACAAAAGTGATGACAGCATGCCACAGTGTAAAACATAATAATCTTGTATAAACAAGCCACAGAATTTAGGAATTATATAGGACAAAAGAAAACATAAAACCAAGACACAAAAAGTCCAATAAAAGGTATACCATGCAATCATGTATCCTCAAAGAAGCATGTTATCCCAAAAATAAAAGTAACATCTAGGTTTTAATTTTTTAAATGATTGGAAAGGTCATTGTATAATACTTGCAGTGATTGGAAAAAAAGGATGCGTACCTTTATAAGAATATGGCTTGAAACCCTGTCTTCTTCTTCACGAGACCGCAGACCCTAAATAAGAGATTTACTGAGCACTTAATTGAATAAAAAAAATCAAAATATCCATTTGTAAACATTTTTTTGATAAAATATCGGAGTAGATAAAACCTTTGATAAGATGACATTAGATGTCCACAGACGATTAGAAGTCCTCGTAGACAAGTAAAATCTACATGTGACCAAATTGACATATCACCGGGGGTGAAGTAATACAGGTCCAAAAAATCGCAATTTCAAACTAAAAACTGTATGAGAAGAAATTAAAAAAAAAAAAACCCATCATTTAGAAACAAAATTATTCTTAAAACAATCGGTATTAGCTATGTGTACATACAATAGATGCTTGAAAGGGAACAATATTAAAATGGCAAACACTCTAGGCACCTTTTAGATACTGTGTAAAGCATGCAAATTTAAAAGGTCAATGACTTGTATGGATTATGTGATCCCAAACTGATGATCAATCAATGGCACCTGTGAGTTGATTGGAGCAGATTTCAAATTATTCACAAGCTGAAATAATTGAATGTTGGACTGAAATAATAGAGTTCTGAGCTTGTTGGAGATAACATCAAAACCTGAAGCAAAGGAAATTATTCAAAACTACCAATAATATGGATTTGAGGAATGGAAAATTTATGGAAGAAAGATAAAAGAAACAATTTCAAAAGGTTCATTGAAAGGTGGAAAAAGAGAAGTTGGAGGGGGGCTAGAGGTGAAGATCAAAAAAATTCTGTTGGCTGAAGGATGGGGATAAACATGCAGGCTTTTTAGTTGCAAATGCATCCCAGTAAAACGAAAGCCATATTATTGGTATTATAAGACGGACACATGAGGAATTAACATTTCCAGCCAGTTAACCTCCACTTCAATGAACACAATCTTTTGAATAATTCACATGATCTGTGTTGCATACTTGCATTTGCCAAATCATCTTTTTTAATCATATAACCAAGAGCCCATAAAAATAATTATGAAAAAATCCAAAACAAAATGCACAGGAGCAATGGATAAATTACTATTGATACAGTCAGAAATACACATGATACCTGTGATCCCCACGCTTTGGAAGTCTGGTAGCCAAAGATCCTGTGAACCCCACGCCAACAACAGGTAGACCTAACCAAAAAAAAAAGTTCATAAATCCTTGAAGAAAAAGCATAAATACCCAAAATCATGGACTCATCTTTCACCAAACACATAATTTGATTATATTAACCATTAATAATTTATTTGAAAACGGTTGGTATTGACAATGACTAATTTTAGGATATTTATTAAAAATGATCAAGATACTGAAATAAATGAGGACATAGAAAATGTTAAAAAAAAAGATTACATGGTCATAAAAATTGAGAATGCCAGCAAATCGGCATTCCACTGGACCCCTACAATGCTCCAGTGCTGCTACATGATCAAGTCAGTTGTTTCACTCATCAAATAGCCTACATGCACTATATCCCACGCATTGCATATTAACCAAAGTGTGGGATATCCAACAATCTTATTGAAAAGGTAAACATCCAAAGGGGAAGGCATGATATCACCCTAACAAAATATGACAAAGACATCCCTAACATCAGAAAACACCCTTCCTCTTACTCCACAATCCACATTGAGAAAATGTTTCCCTCCAAAAAAAACTAGCTATATCAATCGCCATTTACCAAGTGATACAATGTACCATGGAAAATAAAACTAAGGCGAAACACATGCTTGGAAGAAACAGCAGCCAGCACAGGAGTGACAACTTTAGCCACAGCCTATATTGGTGAATCCATGAAAGGTCATCATTGACTAGCTTTATCAAAAATTCTTTTTTAAAACTCATCCCAATTCATGTGCTAGATCACAATTCAATACAAAGAAAGTACAAACTAATTGAATACTTGTGTGAGAAATTCCTCGAATTGGTTTGCCATATCCATGAAGGATATGTTTAACAACTCGAAGTTGAACATTATCCCTTTACTGTGGCTACAGGTGGGGACCAAACCAAAATACTTTTTCGTGGTAGGAGTAGGATTGATCTGCTGAACATAGATCCAATTTTTCAATTTTGTTTTTGATTACTCGAGTTCTTTTAGTGGTTTGATTTACGATTATAATTCTTCAATGTTTTAGAAAAACCAAAAGTGCCCCTTGTTTCAATAGGGAAGGATGAGTTACATTTAATATGATGGTCAAAGGAGAATGTAAAGTTTAGTGTTGGTAATTATAAGGATTCCCCAAGAGAAAATAGAGATGTCTTCTACATTACCCCAACATGTAGAAGGATTGACGTAATTTAAAATGGTTAAGTTTTGGTATGATCATAGTATTAAGGTTGATATCGATAATGTTCATTATAGCCAATTGTTTTAGAAGCTCAGGTTTCTTTGACTGAATCTGAATAATCACTATTGCACGACACTCCTACTTCTGCCTTCCACGAAGAAACCATCGCTCCAAATGGCCACCAAGCTTCCATCATCAACATACACGGAGCAACATACACAGAGCAACACAGAGCTGTTTTCACCCCTGGATCTTCAGCTCGCCTTCAATATTTTCCAGTCTTTTTGGGATCTCCTTTGTTGATAAGCCCAAACCTAATTTCATCATAAAATGGGACCCAACCCCCCTCCTGTTGGCTGGCTGAAGGCCAACTCAGATGGATCTCTTGATGCTGATATGTATGGTTTTGGAGCTTTAGTCAGGGTCTCAGGGATCACCTCAGAGATTGTAAACTTGCCATGTCGGCACGTGTTAGAGCCTATTCTATCAATATTTTGGAGCTTAAAGGAGTTGTGGCAGGGATTCGTTTGGCCATCCAATGCAATGCCACCCATGTCTGGTCCGAGTCGGATTCTAGCACGACTATTGTATGGATTAAGGGACAGGGAAACCCTCCATGGACTGCCTTTCATGACCGGAGAGAATTGCACTTCCTCCTTGCAAAGTTAACTCAATGGAATGCTCCTCATGTGTATCGTGAAGGTAACAAAGCTGTGGATATTCTCGCAGCCTTGCAATCTCCAATGGGTAGCACCAAATCCACCCCCCCCCCCCTTCTTTGTTTGGAAAGGAGCTGGTGCAAGTCCTTCAGGATGACTACAATGGAAAAATGTACTCTCGGGGAGATTAACTTGTGACTGCCCTGTTTGTTCTTCCTGTATGTTTGGGGATCCAATTGGGTGAGCTGTTCTATCATTAGGGGATGCATTTTAGCTTTGACTAGAATTCCCTCCCTTAGCGACTGAATTTCTCAGCCTTTTAGTGAACCTTCACTCCCAATTTGTACATACAATCTTTTTTGTATATTTGTTGAGAATAATGAAAGATCATATCATTTACTAATAAAAAAAAATACAAGGGGAGAGCACACCTCTCCTAGCAATCGGACAACTAAAGACCCACATCAACTGAGTAAATAGATGTTGTAACTACTTCCTAATAGGCGGGAAAGGGTTAGTACTTAGTAATTGTCTGCCTGTGTGGCTAAAGGAAGAAACTATCGGTTGTTATAGCTGGGTAACAATTTCTAAAGGCTTCTACGAATATGGTAGTGAATCGACCATGGATCCTTATACATCCCCAAGATCGAGTAGTGTTGAACATTAATTCTTGTAAACCCATCTAGTTGTTTAGTTTAGTTTCACACCTCTACAAATTTTTATTTGGTTTTTCTCTCTTTTATATTTTTTCGTTCTAGCATTTCTTACATTTGGACCAACCTAGTTGACACATTCCTAGCCATTGCTCCGTATCATCAAGTTTCCACACACTACCCAAAACCAATGAAAGCAAAACAATTAAAAAAAAAATTTAATATAACAATCAAAATAACCATAAATCCACAATAATCAAAGGGTGTTGATACACTCAATTATTCATGCAGCCCCCATTTCCCCCCTACCCTACTATGTACTCGGCATAATAGTATATACTAGATTCGGAAAATGCGCAAGGTATCCACACAATTCACTCAAAGTATATATACTTCATTTTTTTTCCTGTAAAGCTCCTTATTTCATCAGACAAAGTATACACATTAAAAAAAATAAAAAAATAAAAATCAATACATATCGAATCATAAAAGTGTGAATGCAATAACGACTGCCCCTAACAATTTCCATAAATCAAAACCTGGTCTCGAAAGCCTCAGCGCGCGATTGTACGCCGACAACGCCATCTCCTCGGCGGTCTGCCGGCAGACGAACTGCGCTGGCGCCTGCATCAGTTCCCAAACAATTACCACAATCAACTCAAGAGAGACCAAAAACTGATGCGAAAATCGAAAAAAATCTTGATTGATGAGGAGGGGGTTTTACCTTGCCGAGCAAGAGAGACATGGAAGTGCGGGAGTAGGGGACGAGGGTTTCGAGGACGGTGTTTGAGGCACCAGGAATGGAGAGCAACCATCCGAGGGCCTGGGAGGCGCCGCCGGATAGGTAGAGGACGGCCTGGGTTGGGGTCGCGTGGATCGCCTCGACGAGTGCCCGAACCCTACCGTCCGTCATTGATTGGAGTTTTCTTTTTTTCTTTTTTTTTGGGCGATGCGAAGAAACCAACCCAGTGGAATTGAAAGAGGGTTGGGTACATTCAGTCCGTATTGTAGCATTGTCTAGAGTCTGATATCATAGTATATCAATAATGATTCTCAGGCACCAATTTCAAAGTCTCAAATAGACCCCATGAAGTAGCATTAAAACATTATCTATTATACCCATTTTTATTATTTCTTATAAAGTGATTTTTTTGTTATGATTTACTGATTTTTTTGTGATTTTTCTTTATTAAATCTTTAAAAATTCCCCTCACTCAAATTTTATAATAAAAAAATCAGATTAAAAAAATCAATAAATTTTCTTTTAAGTCCTCATCGTCTTCAGCCTCGTCGATGGTGTCTTCTTTTAGATTGTTTGATCTCGGCATCCAATTGGGAACTGGGATGTTCTGCACGAACATTCTGGTAAGGGGTGTGAGAGGAATGACAAGGACTTTGATGCCTTGGATTGCATTATCAGGCCTTCGAAGCCCAAGGTCTTGTTGAGATGCTCCCTCACTGCAATAGTCCAATTCCGCTTGGGGTGGTATAGGTTATCACGGATGTCATCTAACAGCCCGGCAAGAATTTTCCTGGTAAATAAATATCATGGGATTGGGTTTTGTTTTTTTTTTCCTTTTCTTTTCTTTTCTTTCTAAGCGTCCGATTGGGCGAAATCGACGCCCAATCGGCGGCCTCTTCCGTCGTCATCGCCGTCACCCTCTAAGTGAGGTCAGGTATCGTTTTGTTGTATTTATATTGTGAAAACTGTGTATTGATTAATACTGTTACATTTACATTTATAAATGTAACAGTTAATGAATATTGCGGTTTGATTCGAAAGAACACATTTAAGTAATACACAGTTTTTGTTATTTTGTTACATTTGAAATGTAACAGTCTTGTAAATATGTGTATTGTTTTTGTATTTACATTTAAAATGTAACAATCTTGAAATGATATAATGTTATTTATGTAATACTGTTACATTCTGTTACATTTATAAATGTATATTATTGTTGCATTCGTAAATGTAACATTCAATCGCATATACATAATGATTTGTATTTGTTACATTTGTACAACAATGTTACATTCTGTAACAGTTATAATCATAAAAAAAAACTAGAACATTTTTTTGTGTATTTAGATAATTTTGGTGTAATTTAGATACATTTTGGTGTAATTTTGATGAAAAATAATTTAGATGATTTTTGTGTAAGTTACGTAAGTTTTGGTATAAAATTCATAAGAATTTTAAAAATTCAAATTTTGAAATAGAAAAATTTTAGAGATATATATTTTTAAAAATAGTCAAATTTTAAATTATGCAAATTCAAATTAATGTGAAATATTATTAAGAGAAAAGGGGGGGATTTGGGATAATTGAATCTATTTTTAATGAAGGGCATATCTGTATTTTGTCATTTTATCCATTTTCAAAAATTAAAAAGTCAAATAATAAGGTGATGACACCTCATGGGGCCTATGAATGGGGCCTGTGAATTGGAGCCTGGGTATCACCACTCCATAGTATATTATACTATTGGATTTTATCACAGTATATTACATAAATTTTTATTTTATTTTTTAATTTAAAAATAAATATAATATTGTATGAATTACAAATGAGACTGGACATATCATCTACCAGAATTGCAATCCAATGGATCACAATTTGGTGAAGGGGATATCTATTACCTTTGACCAATTCATTGAACCCACCAACTGAAAGAAAAAAAATACATAGTATAGATTTTATTTGAACATCACTCAGCTCACAACCATTCAATAATTGTCCTGTCAACATTTATTTTTAAAACAATTCGATAGTCACATTGTTAATCTTTATTTAATACATTACAGTTGTCATGTCAACCATTGTTTAGGTTACTATTCCACAGTCCCATATTTGATCTAAGAATATAATTGTATGTTTGTCCACTGTGTAATATTTTATGTTATTGTTAATACAAGAATTGATTTTACACGTGAGATTTTATATATTTTTTGAGACACCTCTTTGGGTCGACCTTTTATTCATACCAATCACAAAAGAGCATTTATCTGTCACTCTAGAGAAAGAGAAACGATGTATATCATTTTTTACTTGATATAATTATCATTTTCATATTAGTTTGGTTCAAAATTTTAGTCATTGTCTCATTGAATAGTTTCCCTTGTTGCCTCGGAAACAAAAGCATTTAGTTGAATTTTGTTGTATTATTTATTCTCAAAAAACAATTACAATGAATGCAAACCAGTTTTGGAAATTATAGGCTCACTGAATGTGTTGTATCCCTAGGACTACAAATCTACAATGTGGAGATATTGATGAAGATTTCCTTTAGAACTACAAATCTACAATGTGGAGATATGATGGCTTATTTGCCAACATAAGGCCATGCAATAATAGCTTGTCGTCTCTCACTTTTCTCATAAGATATGCATGTCAACAATATTCAAACATTTTAGCAATCAATCTCCTTCAAGTCCCGGACCTATGTGATACACTCAAGCATAGCATTCCTGCTACCATTCTTATAGTTGTAATTCAGACTTCAGTACATAAGATCTCTAATAAAGTACTACTCTACTATGTGAGTATATACTTTATCATAAAATATGTTAAAGAATATGCATTAAATTTATTCAATTATGGCCTTTATTTTTTGGAGAAAAAAATATGTAATTCATTTTATGTGAAAGTATGCATGTCATTAGATAAGTATATATGTCAACAATATTCAAACATTTTCAACCAAAAAAACATTAAGAGGAGCAAACAAACCTTACAACAAGAACATGTATCCAGCTTCCACTAAGCACAACAATTTCAGAAGGAAAATTTACTCTTCACAAAAATAACAAGAACTAATCATGTCCTGTGGAACTCTACATACAACAAATATTTTGCCTGCAACCCCACTTCAAATTCCCCCATGTCATTAACAGAAAACATCACAATCAAAAAAAGAAAATTTTTTCACGAATAGGTTTAATCACACACAAACAAGACCTGAAGGCTTATTGCTCCAGCCACACTGCCTATTGATGATGCATCGCAGGAAAACGAAACCATATTTTTTTCCAGCGATGTAGAGGGAAGATGACAAAAGAATTAACGAAACAATACCTCTGCGAGTTTTATTCAACTCCCTTGCCTTTGCCTCTGAGCATGTCCCCGAAACCCCCCCTCATGATTCGCCTGAATCTCGTGTCATCTGATGGGGGTTGGGGGGATGGGGCGGATTGCGGGGAGGGGGAGGGGGAGGGATCGGTTGCTTCGTTTTCTCTTTTGCCCAGTAGACCTCCCTCGCCAAACAAACTGGTCACTGAGGACGCAAGGCCTAGATGGGCACCCATCACTTTACTGATGGCTTCGAACGTCCCGCCTGATCTTTCCTTCATTATGATCTCCAAGGCTTCTTTGTGCGCCGGATCAAGAGCTTCCAGATCCTTCAGCAGGTTCTGTATGGATGGCAGGAGGAAGTCGCGGACGCTGCTTGCTGGAAGATCTGCAGAGAACATGTGGATGGATGAGAAGCAATGTATCTGATAAGAATACACGTGACTAGAGTGCCCAAACAATAAAAGGCAAGATAACCCACATGCAGACATCATCAACAAAAATTTAAAATTCAGTTAGTTAAAATTACTATAAGCAGGTATGGATGATCTAGCAGCTCTCATTCAAGTGTTTCTATTCTGTACAACTATGCAAGATCCTTGGTTGTTTCCTCTTGCATGGCAACACTGATTTTCCTGATTCCTGATATTGTTCATTATTAGATATTACTCAATCCATGCCCCTTCTTCTAATGGTAGCATAATCATCTTCCTGTTTCTTCAATCTCCTTGTGCTCTATCTATGTGGAAGGAAATTGATAACTTAAATTTTTTATAAGATGACTACAAGGCCAACAATGTTATACGGGTTCAAATGTTGGGCAATTAGAAACAACATAGTATAGCTGATATGAGAATGTTTATATTGATGGCCGATGAGAAAAGAATGGATGGAATACGAAGTGAGTATATTCATGTAAAATTAGAGGTCGCTCCAATGGATAATAAAATCAGGTAAAATCGTTTGATGGTTTGAAAATGTGTAACATAGACTAATTAGAAGGAGCAATGTGATTGTCGTTGAAGGGTGCTACAGACAAAGGGCAGGCCAAAACAAGCTTAAATAGTGACAATAGGACATGTTGACTGTACATATATCAGAGGACACAACTTTGTTGCTGCTGCTGTTGTATATATAGGAATCAATGTTTAGAATTGATGTCAGCGGCAGCTTCATCCAATTATAGTTTTTGGAATTCAATCCTAAATATGCAAGTTTCTATAAAAATGTCTGTGTATAGGTTGAGCCTTTGCCCACATTCTCCTGACTTGCTGAAAGCATATCATGGTTTAATTTGGGTTAAAAAATATTAAAGTGAAAGAGAGTAATAGGCGGCCATACATGTATGGGTTTAAAAATATCAAAGAATTGAGTAGCCAAGGGCTCAACCAACCTGTTGCGTCTAAAGCGCGAACAGATTCACAAAATGCATTGGCTCTCTCACAACGACGTGTCACATCACTCCCAAGAGTAGGCATGCTTGTAAGCTGAAATATCTTAGTCAAAAGATGTGTGAATATTAAAGAATCCAAAGGAGAGATAAAAAGGGGAAATCTGTAAATCCTTCAAAGCAGAATATAAAATTTTAAATATTCTTTCAAATAATTGAGGATATAATCTCGTAATCTTTCTGTTGTATGTGGCACTGCTACAAGTAATGCACGGATAACAGCAATAGTAGCTTCATGTGATCCATCTTCCAGAAAAGCATCCATTTGGACACGGATCTTATCAACAATCTGAAAAAGTAATCTCTGGTCAGAGAAATGTAAAACTTTGATGCTTATTCATAGATCAGGAATCATAAAGCGGTATAAAATTTACCACGTCACTTTTGAAATGCTGCGCAACCGCACCGAATGCTTCTATGCTTGCGTACTTTACATTAAGATTTTGATCAGAGCCAAGAGTAACAAGGGCAGGCAAAACATGAGTAGATGCAACTTTCACATCAATGTACGGGACCTGTACAGGAATCCAAATAAAATGGGAATGAACCATGAAACAGAAACTGCAAAGTCCATCAGAAAATTATTTTTTGTGGGAGATTTACTAAAATGATAAACTCATGTAATAAAGAAAATAATGAAAATAGAAAACACGCTAACAGGGACAGGACGCATACAAGAACTTTCAGAATATTTGCAGCATTGATCTTCATATTTACATTGGAACTGACAACCATCTCCCATAGAACATTAAAGATGATTCCATGATGTTCTTCAAATGTGCTGCATTAAAAAAGAAAAGCAAAAGTGAGGGAGAACAAAGAAATTCAAAGGGACAAATATGCAATAACACACACTACAACCGTTCAGAAAGGGGGGAAAATACCAACCAAAGGAAGCGAACGGCATTGATAAGCTCAGCTGTATGGCACACGGACCATGAATCCTGTTTTGCTGTGTTTTCAACAAGTAATCTTCGCAAGTATTCTGCTAATTGTTCCTTTTTACTATGAGTACCCAGAAGCCCGGCAAGTAGAAGTGGAAGGACACACATGATAGCAAGTCGCTCTCCCAAAGCAGTTTTTGGTCGTAAACCTGTAATCAGAGACAGAAACACTTAAGAAATTATATATGTGAAAAAAAATTATATAGGGACTAGTAATTCTTTACCTTTTATTCTTGAGTGAATGGAATGAGGGAGTAGGGCCAAATCAGCGTTATCCCCGACCGAAACTAAGAAAATGGGCAGCATTATGCCAGTAAGATACTCGTCCCCGAACTTCTCGGTAACAGATAACAGAAACTGCACAGAAAATGCTTGGATTAGTAAATGCTTATTGATTTATGTAATTCAATTACCGAAAAGACATGGTAGTATAATGAGATCACGGGAACTTCGTGCACTCTCAGGTATGAATAATTTAGAAGGCTATATACCTTTGTCATTCGGTTTCTTAGGTTGTCTTCCTTCTGAGGCAACAGGCAAGCAAGCTGAATCAGATCAGGGAAACAGTCAACGTGCAGCCAATCAAACATAGGCCACTCCACTCGTCCCCTATTTAAACAAGTGAAGCAGGATATATAGTTAGAAAGCAAGTAGTAGATAAAATTTGAATCCACCTAGTAATAAAGCATTCGCGGTGATTCATAAGTTCCACTCACCCTGCATACAGCTCAAACAAGGAGGAAGAAAACAAGGAGCTTGTTGATTCAGGATTTCCATGTGACTCAATAGCTGAAGGAAATGGGCATGTTTCAACTGCCTTTTGGTGCAGAAAAGGAAGCAACTCAGTCATCATACGCAGTAAAACATCAACATTCCATCGCTCCCTCTCACCAAGAACATGAAGATGAGAATCAACGGAACCTTCAACTCCAGAAAGAGGTGGACATCGCTGACATATTACAAAAACAGATTCAGCCATATTGGAGAAATTTCCAAACTTAAAAGCAAACTGGCATTATTGTAAAGCATACATGTACCTGAACGGAACCCAAGATATGAGAAAGCAGAACATGTAAGATGTGATCAATCTTATTTCCCCAACTAATTACTGCAGGAACTATTTCTTTGAGTGATGTTTCAACTACTACTCCTGATGGGTCACAGATCAATTGGAACATCAACTCCTCGACCTATCCAACAACAGATTACGAGATCAGAATGTTTGTTTTCATGAAATCACACTACTTATGATCAGGGAAAAGAGCCACCAGGCCATTCCCAAAATCATGTGTGTCAACCTGTTCTAGAGCTTACATTTCAGTCAATTCTGTGAAGTCAGTTTTCTGCTCCATGATAGCCTCTGAGCATTAATGAGGCTGACCTTGAAATATTTGTCCATATTGGGGAAGAGGGGAAGCAGCAGTGCCAAATTATGAGCAGCAGCTTGTCGCACAACTATTGCTGAATCTTCAATCAATTGTTGTACGATGGAAAGTATGAGAGAATCACGAATTTCAGGCCGAACAAATTCCGCGAGCTCCCCACAGGACTGGGCAACAAGTACCCTACGCTCTTCATACATGTGATTAATCTACAAAACAGGATATAATAATCCATGAGGCTTATAGAGAATAACAAAATAACTAAATTCTTCAATACAAAAAACTTGCAGCTCACCTGTTCCCAACACTGAGGAAGCAATTCAGTTTCAGTCCTCATCTCTCCAACATTCTTGGATAGGCTCACACATGCCTGAAACGGTTAACAGATGAACATTAGCAGCCAATCTCTTGATTGGATAAGTTTCCAAGAATTGTTCCATGTTCATTATAATGGTAAAGTGAAGCAAATTATTAGCATATACTCATGTTAAAGATTTTGGCTTACATCCATTATGACCCGCCTCTGATCTTCATCTGGTCTTTTGATAAGATTGAACAATGTATGTGTTAAAGAATCTCGAACATTACTATCAGGATGCCGCTCAATGGCACACATAATCAATGGGAGAAGTTCCTGCGGTTATAAAAGATGATTCTCATAAAAAAAAATATTTCATAGAATATAACAAAAAATAAAGCATGATTTCAGTCTTGAAGATCAGAACCTCACGGTGGTTGATTAGAACATACGGTACAATTTTGGGCAATGCATCCGAAAGTATCTGAATAGTTTCCAATCCCTGTGATAAAAATACTTATTTTAGTTCTGATGTAACAGAAATCCCTCACCAGAATGAGGTTCTATAAAGGTCAACAGAAATTATCACTCACCATCCCATCAGAAAAATTTTCTCTTCCACGACTGTCAGATCTATGGACGTGACCTTCCCCTTGAGGTGAATCACGATTTTTGGTACTCATATGGTTTCCAATATCAGCATTTCCATTGCAAGAGCTTGTCATCAGCTCTCGTGAAATTTCATCAGACATGGTAGGTTTGTTTGTCGATGTCTGATTTTCCACATTTTCAGTATTTGGAACTCCAGATATCAAGTTTACCATATGTGATGACAAAGCTTTATCTTCATGTATTTCCACAACATCGTCTTCTGTTTGTGAATCTTCGTTTATATTGATTGGATCTATCGATTTTCCTAACAGGCGGTTGGTTCCCTTTAACTGTTCTATTTCCTTCTGTAAAGATGCTATTTCTGCCTTATAGTTAACAGAAGAAAATTGTCCATGTTCGCTTTCGGAGCTGTCCCGCCCTCTATTAGCAGTAAAACCTTCTATGTGCATTTTTAGGGAAGTGATCTCTGATCTATAATTATTCAACTCCTTGCGTTGAAGTTCTAGAGACTGCTTTAAATCATGTACCTACACATAAATCATGCATTGGAGTCATTCAGTACTTTAAAGAATACCATAATAATCTCAGAAAGAAGAGTTTAGTAAGCTACAATTACCAAAATATCCCTGTCTTTAAGGTCCTTTTGGAGAGTTTCCAAGGACTTATTCAATGCTATCATTTGAGCATCGGTGAAATCTTTGTTCTTCCGTAAGGAATTTATTTCATCGTTAAGCATCTCATTTTCTTTCAGCAGTGATTCTTTCTGTCGAACAAGAGAGAATTTTTCCTGCAAAAACATGTAATAAATTCTTCATGTGTTTCTATCAAACAAATGCTATGAGCAATTTTATTTGATGTTTGATTGTGTTGAACAAACAGATAAGATTTGAAGAAATGAAGTTCCATTACACCTCTAAAAAAAAACTTTATTATACAAATGAAAAAAGAATAGAACTCAAAACATTATCAGGATTTGTATTCAAGCCAACCATATGATTTAGTAATCCTCAAAAGTATCAATTTTTTAGCCATAGGAAAAGGAACCACTGGACTTCAGACTGCTTCTAATGCCGTTATTCAAAAACTGTGGCATTGGAGAAGTATCCTGTGGAGACCAGCATCCCATTTGGTTAACAAATTGCCCAGCCAATACAATGGCAGGATCATTGTTCTATCACCACCCACATTCTCATATCAGTTGTCACAGTTGGCAAACAAAAATTTTATTGACATGTTGTCTTACACTATCTAACACCAAATTTTTGAGGGGACAAAAAACTGCAGACACCTTCAGTATTCAGATTACTCATACAAATTGACATATTATAGAAGTATGTTTCTGTGATACAACTTGAAAGTATGTTTTCTTAAGTCTATAAAAATTGCACCATGCTAATTGCTCATTTTATGGCCACTTTACTTCTACTTGTATACATCAGAAAATATCTCGTAGTCTATGATATTAGATACCATGTGATCCAATCACAATCCCATTTAACATGTGATATATTCTGACTTACTTACATAATATGCAAATTTCAATAACATGTCAATTTATAACTGAATAATATTATAAGTCTTTTCAAGAAGTATTGGTATTCTTTCCATTAGGTGGGATCGCCTAACTTGTGGACGTGTTGTATTGTCCTTCCCTTCTACATCATTCGGGAAGCAAGAAATCATATGAAGAAAGTTAAAGGAGCCAATATAGAGCATTGGTTGTGCTATTGAGCGTGATTAGCAATACAGTGACAATAATATTAAGGAATTGTTTGGCTAAAAAGAGTTAATTTGGAATTTGTTTAGAGATGACCATCAAATGTATGATGACATCTGGTTTATTTGTCCACAGCAGTCAAATGAAAGGACGCTCGACAGCTTGAGCAAAGCAGAGTAAACCTGATCAACTGTGGAGCAGTACAACAGAGATGGAAGCACTCCTGTACATTTTGTTTGTAATATTCATTGATTTGTGTATAAAATTATTCAATTGCACAAATGGAGTACTAAGACATTTCAGTTAATTTGTATATTAGCATAAATAAGAAAGAATAAATTACATACTTGGCTAGATGAAAATGAAGTGCTCATCAAGAAATATAAATGTGATTTATCACTAATACACACATTTAAACTTTATTTTTGAGTAGTAGATAGTAAGAAAATGAACTTTTGAGGAAGCTTTAAACAGAACTGCTTTTCTTTACTCGGAAGATTTTTTTTTTTTGGCTGACTAGCTGTTTTAAGATTCTGAAGTTTATATAAATACCTCAGCAGCCTCTGCAGTGGATGAAAGAAATTGATAATAATAACGCCGTAAAGCATCAGGGACACAGGCAGGAGAGTTTTGCCAAACATCAAGGTTTTGGTCCGTAACCTACAAAAAGGCAAAATATTATAACAGTTTCAATCCAACAGTATTCAATAAAATCTTCTACAAGGTTTGCTTCACAAACATAGAAAAATAGAATTTAAGAATAGATGATGGACATAAAAAAGATAAATGACAATACTATGTTGTAGCAAGAAACAAAATATGTTATGCAGCAAAACTCTGGCATGCTGCAGATTGACCACCTGTCCATCTCTATTGCGATAAAGCCACAATGATAGTTGATGTTCAGTAGACTATATAACAGGCATAGAATGTAAATAATAGGCAAGGCCAGCCATATCAAGCACAATGTAGAGTTGGCTAGGGAACTCATCATGCAATAATGCTAAAAAGGCAGCGATAAAGTCTCCCCCACCTCCTCATAAAATGTCATGGCAGTTAGGCGATATCCTCCAATGAGCAAATACTCCTTTACAGCACAATTGAGATCTCTGCGCTCAGCATCCTTCAAAGAACCCAGATCAGAGAAAGAGTTCTCTCCATTTCTCTGTTGATGTGCAAGATTGCCAGACATGGGAGCATCCACCTGGGGACCTGCAAAATCAACCACAACAAATATCATTATGAATAGTTTTGTAAGGGATTTACTTCTCCGACAAAGTAACATGTGAATGATATAATGAGTATTGTTTAACTTTATAGTTTTTATTTCAATAAATTTAAATTGCATTTTCTGATTTTTATAATCCATCAAAGTATCACTGACTGCATAACACAATCAAGATAGCCAATTGATAATTTACATGTAATTTCATATTTTCATACGATCAATGATGCAATACTTTACATTCGTGGTCCACTTAACATTCTTTAAAACATTGCAAACTATACAGAAAAATACTAACCAGAAAATTCTTCTGAAGGGTCTGCAGATTTCTTTTCCAATTCAGTCTTCAGCCTTGAAAGATCCTCTTGAGCTAAGCGAAGTTCATATTCACTGATTGCTAACTTTTCTTCTAATGATTCTTTCACCTCTAACAAACTTTGTGGATCTGCAACTGGTAAAATAAACAGGTTTAGCTATATTGCTAGTATTTCAGAAATATCCAGCCCAGCTAAGAAAAGAATTTATAGCATGCTTCTTATATGTGTTACAAGACCATGTTTGACCTAAGTAATGTCAAGTAAAAATGAAATAAGTGAAATCTAGCGGAAATAATAAAAGAAATCTGCAATGTGACCCAATTGCAACGGTCTGGTAAGTAAAGCAACCGAACAAGTAGATAAAAATCTCTGGGGAGGTTTTTTTTTTCTGACGGAACAGTAGGCAATCGCCCTCATTTTATTAAATCAAAGTGAAAGCCCAAGATAACAAGCAAGACCAAGAACAAAATAAAACAGTCACAAAGTAAAAGGCAAAGGAGGCAAAACAAAACGAAAGAGCGGTCCCCGAAGAAGGGACCCAAAGAGTGGGCGCACCACAGACTACTCCATGATCACCAACTTCCCCCCCATGAACCTGACGGAACTTGCTCCCCCACACACACCTTCCCCCACTACTGAATGCCTCTAAGAGCCGATTCCCAGATGTTGCTCTGGGGAGATTCATTTGAGTGGTGGAATATGTGTGAGTGGACCTACAGCCAGGGACGTTCCTGATTCCAACCATCATATTATACTTCTTTCATTTTAAATTCTCTTCTCCTTTTTTGTACCAGTTCTGAATATTTAACCATTTAATAGTGAACGCCAGGATTCAAAAAAAAAAAACCTTTAAAAAATCCATCAGGTCAATAGAGTGAAAATAATTCAAGTTAAAAAGAAATAGGTATGATCTTCCTGAACAAAGAAATTATAATCACAAACAAATCACACATTTTTCCCTCCATTCAGGTAGCCATATCAACAGCCAGCTTTGTACCTATAACCTATGTATGCCAAATAAATCATCACAACTCAATATATATACTCTCTAATATGGGCATGGAAGTCCTTGTAGAGCAACCATCTCAATAATGCTTCTTTAGCCACCCAACAAGATCCATCTGTGTATCATGTATCATTGATGAGTCTAATGAGCTATAATTTCTCAGGACATCCCAGAAAATCTGCACAACTCCATAGAATAATCCTACTTTGGTAGTGAGGTTTCTCTGAGTATCCAAAGATCATCTTATAGTGCGGCATGATCGCATTCATGTTCTGCTGTGATTATACAATAAGGAAACCATTAAGTGGGATGGTATAATATTTACTTGTAAATAATATAATTGTGTAATGGACAGACAATTTACTTGTCTGGATCAAAGCATCCTGATGTATTAAATTTCAGTTTGGAGATTAATTTATTTAGCATTTTTGTGTAAGAACAAAGAGGAATTAGGTGCATATATACGGAGAGCATAAGGTCAATAAACAAGAGATCTAATGATCGCTGCTTGGTTTACAACATCAAAAATCTAGACGAGTACAAATCAATGTAAGATAAGAAAAGGGTTTGCCATTTCAATGATAAGAGCTTACTAATCTAACAATCTCTCTCACCTTTTCAACAAAAAAAAAACAGTCTCTTTCTCACAAACCTAGTGCAATGCGTAGAAGAACAAGGAGATTACAACATCAACACTACACAAATACCATGACAAACAAGAGTATGCATTACAGAAAATTTTTCAAACAACCCAACAAGGTCAAAAATAGTTCCATCCAAGGTATGAAAACAGGACCATGACATGCAAAAATAGATCACTATGAAACTCCAAGCATCCCGGGTGATGAAGACCCTCCTTGTCAAGGAAATTCTGCCAAAATGCACAGATTTGACATCATACACGTTTCTAGAGTTATGAAGGGACTCAATTTAGCGTTACTTACATAACTAAACTTTCATGTGAATCCACATACATTGCACCAAATGAGCGACACTAAAGAAGAAAAAAAACATCCATTAAGCCTGTCTATGATATCTCGTCGTCTTGATCTGTTTCAAACTTCTGCTCATGATCTTCGATATTAAGCATACAAGGACCAAAACAAACAAAATCCGTTCCAGATCTGAGGTTCTTTTACGTGAGACTTTCGATCAGATTCAGTAATCCATTGATGATTCAAGTTTCATATGAGCCAAAATCACATCGAATTCCACAGATGCTAGTCAAACCAGATGACATTGAACCTAAAATCGATGAAAGAAAAGGGGATCCGTTACCACGCAAGTCGTTGAAACGGGAGATCTGATCGGGCGGGAACTGAGAGGGATCGGAGAAGAACTCCTTAAGGCGGATGGCCTGGGCGTCGCGGCCGTCGTCGAGGAGCTCGTGTAGGAGCTCGAACGCCGTGAGGAGGTAGTTCTCCTGAAGGAGGAAGTTCACCACGCAATTGCAGAGCGAAGACCTCTCCACCTCCGCAGATCGGAAGAGGTCCTCCTCCGTCTCCATTTCAAATTGGATCTGATCGAGCGCCTGTCCTTTGGTGGAGAATTCTGAATGTGAATTGGGTGAGTCGGTGTTGTTGGGATTCGTTTTGGGGGCGCGGGGATCTGCGCACGAGTGGACGGTTGAGAGATTGGGAGGTTTACGTGACAAGCTGTCCCGTGAACCGTGATGAGCGTATTCGGAAAATTTATATTAAAATGTCTCTGGAGTCCGGATTCTATGAGTCTGATGACTTCGGTCAGTCGAACAACACGTTTATAACAACAACACGTTTATGATCAAACTATAAATCAAATTACACAATTATTGATTAAATATATGAATCACTATCTTATTGGATGCTGATAATACTGATCAAACTTAAATTTTATTGGATCCAATAAAGAGTGACACGTATATCCAACAATCGATTGTATAATTTGATTCATAGGTTGTCCAGTTTAATGCTAATCGGACTGACTAAGCCAATCCTAACTAAATCTGCACCCTACATTTTGTGTTTTGTCATATTTGGATAGAGAAATAAGAGAGAATAGAGTAAAAAAAAAATAGGAATAAGCTCAAAATTATGTTTGTTTACAAGAATTAAGTGTATATAACTATATTTAAGACAAAATTGTTGTTGATATTTTAGATTCAATTGGAATTGTATTATTTTATCTAATTTATTTCACTGTTATAAGGGTTCTTATATCAAATCACATGTTATCACCTCTTATAAATCAAGAGTGATTACATATCTAATCATTTTTGCTCCATTTATAAATCATTAACATATTATTCAACTTTAATCCACAATTTATTAATGCTCAATAAAAAAAATAAAAACTCAGTTAGTATGTTTTTCAACTATAATAACTAAAATTACAATTAAATAAAAATATTGATTTATTGTTTATTTGTTCTATAATAGTTATTTATCTCAAAATAGTTTATGTCATTATCCAAATTAATTTTATAGTTTCGAAGATCCAGCCATGTGCTAAACAAATTATACCGGCCTTGGACCTACTATTTATCCGTATCCGTATCCGAAATTTTTTTTATATATATCCGTATCCGTATCCGACGGATATTTAAAAGGTATATCCGTATCCGATCCGAAATTTCGGATACGGATTCGGATAATTATCCGAAATATCCAAAATAAATAAATAAATAATTAAATATAACAAATTTTCATTTAAAGTTTAAAAATTGACTTAAAATTAAAAATTCACAAACATCCTGAAAGAATAAATAAATAATTAAACATAACAAATTTTCATTTAAAGTTCAAAAATTGATTTAAAATTAAAAATTCACAAACACAAGGAAAGAATGTAAGCCACTGATGTAGATATTAAATACTAATATTAATATTTTTTTAATGCCATCGGATACGAATATTTTTCGGATATAGGGTTATCCGTAGATCCGAAAATTTTTGTATATACGGATTCTCGGATGCCATAGACAGGCTTACCTTGGCCTCTTTTGTGGTTATTTAAATACCCGCCCCATTGAAACCAGGGGTTACACTGTGTTTTGAGGGGTATTATAGGGTATAAGGCTTCCATAGTTCCATGCAAATATGCAATCATGGGTGAGGACTAAAATTATTTTTAATAAAATGTTTTTTTTGAAGTGAAATTTTTTTAATAAAATGTTACATCACCTTTTTGCAACACAGCTGGAATCTCTCGGATATTCCATATGTTTTAATTTTTTATCCTTTATAGCGTTTGATGGCGAGATTACAAAATTGATTTTCTGTAAATGCTGTGTTTAAATTTGATTATGTAGGAAACTGTCTTCCTCCAGCTTATCGCAGCTTTGGACAGTATTTGTCTGAAATCTATCTGCAGGAAGTTGCAATTGTAAAACTATTTGATTGTACAATTGTAAAATCAACTTCTTACAAACGCAAAAACTGTCGAATTGCAGATTTCTAAGTTTTTTGTATATAGATCATATATTGATATAATATATGATATATTATTTTAGACTATCCATATATTGTAATAGTGATATAGTGACTGAAAACGGATTATGTGTTAGCGTCTCTAACATCATTTTTTAGGTTTTTCATGTGACCTCATATTTTTATTTATTAATAAACATGTTTATAAATCTAATTTATCTCAACACAACAATGTAAAACACTAGATATATTATAAAACAATCAAAATAAAAAATGTACTATTAAGTTTATAAATGACATTTTAGTTGTATATATATATTTACAGAGCATTCTCTATTTCTTTTTTTTTATAATGGATTAAAATTACTATTCCTCTGTTTTTCATTTCCTATTGAGTTTTTCAATTCTCCAACCTTAAATTTTATTTTTCTCGTAACAAAATGATGCAAGTACACGTTACCATGACGAGTGATCTCTTAATTTCAAATGCTTAAATGGGCTGAACAACTAATGTCAAAGTTGGAAATGAAAATCAAAGTGCATTTATTGAGGTGGATCCCACAATTGGGGGAGGAATTTTTTTGCTTATCAAATCTAACAAGCAAAAATTATAATCCTTATTTTGGGGAAACAAACATGGAGTAGTTTTTTCTCTTTTCTTTCCTTTTTTTTATGTTTTCTTTTTAGGAAAAAATAGACTGCTATAGATAAATTAAAGTACATCAGTGAATGGAAACTAGAAGTAGACGGTTGTAGATAAATTAAAGTATACCATCCTACACAATTAGAATGGAAATGAGAGAGAGAAGATACAAGACCCCAAAAATGAATAGTAAGACACAATCACACCTAAAAAAACACACGGGGACATGATTGGGCTCAAAGTAGAAGAGGTATCTACGATAAATCGGACCAACTCCCAAACATAATCAGTCAAGATACTCCTCTATGACAATATGTATTCTTTCCAACCCCTTTTCCACATTCAAAAAGAAAAAGTCCACCGCACTCGCTCGGTCGCTCTCATGATAAATAGACCTCATTCTTCGATACATCGCTTCATTTCTTCCCAAATGTTCTCAACACACCCTCAAGCCAAAGAAAATCAAAGCATTGCATTGCCTTTGTCTCCAGATTGTCATGCTTCAACATGAATAAGGGAGCTCCTGATCTTGGCTCACAAGGATCCCACATCTCCTCAATCTCAGAAAATGATGTTATCTGAGAAAAACATGACATTTTAAAAAAAATTGGAGATGCTCTAAAACATATTAATCTCAAGTTATATATTCTAATACTTGATGTTGGATCAAAGGCTTTTTTTTTAATGAGAAAACTTGATGGATGAATCCATTACTCTCTTAGAAATAGAGTTGGTTATTTATTTTTTCTACTATTACTACTGCTGCCTTTTTTTTTTTTGGAAAGGTAGCTTGATATTGGTTTTGAATGAATTTTATGTTTATACTGATTACAAAATTAGCCATACGATTAGTAATGCTAGCAATTGGAATGGATGCAAGCCTAAACAAAAGACTAAAAAAAAGGAAAAATCGATTTAACTCACTGAAAATTTATGAATATCGGAAAAAGTTTTTTATAAAATCAATAAATCCCTTAAAATCAATCATAAATCTAATTAGTGTATTAAAGTAATTTATCAAATAAATTTTAAAAATGTATTACAGTAAGTTATCATGTTTGGTTAAAGTCAACCACAAATCTGATTAATTTCGGTTACAATAGGGACTAAAACAAATTTTATCTAATAAGATAGAAACCTATGAGGATTTACCAATTTTGTAGAGACTTTTTTTGATTTTCATAAATTTTTAGGGAGCTATATCGATTTTCTTAAAATAAAGAGTGAGGGTATTCTAGTAACTTTTAATATGTTAGGGTTAATCATGTGACTGGTTAGTTGGGGCGACAGTAGGGACTGAAATGATATTTTTTAGAAACATATATAGGAACCTTTAGCGATTTTTCAATTTTACCAAAACTTGAATCGATTTAGCTAATTTTCCAATGAGTTGTATCAATTTTTTCCTAAAAATTATTTTATTCAGAGTTATATTGGTTCATCCTTGTGGATTCAAAGAGTATTTTTGTAGATTCAAGGATCCCTATGTAAATTCATAAGTTTTTTTTTTTATCTGCGAAGGTGTCTGCGTGGATTTGCAAAAACTTTATTGCTGAGGAGACACGTCTTCGTCTAGTTATTCAAGTATCATGTTACCCCAACTGCACCACACTTTTCAAATAATCTATAAAACATTACATAATTAGTGGGACACATGTCAATTTCTTAATATGACTGATATAAATTGATAGTATCACTCAAAATTCAAATGTAGTAGTTGATCTCTACTGTATCCAATCAAACAGTTAGTTTTATTTATCATTATGGAAACCATGTTCAGAACAATCACAATTATTTAAATGGAGACAAGATGATGCTCAAACCCATTATAAATAAACGAAAAGAAAATTTTATTAAAGGCTTTGGTCAGACAGTTTATGTGTGTTTCAATAAATTTTAATTTGGACATATTCGTATTCAGCTATATGAAATTCTTTACCCCCCTCTGGTGTGGAACACGAGGCAAGAGTAATGAATAGATCAAAAAAAATTATTTGTTTTGATATAATAAATTCTGATATGTCTAGATAAGTTAGGATAAGGTCTGATAACTATTTTAAGGAAATGTTGAAATTGTTTATTAAGGCTTATCTATGCTAATGGATAAAAATACTCTTCTCTGTCATTTTTAAAAATTTACTTCACTTTACAGTCTCACACATATTCCAAAAATTGTCACATCTATCAAATCAATCATACATCTTACACTATTCACAGGGGGTATAATTGTCATTTAAAAAATCATAAACTTTTATTCATCCCTTATCAACCATTTATCATCATTTTATCCAAGGTAAACCAAACAACAAAAAAGTCATTTTTACGTTTCTCAATTAGAATATTAAAATAGACAACCAAACAAAAAGTTGCTTATTCGGTCTGGATTGTTATCTATCCCAGTATAACTATCAGGAGCGGATAATCCAATGTCACACCCCATACGGGTACATGTATATGTGTTTCCTGATGTAGTA
This sequence comes from Acorus calamus, assembly GCA_030737845.1. Classification (NCBI taxonomy): domain Eukaryota; kingdom Viridiplantae; phylum Streptophyta; class Magnoliopsida; order Acorales; family Acoraceae; genus Acorus; species Acorus calamus. Next base: position 5,156,915 of record CM060871.1, on the reverse strand, counting down.
TGGCTTAAAGTAGTAACAGCAGGATCATTAAAAACATTTTCATTTGTGGATCAGAGTAAATTAAATATAAAAAAAACATTCCCCAAAAGAAAAGGTTTAGATATACTCCAATGCTAGATGAAGCTACATAGCCAAAAATATTTGAATAGAAATTAAATCCAAAGTATGGGACAAAAATTACAAAATTCTAAGTATGTCAGCTAATCAAATACCTTAATATTTATATTTTATCCTGATTAGACAAAGGATATTAATATTCGAATTCAAATCTTTTGGATTCGAAATGGATACAATTATCTTTTAGATAATTGACATATCTAAATATGAATACTAACATAATGAGATTCCATATCTCTTTCAGATATCATACATAAAAAATATAATATTTTATTAAATTTTTAAGATTATAATTAATTATGTTGAAACATAATAGATCAAACAGTTTTTGGAGCGGATGTATTGATACCTGTATCCATACTTGACATATTCAAATATCATTTTTTATTATAATTTTAGGTACAAATTTGGAACAAAATACGAATTTTCTGATTACATGATTCAATGTACGTTCTATGTTCAATCAACACCCACGATGAAAAAATTTAACATTTAAGCATTATTTCAGGGGCTTTGGTATACCTAGCCCTCCTACTCGTAGTTTTAACCTTCAAATCATATTTATTTATTTGAATGTCATAAATTAAAAAAATAATTTTTATATAAATGAATACGACATCAAACAAAAAAAAAACATGACTAAAAGTTAGGCTAAAAATATTTTTCATTACTTCATTTACAAACTTTATATGAAAGATCCAACTGTTTTTTTTTCCATGAAATTGTGACCACAAAATTGTGGAGTGTGAAACAACATAGACCCCTGAAAGGCACATATATCTGTTTTATTGGTAATGGTCGGCTGGTCGCTGTCAATTGAAAACTCAGGTTCTTCCGAAAAATAGACAATTATATATGCACTCAATAATTCCCATTAAATAATAGCTGAGTATATATCAGGTTTAAATAAGTATATATATACTCAATTACTCGTTTATATAAAAATGCAAAACAAAAAATGTTTTCATTTCAATAGAATATTATTTTATCTTTTGAAATTATATACTTCAATAGATAAATATAACATAAAAAAATACTTTAAAATGTACTAGGATCTTAAAATTGGCTGTAGAAATAATTATCTTTAATTAATTTATTTTTTAAGTCCACACTCCATTTGTCAATTTTTATAATCCAGAAGAGCCGATAATGGAAAATCCCCCATCATTGCCATTGTCAATGACCACCTTAATATATAAACTACTAAAAGATATTGTTGGCCACAAAGAGCCTTGATATATTACAAATTTTACTATAAAAAAAAAAGAGCTTTGATATACACAGTTTCCATTTTTAATCTTATTTTTAGTCAATCCGAAGATACATATTTTTATTTTAGTGCGCATCTATTCATGTGAAAAATACATTGTTTATTGTATTATCTTTCATATAGAATTATATACATCAAATACTAGAAGTGGAGTTAAGAATGTGATTAATGTATTTTTATTATGTCACCATTAATGATAGAAGATGCATCTAGATAGAACGAGGAAATTGATGCTAGTGTTTGAAAAAAAAAATCATCATGCATCTTTCTTATAAAAAAAGAAATGACACTTTGTGTACATCATAAAAAGATAGTCAACTCATAATTTTTTTAAGTGAATATTTCTATCACCTTTAATTTTAAACCTACCACCCAAATTTTGGGTTTGAAAAGATCAGAGAAATAATGCAAAGGAAAGAAAAAGAGAGAGAGAGGAGGGTGGTAGTCAGAGGCAGCGGCGGTGACTGAAGGACCGTGAGAAGGTAGAGGGAGATTCAAATATTTTAAAAAGACTTTTATCTTTATGTATTTTAAACAATAATTTTTATTTCTAATCTATAATTCATTAATTCTTGATCCGGATCCGTATCCTAAAACATGGGTTAGGAGTGAGAGAGAGAGAGAGAGGTTTATGAATTTTAAACGGAACGGATCCGTATCTTGAGAACACGACTCATACAACTCTAAATACCCATTTTGTTATCATCCCTATCATTTTTATATTTTATTTTTTTATAATCTAATTCAATAGTTGTAAAAGACACGGGATATCACAAAAAGTTGTGACATCATCAACAAAAAAAAAATATTATAATTTTATTATCAGTCTACTCTCACATGCAGTTTACTTGTAATTTATTTATTTTTTAAATTAATGCACCTCCTATTTTTTTTTATATAAATACATTTACAGATAAAAATATAAGATAAACATACTTAACTATACCTTGTTTTCATATATATGAAACGCGGCAGCCAAACAAAGCGAATCATGCGAATATTACTTTAAAAAAAATTAAATTAAAATAAAATAAACGCGAGAAACCCAAAAATAAAAATAAAAACGAACATGAGAGTCACAACGGCGTACAACAAAAACCATCCCACCAACCGTGCCCCCTCTCCCACTCCACCCCACTCACCCCAATCGCACGATTTCCGATGCGATCCCGATACGACGCCCTAACCACCCCCCTCCGCCTCTCTCCGCCGCAGACCCATCCGACTCGCCGCCCCTCCTTCCCCCCTCCACCACCACCACCAACAACCCTTCCCCCGTCGAATTCGATGTCGGAGAAAGACGACGACGCCCTCACAAGCCTCCGATCGGGTCCGCAGCAGCACGAACGGGATCCGATCAGTCGACGCGCCGCCCGGTACCCGACCTTCAATGGAAGGACGAGGCAGCACCAGACGACGGTCAGCGGGCAGCACACGCACAGCACGCACGCGCTCACCGCCGCCTCCGCCGCCCGATGCCCGACCTGCTCGTGATCGGCGGTGGCCTTCGGAGGTGGTGGTAGCGGCGGCCGCGGAGGGGGTTTGGGCCTCGCCATTCCCTTTCGGTGTCGGTTGTTTTACAGTGCGAAACGGCGCGTATGTTGTTCCGCGTTTTCTATTTTTGGTGCGTGCGTTGGGTTTTGGGGGACGGAATCCGGACCGTCCGTTTTTGGGATCGGACGCGCCTGGGGGTTGCTTTTAATTCTGGATTTCACGTTCGTGCCTTTGTTTTTATGTTTTGCACCACCGTGAGATGCCTTGCCTTTGCCACGTCCCTTTTTTTTAGTTTATTCGTTTTCAGAGGTGGTTGAAGTTAGATTTTTAGATCTTTTTTACCTTCTGTTTATCCAATTATATAATGGATGCATAATTTTTACATAATCAGTCAGTATAGAACGAGTCTCAAATATTAAGTTCATTAAAATTCATTATGTTATTTTTTATCTAGTTTGGTGCATTAAAAACAAAAAATGTTTAAGTTATCATATTTGTTCTTTTGTATGTAACATTTTTATTTTTTTATTTTACCTTTGCTATTTATGATTTTTTATTTTATATTAAATGGTAAGAATAAAAAAACACATATTTTTAATATTTTAAAAGACAATGTGAGATATTTATCAAATCTATCTTTTTAATCTATATATATATTTATATTAATGATATATTGAATAAATGGTGGTGATCGTGTCAAATCATCATATTTTTTATTAGATTTAAATTGAGATAATCATGAAATATATGTGATAAATAGTTAATTTTGAATAAATATGAATTTCAACGTTTGATCTCACTTTTCTTCATGCAATACTCTTTTCATCATGCAATAGTCAAGAAAAATAAATTTCACGGTTATAACTCTTTCCAACAAGTTATTGATTACCCCAAACGGAAGTATACTTGAAAAGTTATGAATTTTTTAAAAGAATTTCAGGAATAATTTAATTCTTGATTTATATATATATTATCCTAAAAAATCATATTTTTTCAAAATATTATTGGTTATTTGTTATGTTCAAAATTATTTAAATGGTACATGAATGCTTTCTTTTATCAATTCGAGTAATATCGTTGATTTGATAATTTCAAATAGTTTTTTTTAATAATATAGGGTTAATTGAGGGGTATATGTGCAAAAAACTCATTTTCAGTTGTAATGTATCTTCTTTATGTGTAAATTCGTAATAAATTTTATAAAACATTTGTTTAATTATTATTTAATTTTTTATTGTATCATTTATGTATATATAACATGTTATATTATATTGTATATAAATGAATTGAAAAAAATTGAATGTATTAATTGTGAGCAGTTTTTTTAAAAAAAAAAAAAATTATTTATACACACATCGTGTGTGGAGAAATACTAATTTTAATCTAATAAAATGCTCCAACGTGGATAAAGTAAGATAGAATGTTAAAAATAAAAAGAAAATAATATGGAGATATTATTATTTTGAATCTTTACTTCATTAGACCTTTTTTTTTTTGGAACATCCAAATAACCCCATATAATATGCCCAAAATCCATATACCCCTTGCCGAAGTCCAAATAACCATTTGAGTTAAATTTTTATTGAAAGATAATGAATATTATGTGAATATTTTATTTGATTAACCCTGACTCTAAATACAATATAAAATTTTACCCCTTTCAGATAAAGTTTTACAGGGGGTAAAACCATCATTTAAAAAGGATTTTATATTTGGTCTTCAGCTAGAGTTAATTAGAGTCGGACCATCAAGGCAATTGCCTAGGACTCCTACCTAGGGAAGGCCCCTAAGAACCATGTGATCAATTTAAAAAAAAAGGATGGTGAGATGTGTTAATTTTTTTAATTAAAGAGTGAATTAGTTTATCTCATTTCCTAAATCAAGTCCACAATTTCTCCTTTCATCAAGTCTCTCCAACCATAGTGGTAATGTCTCCCTTTCTAATCATTTCAATTTCAAAACTCTCTCTCTCTAGTTCTCTCCCCTCTCTACCTCGAAAATGTCGCACTTTTAACATGGTGCTCAAACTCTCTTGTAAATATATTTTTCTGATTTTTATAATTTTTTCATTAATTATATAATTAAGTTAAATTTTTTATTTAATTGAAAAATCCATATACTATTTATTAGATGCATATATAATATAAAATGTTTTGATTTTAATGATTGTACAATTTTATTAATCTTTTATAAGTATAAGATTCAAGTAAACTAGTTTTTTTTAAATATGTATAGGGGCCTCTTTAAAAGATCGCTTAGGGCCCCGTTAAATAAATCAATTCTCAGGACCGGCCCAGGTTAACCAAACGGAATATTTACATAATATTTTTCATCTATCAATGAAAATTTAACTGATGGAGCTATTTAAATTAATATAGTTATTTTCAAGGAGTTATGTGGACTTCAGAAAAAAATCATGAGGTTATATAAATTTTGGACAGTTTACAAAGGATTATTTGAAGTTTTCCCTTATATGAAACAGAGGAAGGCTAAGCGCTGGGTTTCAGTCGAGTGTTTTGATTATTGAAAATTTTCTTATCAACCACTAAAAATATATATTCAACTTCGTATATACCACAACTAATGGATGTGCAGTGAGTTTTTTTAGAGGTTTGTAATCTTGTTTTTCAGTATCATCTCCAATCTCATTATATTTCAATAGCGCTATGTACTCACCCGGGACAAGTCTAGGATTTAGAACAAGGGGGAGGCAGAGAACCAAACAATATACTTTACATAAAAAATTATAACAAAATATAATATAAATATGATAATTTAAGAGAAAACATGGTAATCAAAGTCGTGATTCTTTATAAGAGAATATTCTAACCGTGAAGAGAATTTTTCAAACCAAGAATATTAATACTTGCGCTTATGTTGATAAGGTTTGACTCTAAGATATGATTCGATGATTTTTCTTCTTGTTGATTTACTGGATATTATTAAATTTGACAACGCAATCATATATCACGTTATATAATTAGAAGAGAAGCACTACTTACATCTTCAATTCTTGGACGTTTAACTAAAGGACTTTTAATAACTGGAGGTGTATTAATATCAGAAGAACGAAATGAGTTGACTTTTGGGTTGGAGCAATTTTCTTTAAAGAATGAGTCAATCATTTTAAATTTGTTCATGATTGACTTGAAAGTTCAATAGAAAATCAATAAATAAAAAAATAATTCTATCCAAATAAAATAAATCCCAATAAAAATATTTTTTCAAAGCATATACCTCGTTAATTTGAGTATATGATCTAGTAATTTTCTATCGACACATATATGACTAAAATTAGAGCCGAAAAAAATAAACAAATATTACTCATATATAAATTTAAAAAAATTAAAGATGAACTTAATATTTTGAAATATCCTAATCCAATCAACAAAAATAAATCAAATCCATCAATAGAAAATAAACACATATCAAATACAAAATAATAATAATAATAATAATAATAATAATAATAATAATAATAATAATAATAATCAAGTATTCAAAATATGCTTCATTAAAAAAAACAAGAAAAATTAAACATACAAAAGAAGTCACCAGAGACGAGAGGGTAGGGGAGCATTTCAATTAGGCCTGTCAACGGATCGGGTCCAGACCTGAACTCGATTACACATGTAATATACCTGATCCGATTTGGACATGACCTGACCCGGTAGATCCGAAAATGCAAACGGGTCTGGTCCGGATCGACCATGCCCCGACCCATTGGACCTGGGACCCGACTATTTTATTAATATATGCTCATATATATTATTAGACTATTAATATTAATTGACCCATAAATATTGCACTGAAATGGGTTGTCTGCTGTTTAAGTTTAAAATAAATTTTAAATTCAATTGTTCATGAGTAGCAAGAAAGAATTGCATGAGGAATCATTTTTGAATTACTGGATGTAGATCTTATTGAATAGATCCAAATTAATTATACCATTATTTTGTATAATCTTATTATTATTTTCCATGAATGTATGTACATCATCTACAATACATAAAAAATTACAATATTGATCTTGATTATTTCCTGTTTGAAGACATTACATTGTGTATTGTAGTCTAATATTGTACAACATTGTAGCCCAGCTTTGGACACTGTAGTCTACCATGATTTTTTTTCAGATTAACTGGGTTAGGTCTGGCCCAGGTCTGGATCCAACAGGTCTGAGTCCATATTTTTAAGGACCCGTCGCCGTCAGGTCCAGCCATGGGTTGATTTCGGGTCCATCCCGATCTAGACCCAATCCGTTGATTTCGGGTCCGTTGATTTCGGGTCCATCCTGATCGATGGTGTGTGATTTCTGCTGACTAAGGCACACAATGAAGCACTGGGAATGTCAATTTATTATGATTTTATTTTATTTTATTGGGTCTCACTGCCCCCACTTGATTTTTTTTTTTTTTTTTTTTGCTGAGAAGACTTTAATAGTTGAATGGGAAGACTTTCATGGTCATTAATTGATTTGACCCATTCATTTGGCCCATTCAAAATAGATGAAAAACATGAAAAAAGATACACAAAATCTCAATTGCATTTCGTTGCAGTTCATGATTTTTTAAAAATCATATACTTATCTTTTTAAAATGTACGTTATTATATGAAATGAAATATATATTAAGATACATCAGTGTATTTTTTTTCATAATGAAAAAATAATTTAAAAAAATTGATCATATACTATGTTAGGACCCATATGCTATGATAACGTAGTATATATTACGTTGTCTTAGCGTATGAGCCTGCAAAACGGGCTGCAAAAAGGACTGCGTGTATCAGCGCCTAAAAAACATTGGGTCACTTGGGCCACTGTAAAACAAAAGTTGAGCGCTGATACACGTAGTAAATTTGCAACCCCATACGCTATGATAACGTAATTTATACTGCAAATGTATAGGGTTCTATCACAGTATATGACATAGTTTTTTTTCATTTTTTTTACTATGAAAAAAATTATACACTAATGTATCTCAGTATATACTTCATTTCATATGATAGCCTGCATTTCAAATGATAAGTGTATGATTTTTTAAAAAGAGGGGGGTGGGGGGCAAGCCCCAACATGCCACCCCTTGGCTGTGATCACCTGAACTGTGATTTGGGAGATAAAACTTGCAGCCCCAATTGCAGTTCATATCGTTTTTTTTTTAAAAAATCATACTCTCTCCATTTAAAGTATATGTTGTTACATGAAATGATGTATATACTGATATACAATAGTGTATTTTTTTTAGTTGAAAAAATGAAAAAAAAATCATGTTGTATATTATGATATATGTTATATACCATGATAGCGCAGTATATATTATGATAGAAGCTATATATTATGATAACACAATATATACTGCGCTATCATAGTGTATCGGACTGTAAACGACAAATGAAGCTGCATGTATGAGCGCTTTTGGGAAATTTGAACCTGGACTGTGATTGAAAATTTATCTGATCGATAACCAATGCTATAAAGATTTGGTGATCATGCTAAAGTAAACCGCTAAAGAATAATAGAAGATATTAAACCTTAGCAAAAGTACAGTGAGGACATGTTTTTTCATCACTTGTTCCTATTCAATTTCACCATCAAATTGATCAAATTTAACCGACATTGTCAACAAATTATTATAACAAAGGTCTAACCAGTTCGTGGGCACTATGGGTTTAGCCATGGACGACCCTCACTATATGCAACATAGTCCGCCTAAGGCCCCTCCCTAGAGAGGGCTCCAAAAATCCGGAAAAAAAAATTATATTAAGTTTTTGATATTAAAATTAAATTTTTTTTTTCAAATTTGAACATATTTTCTCACTTGTGTTAAATTTTAAATTTACACTTTCTTTTCTGTGAAATGTAATCCTGGTTGACATCTTTTAGCTTGTCATCCTCACCAACCCAATCTTAACCAGGCCTTCCTGGCAATAACAGTATCTCCAGGGATTTATGTTCACAAGTCGAACAGGCCAAATGAATTAATGATAACAATGACATTTGATCTAAAATAGTTCACTAGATGGAGTGTTGTTGGCTCCCAATATAATCACATGCTATAATAATCTTCTTTACAGAGATTCATGTTCACAAGTCGAACAGGCCAAATGAAATAATGAAGATAACAATGACATCTAATCTCAAATAGTTCACTAAATGGAGTCTTTTTGGCTCCCAGTAATCACGTGCTAATCCAATGCCCTGTACCCACCAAGAGTGAAGTGCACAAATGGCCACCGTTTCATCCCTGTTAGCACTCGTTAATCTGTGGTTCCAAAATAAATAAATAAATAAAATAAATAAATAAACAGCCATCACTACAGGCCTTTGATTGAAAAAATCATCCAACATCCAACGGTGTATAAAGCACCACAGTGTAGATACCAACAAAAACATTCTTTTATCTGTGAAGCTGAACATATTTTTGTGGCTTTGTATGGGTTCTTGGGGCGTCTCTTTCTGCTATAAAAACCCCAACTCTCTCTACTTCAAAATGTCTAACCTAAAGAAAAAAAGAAGGATTTTTTATGCACTTCATGGATGAATCATAGCCTGTGCAGCCTCAGGTATGTTGGGTTTTCTTTGTTTTTTTTTATCTGTGATTGTTTTGGGTGCTATCCATAATTTGATGTATGTTTGAATGTATTTTTGAAACATGGTTGCCTTTTTTATCATCCCTTATGAATTATATGCTATAATATGGAAGATTGGTCATGGTGGGTAGGATGGAATTCGAACGGGGAACTGCAGTTAGCCTGTTTGGTGAAAGGATTGATGGAGTTAAGCCTGAGAAGAACAAGAACCAAATGCCATTTTCAGAGGTGATATATTGTGAAGAAATACTTAGAATTTGTTGGTTGTTATTCTGTTGATGTCTATTGATTGATTGGGTCATAATTCTCATAAATTCTAATTGGGTGGCAGAAGTTCTCAAAGGCAGGAGAGCTCCATCTTGCAAGACTAGACATTGGTCGATTTAGCGACAACCAAAAATCCGCAGAGACAATGAAAGCTCAGGCGGAATTGGATTTGCTTAATGCGGGGATGTTGGTGGAGGACCTCACTCTTCAAATCGACGAATCAAATTCGAGAGCGAGTGCTCGAAGGCGGGAGCTTTTGGAACTCAAATGCACTGGAATGGGCGCTCTTGAGGAATCGAGTGATCCTCGATATATGGAGGTCTTGAAAGAATTGGATGCGGTGAAACTGGAGTTGGCAGAGTTGAAGCTCGATGTGGCATCACTGCTCGAAGAGAAAGCTTGGGCAGATAAGAAAGCGATGGAGTTGGTTTCCAAGTCAAGGTCTTGTTCAAGGTCTGTTGAAGCTTTGAAGAAGGAGATCGAGGACACCTACGAAGAGCAAGTCCTCGTTGAGTTGGCTAGGATTGAAGCCGTTAAAGAATTCAAGGAGATCGAAGCCAAGAGAGAGGCGGAGGTCGCTCAGTTTTTAGTGAAGATGGAGAAGACAAGGAAGCGAATTAAGGAACTCATGCGGAGAGAAAACGCTCAAAGGATGTCGAAAGAAAGCTTGCGATCACGAATTCTGATGTTGATGTCCTTCAGAATGAACTCAAGTTCATCAAGGCTTTTGAGAAGCACTCAGAAAGCAATTCAGACTCCTCCCCAAACCAGATGAACCAATTAAGCAAGGATGAATCAGGTAATCAAAATCTGTTAGAGTCGGCCATGGCCGAATTGGAGGCAGCAAAGAAGGAACTGTCGAGAATTAAAGAGGAAGGCTTCCAATGCATGTCTGCCATGGACATACTTCGAGACAGGCTAAGACATATATATGAAGAGATGGGTAAGTTAAAGAAATCCGAAGAAAAAGCAGACTCGACCATTCAGATGCTGAACTCGAAGCTTCTTAGAGCAAAATCTAAATTGGAGTCTGCAACTACAGCCAGCAAGACAGCTAAAGCCATAGCATCCAATCTGTCAGCAGCATTGGAACAGCTTCAGACAGAGAAAGAGTCCATGGAGAAAGAGAGAGAGCTGATCAATGAAGAAACTAAGACCATTAAAGCAGAAATGGAGAATGCCGAATCAAAGATCGAGTTGGCCGAAGAGAGATTAGAAGCTGCCTTGCAAGAGCTTGAATCAGTGAAAGTATCAGAAGGGATTGCTCTTGAGAACTTGAGAGCTCTGACAGAGAAGACAGTGACCGCTCGAGCATCCATGTGTATGCAAAACTCCACTATAACAATTTCCCGGTTCGAATACGAGTACCTGAGCAGTCACGCTGAGGGAGCGAAAGAAATTGCAGACAAGAGAGTTGCGGCAGCCCAAGCATGGCTTGAAGCTTTGAAGGCTGGAGAGAGGGAGACACTCGGGAAGATAGAATCTTGTTATAGAGAAGCTGATGAGATGAGACTGATGGAAGAACAAGAGAAGCAAAAGTCAGAGAAGTTATTGAAGGCAAAGAAGGAGGTGGAACAAGAGCTACATAGGGCACAGAAGTTGAACGAAGCGACTGATGTGCAGATCGTACTGCGACCACCGAGAAGATCTGTCAAGGAGAATTCTATGACTGCATCGAGGAGAAGATCTGCGAGAATACACAGACCAAACTTGCCTGGAAAGTATGCGCCACGATCGCCTTCAATCACTTTGAAGAGGAGGACCAAGGTAATGCCTAATCTGGCTAAATTTTTCAGAGGGAAGAGAAGTAAACAACAGTAGGAAAAAGTGCCAAAATTAGTTCATCTTTAGTGGAGAGGTATGACACTCTCCCCTATTGTTTGTTTATGTTTCAGTTTTATGTGTAGATCATTGAGATGTTCATTGTATGGCATTATATCGTGCATTTGTGCATAGGATGCTTTTAGTAATCTTCTCATATATGCACACTGTTTTAAATTTGCATTGTTCAGTATACATTGTGTTATAAGAAACAGAAATAGCTCCAACAAAATATTGAAATGTTTACCTTGAATAATCAACAAAACAATACGGGGCGAGTTTCTACTCCATTTCCTTCATCCACTGTTTGGATTGGATCTCTCTTGAAGTAGGGAGAGGCTTGATTGCATTATTATATGCTGGGAAAAATGTACTTGTAGAATTAACGTAGCATTATTTTGGAGGATGGTAGAGAGACCATTTCAAGAAACATTGCCTGTCTACGGTATGAGTTTCATTAAAACATCCGCTACCTGAATTGTCTCCTACCTCAAATGCTTGAAAATCCAAGTCATAGAGCAGATCGCTGTTCTTCCACTCACTATGGGGTTGGTTTCAGTTCAAATATTCGAAGTAGGTTAGTTATATTGAAGAACCATCTCAATAACTGTTTTGAAGCTATTTTGAAGAACTAATATAAGTTTTAGGGGAACCACAACAATTGGAATATTATTTTTTCTTTGGCTTCTGTTGAAAGTGACTGTCATGTCTGAAGCTGTCTAGAGCATATGCACAATCTGCTAATTATGTCACCACAATTTCTCTGGATCATATTTGATAGTGCATTTTCAATGAATAGTGTAATTAGAATCATCCATTACACTCAGTTCCTCTCCAGAGCTAGATATTTGCGCAAGAGAACAAGGTTTCCATGTATATATCTTTGCAACATTCAAAGTGCTTCTTCAGAAGGTCTCGTGTTCAGAGTCACAAAATGTTCAGCGAATAAAGAAAATACAATCATCCATTATACTCAGTTCCTCTCCAGAGCAAGATTTTTGTGCAAGAGAACAAGGTTGCCATGTAAATAAATATCTTTGTAACACTTGCAGTGCTTCAGAAGGTCTCGCGTTCATAGTCACAAAACGTTCTGCGATTGGATACCTCGTGTACCCGTCGGCCGAATATACTTCCTGTTCTCCTTCGAAATCTGGGCATCCATTTAATTTGGTTCATTTGTTACAATTTTTTGTAACTTAAAAAACTAACTCTAGTTGTCATCGCTGCATTGCATACATTTCTCATACTAATGATCATAATAAATCTAGATATTATACCAAACTTATCATTATACAAATATTTGCCATATCCGATCTTTGTGGTTATATGCCTGCAGCGTTCTCCATGTACTTCCATAGAATTGTCTGGCCTATGATTTATCAGCAGTCAGCCCATGAAACCTTTTTTTTTTCCGACATAGAACTCATCTGCCAGTTTTCTACTTTCATGAGCTATGACACCATTCTGAAAACTATTTTTACATGGTATCAATGCTGTGTGTAAAAAAACGTGGACTGAAGCATTTGAAATTCCCTTCTTTAATTGCTTCTTTCGCCACGAGAAAAATTCCAGCCATCCTAAAATAACCATCCATAGCCACTGTTAAAGCACATACATAGTTATGCTATCATATAATTCTCTCCATCACCACGAGCAAATGTTTGGCAGTTTGGTTCTTCATTATTGTCTGTTAGATGTAAGTTGTTATGTTATTTTCAGGTGTTATGTAGTATGAGCAAAATGCACTGACTTACAGTCAGTTTGCATAGTGTAACAGTTTAAAACACCTGTAGGAAGACATGACACTGGATCCAAGGCTAGTATTGAAAGAAACTCAGTCTATGAAAGTCTTAATTGGATTGAGCAATTCATGAAGTGAATTGAACAACCCATGAATTGAAGTGTTGGAAAAACTTGGATTTTGACCATTTGTTGGTCAAAATGAGTTTGGGTTTAATTAATTTTTTTGATAGTGAAGCCACATTGGATTGTGTTCATCTCGTCGAGGAGATGAACGTAGTATATTTATATTCTCAAAATCATTTTCTGAGTAAATGAGAAAATTTGATATAAAGTTCTTTCAATAACATGGTGAAAGTGGTTGGTGGTTGAGAAAGAAATAATTATAGTCCTATATTGATTGTTAAGAAAAAGTATTAATGATTTATAGGATTGCCTTTGTACTCTAGTTAATTGTTTTTAGTGGAGACCCTATAATGGATTTTTCCAACCGGGCCCGTCACGCGCGTGCGCATGCACATTCTAGTGGCACACTTGGTTGCTTGAAGAAGGGATGCCTTAGGCTTTGTTTCAGTGAGTGTGTCCAGAGAGAGAATCATACACAACAATGGATTCGCTGGTCTTGTGGTTTGAAGTGCTGCTACCACACGATGTCTGACCATTGTATCATAGGAGACTATCGCTAGCATCCATGAGCACCGGAGCGGGGTGATTAATTTTTTAAGGAAATAGAGTTCAACTCTAGCCTCGATATTCTTCATTGAACATAGAAAAGCGCCCCCCCCCCCCCCCCCCCCCCCCCCGGGGTAAAAAAAGAAAAAAGAACTTCAAATGTCCAGTACTGAAGAAATCTTCACAAAAAGAGACAATGAGTGCAACTAAAACATATAAATCCGTGATTTTAAAATACATGAAAAACCCTTCGTAGTGATGACAATTCAAAAACAAGCCAGCCTTGCATTGGACATACCAAACATTAATTATTTAATTAGTAGAACAAATAAAGTGAGACATAACTGGCTGTTGGTCGCCATTACTTACTCGAGACATTCAGTCCCTGTTTGTTCTTCTTCAATTAGTAGGGTCCCTCCGTACAGTCTCCTCACCAATCACCATGATTGAGAGGTTCTTATTATATGATATGATATGATATGATAAAACATACTGTAACTGATTAAATGAAATATAATTTTAAGGATTTTGTGTAGACCCACAAACCCACACACACAAGTCAAACCGCACATCACGGCCAAAATTAGCACACATGGGGTTGTATAAATTTGGTGTATTAGTGTATATTCCGGGTCTGTTGGGGGCATACATTGACAACAAAATAGATTGGTTTTTGAAATGAAGTGGAACTTTTGCAACCTCTCGTTCAAAGAATTCCAGTTGTGCTGAAATAGATGTTTATGCGCACGTAAATCACAAACTGAGAGCAATGTATATGTTTCATGCAGATGTAGATTTTGCTGAATGTGATTTGGAAGTTACACATTTCTATTGAGATGATCCTGGAACATGGGTCACCTTCATTGTTCCTCTGATAATAGAGGTTTGGATATTCTAAAGTGATTTTAATGGGGATTACATGTTACATGATACCCAAAACTTATTGGATGTCATCCAATGAGTGTTCAGTATTGGATTCCATCAGTTTTTATCAATCTTCAATAAAAAGGTTTTGACACATGTATCACCTTACATGTTTAATTTTATATCAATAATAGCTGGATCTAGCATTGATTGGCTAGATCTCATTTTAAAATTGACATTAAATCGAATCGTTTCTCATGAGTCATGATACATAGAATCTCTTATGACCGATGGAACACATTTTCTTCCAATAAATAGAAGGATAAAAGATTTATTAACAAATATTTTGATAACAAACATTTTCAACAGCCCACCCAATATATGATTCGATGACATGTTCTCTTGTCATTGGCTTAAAGCATTGGAGTCGAAATTTTTGTGGTTGGGTTAGGACCCAAAGCCAAACCTAAGATAAAAAGATAATGTTACATACAGTCTCAATTATAGTCTACATATGTTTTGAATTTTTTAAATAATATACTTCATCCAATGAAGTATATGCTTTTATAAAAAAATGAATCATATATTACAATAAATTGTATGGATGCATTTATAAAAAATATAAAAAATTCTTTCGAAACATATGCTTTGTTAACATGAGCATATGTTTCACTAATTTTCTATCGACGTATATATGATTGAAATTGGGGTTGAAAATGGACATGGGTATAACAGCACCCAAGATAAAAATATAAAAGTGATGGAAGACCTTGTTGGCAATTCTTCACCTTAATTTCTCATTATAAACCAGATGCATAGGGGTTGTATAATTCATTAACCTCTAATTCCCCATGTTTAACTTAGAGCATCTAAGTGACAAAAAAGATAGCCCCACCCACTTGGAGGAGCTTGGTTTTTGAGCCATCTCTGTTAACCTCAATTAATTAATGCCAACTTTATATTAATTAATGTTTGCCTTTTTGGAATCTGCAGCAAAGCCTGGCATGGCCAGCCTCAGTTGTTTTGATCCACATTAATTAAAATAATTAAGAATTATGAAAAGCAAATCGGACCTGAAGCAACGGCTGCTTCGACTCTCTCATTTTGCAGATCAGTAGCTGTGTTCACATCTCACGAAAAATTGACTTGACTTTTTTTTAGGGAAGAGAAAAACAGAACTAGAGCAACCCACGTGTGAATCAAAAATGTCATTTTTTTTAATAATAATATTTCGTATCTAATGAAACATATCATTTTGGGAAAAAAGTTCATATAAGCCCATGTGTTTAAATTGTCTTAAATCCATATAATCCTTTATGACTTTTTCTAAAGTCCTATATAACTCCTTAAAAATACATATGTAAATCTAAATAATTCCTTCAGAGTTAAATTTTTGTTGATAACTGAAGAATATTCTGTTTGATTAATCCTTGACTAAAAACACAATATACCAAAAGCATATTACAATATGTTAAAAGTGTAGAAAATATTCTGTAAATGACGATTTTATCTTCTGGATAAGGTTTTATAATATATTTAGAGGAGTAAAATCATCATTTATAGAAGGATTTTTCATAATTTTTAGTATACTGTGTTTTCAGTCAGGGTTAACCAAACAGAATATTCACAGAAAATTCCTTGATCTGTCAACAGAAGTTTAATTCAGAGGCTATTTGAATTTATATGGGCGTTTTCATAGGGTTACATGGATTCCAAACAGTTTATAGACAATTATTTACTCTAGGGATTTTTAGTTTTAAATCCCCGTAAACTATCGAATTTAGTCAATCGATCATTCACTTCTTCATATTTTGAAGTTCAACTCCTAGGGGCTAAAAAATAAACTTGAATTTATATTCTTAGATGCTTTCACTTATGATAAAGGGGGAATAAATATTGGAATTTAAACCCCTGAAATCTAACCAGTCAAATTGAAGTAATATTATAGTGATTACCCCTTACAGACAGTTACATATATGTTAAATATATGTTACGGTTAAATATATGTAATTGGTATTCTCATATTATACAAATAATTTATTTAATAGTTGTCTACAAAAAATAAAAATATATAAAAATTATATATAATTATTTTTAAAAAATTAAATTATTTAAATGATGTATTGTGATGTTTTCATACCTTGTAGTCTCCTAACCTCTTCAAGAAATGAAACCCACTATATATTTCAATTATTTCATAACGGACAACAAAATATACAATAAACAGAAACACCTAAATAAATTTATGAATGAATATTTTAGTAGAATTATTTCAAAATTGAAACACCGTAATATCTAACGACATAATCTACCATTACAGATAATTACAAATTACAGAAATGTAATAACATTGATTTAATATACAGATGAGAATCGTAGCATGGTCAGGAGCAAAAAAAAAAGACTAATTTCATGGATAAATAAAAAAAAAGTCCAGAGGCAAAAAAAAAATACACCCCTGGTCAAAGGACATTTGAACAATTCCCCCAAAGATAAAGTATTAAAAATTATATATAATTATTTTTAAAAAATTAAATTATTTAAATGATGTACATACCTTATTTCAATGGACAACACAGAGTGAATCAAAATTGCACCACTTTACTTATCCACATTGATTTTAGAACAATCACAAGAAAAATGTTATTCTATTATTAGTGGTATGAGTTTAATCACTTTTGTAATTTGTCTATATATGTCAAACAAACATAACAAAAAATATATATTCACTTGCATAGAGTGTTTATTTCGTCGAGGATAAACTATTCTATTCCATCTAATTCATTTCCCAATCAAACAAAAATTCAAGTTTATCTGAGTTGATCATTGAAAACAAACATATCAACAAAATTAAACATTTTATGATTTGTTTCAACTCTAGACTAGGATGCATTTGGTTGCACGATTGTAAAAGTGATTATGCACAGGAATCTAGGTTTTAAAATTGATCCTACATAAAGCTCAACCCTCAGCTTTTGGAAATCGCATCTTTTGGGCATTATTCATCTTAAAATTATGTATGTAGAGCTGGTACAATAAAATTGTTTAGTTGCACGATTACAGAAGTAGCTTCCTCAAATACAAAGCTGTGCAATCGTGCAACCAAACACACTCTATAAATGTGAATGGAAGCCTTGTATAAAAACAAAGGTAGTTAAAACATTTTTTTGTATTGTATCTCAGTATATATTTCATCTCATATAACAGTGTGTACTTCAATGAGTGAGTGCATAATTTATTTTTTTAAAAAGTGTGAACTTCAATGAATGTGTAGTTGCATATAATTTTTTTTATAAATGCTATTAAAAATGAAGTATATATTGAGACGTGAACTGCATACTATGTTATTATAACGTACTGGCTATAAAACGGGTTGTAAAAACGATGCGTGTTGAATGTACCATTTTTCATTTTAAATGCACCATTTTAAATTTTCAAAAAACTACTTCCCTCCACACCCCCTACTCAAAGTAGCTGAGTTAGGTTACTGTAAACTTATAATTATTATTATTTCAATATGATGGATATCCAACACGTTATGTTTGCCTGTTACTGTTAGCATGGATGATCCATATTAATATTTATTTCTATTAGTCCAAGTTGTTCAATCTGCTTTGAATAATCTGTAAACATTGTACACAAAAAATCAAAACTGATGACACCTTACACCATCGTCACTTTGTATCTAAAATATATCAAGAATTATAGTTCATCAACTTCATGTGTTCAGCAAATCATAATTGATGGTTTCAAAAACCATTGAAGAGATCCTATTTTTTTTTAACATAAAGTGAGATGAGGTTTTTATTAAAACCATTGAGTAAACCAGAGAAATAGTTGGTTAGCAACCGCAACCATATTTATTACATGATCTACATATTAAAAACAGATTTTAAGACAAACGTGGAAAACCATTCAAGAGAAAATCAAACAACATCTTTGAACACAAAATATAATTTAAGGTGTTTCTTGCTAAACCATCAACTTAATTAAATTTTTTTCCAACTTTACATTTACTTAAAATAGGTTTTTATATGCAATTTTATTTGCTTACTATTTTATTTTTCATAATAGCTTAAAGATTGAATCATTTAGTGAACTAGAAAAATGATCAAATTAAGGATTGATGATTCAACCACAAGGTTAATAGAGATTGAATTGTGACATGATTATATAATAACAAATATTTTACTCCTAATGAATCATAAATAAGAAAATAAAAATATGAATTTTCATAAAAATATTTTCCACAACTTTTAATACATTTAAACTTTTATATAAAACATAGCTGGTTCTAAAAATCATCTATTCAGCGTTGTTATTAGGTTTTAAAATGTTAAAAACATATATGATTTTAGAAAATGTTACATGCAACACTATTTACAGTTCTATTTCAATCTGCACACATATCTATTGAAGTATATTCGCTTACATAAAAGTGATATATACTTATATAAATGGTATTGAATGCACATCTTTCCTATATGAATATATATATAGATCCGATACATGCGGTTTACGGTTGTGCGCGATCACGGGCCGTCGATCATGCATCCAACGGTATTGTCGACCGTTGGATGCGATGGACCCGCGATCGAACGGCCCACGTCGTAAACCGCACCGACCGCACACCGCACGTAATCGCGACCATATATATATATATATATATATATATATATATATATATATATATATATATATATATATATATATATATATAGAGTCGTGATATTATACGGTCGAGCGGTCGTGCGGTCGCGATTCACGAATCGCATCGGACGGTCGGGTGCGATTCATCGACCGTTGGATGCGATGGACCCGCGATCGGACGACGCACGTCGAATCCGCATATTATCGGATATATATATACGATTCCTGCGGCGAACGGCAGGTTAACCGTCGATCACGGGTCCAAATGAACGTCGACCGTTGGATGCGATGGACCCGCGATCGAACGGCCCACGTCGCCGCCGCACCTACATATATATATATATATATAACGATTAGGTGCGGCAGCGATTACAGGCCGTCGATTGCGGATTCATCGCATCCGACGGTCGATGTGAATCGCACCCGATCGTCCGATGCGATGGATTTTGATTGCTGTCGCACTCGCCGTTCGCCAAAATCGATATATATTAACATAATGAAATATATATTATTTTATACGATTTCATAAACTAAATGAGTGCCATGGGGGTTACAAATAGGGTGATAAAATCCTCTGATTTTTTCATAAAGAATATAATCAAGGTCAGTCATAGCATACATAAAAAAACATAATTTTGAAAGAACAGAAAAAAATTCAGACCCCAAAACAAAGCAGTAAATTCAGTTATATCCAATTTTCTCAATCATTGTCACGCGAGAAGATACGCCCAAAAATCTCCCGTTGAAGAAGAAACCCACGTAGACAAAAAAGGTACTGCCTTTAAAGCTTCTCTCAGTGGATTCTCCCCCACCACCACCACCCTCTCCTTTTCCCCTCCTCTTTTAAGCTCTCTCTTTTCACCTCTCTTTCTCTGTATCTCTTTTGGGTCTCTAATGTCTCCAATGGCTTCACCCAACCAACACTGGCTTCTCTTTCTTCTCCTCTTCATCCCCACTCCTTCGTGACCTCTCTGAACGACGAAGGCCTCGCCCTCCTCTCATTCAAGAAGTCCCTCTCAGACGACCCAGACAACTCCCTCTCCAACTGGAACTCCTCCGACCCAAACCCATGTTCGTGGAACGGCATAACCTGCAGAGATTCCAAGGTGGTCTCTTTGAGCGCCCCCAAAAGGAGGCTTCTTGTTTTCCTCCCTTCCTCACTCGGTACCCTCTCTTCACTCAGACACGTCAATCTCCACAACAACAAGCTCTTCGGGAACCTCCCCGAGCAGCTCTTCTCCATCGACGGACTTGAAAGTCTGGTCCTTTATGGGAATTCCTTTGTGGGTTCCATTCCTCCCGGGATTGGGAAGCTTGTTTACCTCCAAATCCTCGATTTATCGGAGAATTCGCTTAATGGGTCGGTGCCGGATTCGATTCTTGGATGCAAGAGGTTGAAGACCCTCGATTTGCATCGGAATCGCTTCGTGGGTTCGCTGCCGACCGGGTTCGGCGGCGCGTTGGGGGCATTGGAGAAGCTTGATCTCTCCTACAACCGGTTCGATGGACCGATCCCGCCTGACATTGGGAACTTGACGGGCATCCAAGGTACGGTGGACCTCTCCCACAACTTCTTCTCTGGCCGGATACCGGCGAGCCTTGGCAACCTCCCGGAGAAGGTATATATTGACCTCACTTACAATAACCTCAGTGGGTCGATCCCGCAGAGCGGGGCATTGGTTAACAGAGGACCCACTGCGTTTCTAGGCAACCCGGGGCTCTGTGGGCCGCCATTGAAGAGTCCGTGTAGTCCTCCGGCGGTTGCCCCGGCCTCGCTTCCTCATGTACCACATGATCTCTCCCCACCTTCTCCGGCTGCTGGTGGTTGGAGAAGGGGATTGAGTAGAAATGCTGTGGTTGCGATCGTGGGCAGCAATGTAGTTGGAATTGGACTTGTGGCATTGTTGTTCTTCTGTTGCTACCGGAGGGTGACCTCTCGAAGTGGGGATGGTAAGGATGAGGTGGAGAAGGGGAAGAAGAAGGGGGGGAAGGAATGCTCGTGCTTCAGGAAGGATGTGTCCGAGACTTTATCGGAGAATGTTGAACAGCTTGATCTTGTTCCGTTGGATGATCATGTGCGTTTCAATCTTGATGAGCTACTCAAGGCATCTGCTTTTGTGTTGGGGAAGAGCGGAATCGGGATTGTTTATAAAGTTGTGCTCGAAAACGGGCTCACTTTGGCCGTTAGGAGGTTGGGGGAGGGTGGTTCGCAGAGGTTGAAGGAGTTTCAGACGGAGGTCGAAGCAATTGGGAAGGTCAGGCATCCAACATTGTTCCTCTTAAAGCTTATTATTGGTCGGTCGATGAGAAACTTCTCATCTATGAATACATTCCCAATGGAAACCTTTCCACTGCAATTCATGGTAAGCATCCTATCTTATGCCCTTTTTTGACAATGATGTATTAATTGGTATAATCATGGCATAAAGTTGAATTGGTATCGTTGAAGATGTTGAGAATACCTTTTTATGAGAATACCATTTATGATCCTCAAACAATGGTTTAACTAGTCTACCTAAGAGATAGATTATGACTTGTATCAATTTTTTTCGGCCACGTAAATAACCTTTCAAACAACGGTACATTGACCTATTTATTTTGATATTGCATCTATTGGGTTAAGACACAACCCATTTCTTTTCATTGAATTTTTTTTTTTGTTGTTCATTCATATTATGTAGTTGGTGGTGTACTCGTTCTGCGATTGATTTCAGGGATAGATTATGACTTGTATCATTTTTTTAAGTAAATACCCTTTCACAAACAATGGTACATTGACCTACTTATTTTGATGTTGCATCTATTGGGTTAAGACACAACTCATTATTTTTCCTTTTGAATGTTTTTTTTTTTGTTCATTCAAATTATGTAGTTGGTGAACTCATTATGTGATTGATTTCAGGGAAATCAGGGATGGTTGCTTTGACTCCCATGCCATGGCATATTCGGATGACAATCATGAAGGGAATTGCAAAGGGTTTGGCGTATTTGCATGAGTTCAGCCCAAAGAAATATGTTCATGGAGATCTAAAACCAAATAATGTACTCTTAGGAGCCAACATGGAACCTTACATATCGGATTTCGGGCTTGGGCGGCTTGCCAACATAGCAGGGGGGTCCCCCACACTTCAATCGAATCGCATGGCTAACGAGAAACTCCAAAGTCAAGCATCAGAAATTTCTTCTGTCAAACTTGCTCCAAATCCTACATTGTGTTATCAAGCCCCCGAAGCATTGAAGCTTCTCAAACCCTCACAGAAGTGGGACGTTTACTCTTTTGGGGTGATCTTGTTAGAACTTATATCTGGTAGGTCACCAATTGTTGTGTTGGGAACGTCTGAGATGGATATAGTGAGGTGGGTTCAGTTCTGTATTGAGCAGAAAAAGCCGTTTTCAGATGTTTTGGATCCATTCCTGGCTCAGGAGTCTGAAAAGGAGGATGAGATGGTCGCTGTGTTGAAGATTGCTTTGGCTTGTGTTCAGATGAATCCGGAGAGGAGGCCTATGATGAGACATGTTTCAGAAGCTTTGGAGAAGATGACTGCTTGAAAGTCCCTTTGAAGTTCTGCGCATCCGCCATTAACATGCATTGGACTCGTCTCGAAATCAGAATTGTCTTCATGATTTATGGTATATAAAAATGTTCACCTTTTCTGTTTATTCCAATCCATCAGAATGTATGGTACAAAATATTTCATATTTGTGAAGTTGAATTTGTATCCAGAATCCTTGATTATACCCATTTTTCCAGTATTATCTCTTCAGATATATGAAATTAACCAAGAAAGAGTAGTCAGTGGAATAGCATTCCCGGTTTTACTGTTTGTTCCATTGTAAATTCTTTAAAGAGCGTTCCCTTCTGTAGTCCGGAGACGGTCACCCCATTGCACTAGTGGAGTATATATCGTCCTAGTGCAATATACTCATGTAGTGTACTCATGTAGTGTATGCTCGACTAATTTTTTTTCCATTTTTTTAGAAAAGACAAAATATGTACTGGTTTATCTGGCTTTATACTTCACTTTTCATAATATTATGTATTCATTAGGCAAAAAAATCAAAATGGTTGGGAACTACAGATGGGGCTGCAAATGGGGTTTGACATATCATTTTCCACTTTTTAAATTGGATTTGCGTAAGACAGGGACTCTTACCAGCTGTTAAAATAGTTTTAAGTGCTGAAAAAACTTGTCAGAAATTGTCATGTTGTGAGTTGGAGCTAGGATGGAAATAAAGTGGAGGCAAGGCAAGTGGTAGTGTATTTTATGATTTAAAATGAAAGGAGCAGATATAAAGACATACTGACCTAAGAAAAAGACTGAAAAAAGCTGACATTTTTTCAGACCATGTTTGTGTTTGGATGGTGTAGGTATTGTTTATCCGATGATGGGCTTTAACAAATGACAATCTAGCAGTATAAAACATACCAAGAGACAATAGGGGAAACTGTTGTGCTGTATTAGATTGGTGGTTGGCTGGTCAGCTAGACAACATGACATCTTAGGTCTGTCTTGGGTCTCTGATATTGAAGGTTGATTGCCAACCCTAACAAGAATTAATAATCCCTCTAGTTTTAGGAAGACCACATCTGAATTAGTCTTAATAAGATGGAACAGCATCTCAATCGTTTTCATTGCAATGCACAATAACATCTGAAATAAGTGACTAGTTTTTTCTATCATCCCCAGTTATAGATCAGATTTATAGAATTTTTTATTATGAATACCAAGAAATAAAGATGGGAAATCAATAACCTGTATAATTATTGTTGTTGGCATTTTGTTGCATGTGTAGCTTCCCTAAATGAGCCCCATTTGTTCTATAGGCTTTTGTCATTGTAAAGATTCTCCAATAATGAACATATAACAACAGAATCAAATTACAGGAGATGCAACTGGTTTCAGCTGTACAATGTTTCAGAAGTACTGCAATCATGAAACACTGAAGACAGAGCTGCTCCTTTCCTTCGGGGCGATCCTCAACCTCGTCATACAATCCAAGAACTCCCTGGGCAAATTTATCCAACTCAATCAACCTCAGAAATATTCATGTTCAAAATTATTTAGATTTCAATGCAATAAAAAAAGGCCCAAAGACCCAGATTATCATAAAATCCAGATATTTATGAACACTTAAAATCGGTCACCTTACAGGTCAGACTTTGCTTGAACCATGCATGTGTGATGACGACACACACTATTCTTTGTAGTCAGCATAAACATATCAGGACATCAATTGAAAATGGAAAACATTATGCCTGAGTCCTTTCTGCAGTCACTTTTGCAGAGTGCAGGTTTTAATCCTTTTGAAGTATATGCACTTGTGTCTGACTAATGAAGTACATTCTTTTATAAGAAAGATATATTCTTATGAATTGAATGCATATATTTTTACACTGTTCATCATAAAGCATATACTGCATTAATGATGTGGTGTCTGTAAAAGTGACTATAAAAAAGATTGAGTGTATAAGCGTCCATTGAAGAATGAAAACCAAACATGCACGGGGTGATAACAAAGAGAATTTTACATCCAGGGAACATCACCAGCAGTCCTCCAATTTCCATCTCTATCTTGATAGAACAATGAGAACCTAGATTCAGCCTTGAACAACTGCAACCCTGTAACACAGTACGTACCTGAAATTGGAGAAGTGTGATTTATGTTTAAAAGCCAATGCTGCACAAATTCAGAAGTACTAGTCATGAACCACACCATACCAAACATAGCTTCCAGTTGAAGTGCCAGGCTCAGATAACTGTCGTGTTCGATTACACAGACTTTCCTTCCAACCATCACTCCATGCATGCTGACCTTCACAAACGAGCATCTCTCTTTTCTTTGCATCTCCAGAACTGACAAACCTATCAATAACAGATCAGTCACAGTAAAACAAACATTACAAAACTTACACAATATATGCTAAGATCAAAACAACTGATGAAGTAATCAACAAAAAAAAAACAACTGATAAAGCAGTACAGAATCCTGAAGGGCTGTAGGTCTCTGGCTGCAAATAGGTTCCAAGAGTCAGGGCTAAATCAACGAATTCATCTTTTCCCTCCATGTTATCTGGGTGAGAGTCCTAATAGTCCATGCTTATATATTAGTGTCTATATATTTAACTGAAAAAATAGGAATCACACAATGCAAAGTTATAGAATAAAGTGGGGGACACGGCATTGAAGATAATAGAGCCCATCCTCAATTGTTCCATCCCACTTTTAACATCTGCTGCAATAATTCGTGAAAGGGGATATACATCCGTAGCCACTTTTAACATCTGCTGCAATAAAGACTGCACACGTTGTTCCCCCCCCCCCCCCCCCCCCCGAATTTATATACTCGGATAAGGGTGTATATATATTCATATGAATTGAATGCATATATTTTTCACGTTTTCCATAATATAATATTATAAAGGGAAAATCTTGTACTCTTCCTGAGGATGCCACGTGTCCTTGTCAATTGAGTAATGTGTAGTATGACCTGACCCAAAATATGTCCAATTGCAGATTATTCGAGAAGAATGGCCCAGTTTGCTACTCAAGGAATAATTCCTGAGGTCCTGCTCAGGGGATGCGTTCTCGCGAGACAGGACAGCTCGGCGACCAATCACTAGTGCTCCAAGGACGTCCAAGACTAGTCACTTAATACAACCGTAGGAGTGTCTCATGCCTAATCATCCTGGATTCAGATCCGGTCCTAACCACAGGAGGAGAGGGACCACTAACACTGCATGGTAAGGCCAGGGCTACTCTACTCTGCTGAATTGGTAGAGACGCACCCTCACCCCGACAAGCCGTCTGCTAGTGCTCGTCGCAATCACGGTTAAGCCCAATAAGGCTGCGTCACATGACCATGAATTCATAACAAACCCCCAGTCCTGTACTTCGCAGAATCTTCCATGTTAGAAAATTCTAGCTGAGACAGAGTGATGTCTGGATGGAAAATGACGTGGCCACCCACCCGGATAAAAGGGGAAGAGAAAGAGAGATAATGAACATTCACAAGTAAGCATTCGAAATTATCCTGGTCTTTTGGTTCTAGAATCATATTTTTCATCTTCATCTTCTCCATTCATTCACTCCACTGACTTGAGCATCAGAATCCCTTTGGCCGGCACTACACCGGTGTCCTAGGCTCTCTTGATGCAGGATCTCAGGCGGGACGACCTACATATTCATTCAAATGCGAACTTTCAACCCGACTACATTTATTGAGAGAAAACATCATCTTCAAATATATACTGACATGATAGAGTACATATTGCATTAATGACATGATGACTACAAATAAGATTGCAAAACGAGTGCATAAAGAAATATCATATCGGGCGGTCTAGAACAAGAAATGGTCCCCAAATCCAGGCCACAAATGGAATTGGATCCTGCAGCCAGACAAGCAGACATTCAGTCTCCAAAATGTTGGTGCTGTGTACCATTGGATTTACTAAATCCACCAAAAGACTTTTTGTGAATAATGGCACAGGACAACCATCTTTCAGGTTTAAACATTCAAGTTGAGACCAGGAACAACAGTTGGCATGTTTTGGAGATTACAAGAATGTGCAGAAGATATGGACTAAGCAGATTGTGGTGATCCTCACATTGATATGGTCATCTCCTCCCCCAGTGTCCCTCTTGATCACAGTAAAAGCTGATAGATGACTCAACCTTTATGTTCTTCTCCATATGCTTAGACCTTTAACATAACATGAAAGAAACGGTCTTGGATTCACAAATTTGCTGGTTGGAAAATTTTCTTATACATTATAGAGGAATAACATGTGTTTGAAAGTTTGAAACATATGATAGATTTTCATCAATAGGTTTTAAATGATATAATATTTTTAATTATTTGATGAACACGTGCCATCCATTCGTACGCCTACTCGTGGAATTAAAGATTCTACCCCATTTTATAGTATTATGCAATATTGGTATGCTGTGATTTTTGCTTTCTTTTGAGAACCCTCGTAATGTAATAGATTAATTTGGTTCATATCTTTTTGGTTATTCTTGTAGGAAAAATTTAAGATTAATATTTTCATTATTTGGTTTATGTTAGATAAAATGAAGACAATGGTTTGTAAATATTTATAAATGACAAATTTACACTTGTGTAATTATGCTTGTTAATGTTTATGAATGTTTGTATGAGAATCTGTAATATTTTGGGATAGAATGTTAGGTGAGTAATTTTTTTAGCAAGACATTAAATAACATTTATTACATCGGTATAGATTGACTATTTCTTTTATGAGATAATCATGAAAGTTTATGCCAACTTATCCAGGAAGAGTTTTGGGTTTTATTTTAACAAAACAAACAATTTTTCATGGATAAGTATACTTATCTCATGTTAATATAAAAAAAATTCATCTGTTTAAGATACATATTCAAAGCGGGGTATATATCCATATTGATTTTTTGAAAATAGTGTATCACATTTAATGAGATAGATACACTTTCACATAATATAAAGTATATAATCTAACAAATTGTATGAATCTATTTTTTTTTTAAATGGAAAAATTTCTAATGAGATATATAACTCATTGGACAATTATCAAATTATATGATACTACAAGCGCCAGCTATGTTGCGGATTGTGTGTAATAACGCTCTTTTAAAAAATAATGAAGTCTAGAATCCAATCAAGATGAAATTGATGAGCCAATGACATGGTACATGGGCATGCTGCCACTGAGAAATTCCATTTCTCCAGACAATATGGTTAGAAATCTAAGACTTCAGTTGAATCCATATAGGGTGCAATGAAGGTACCAACTTTCATCGTCTCATTTTCTCAATATCTCAAGCCATCCCTTCAAGTGCTAAT
This sequence comes from Acorus calamus, assembly GCA_030737845.1. Taxonomy (NCBI): domain Eukaryota; kingdom Viridiplantae; phylum Streptophyta; class Magnoliopsida; order Acorales; family Acoraceae; genus Acorus; species Acorus calamus. Next base: position 5,128,585 of record CM060871.1, on the reverse strand, counting down.
TGAACCAATGAATAAAGAAGAGAATTTAGTATGCTAATCCAGAATGAAGAGGTTGTTCCCTCTTCCCATCCACAAAAATTTGAATAATGAGAATGTATCTGCAGCTTAATCGATATTTGTCTATTGATAACAGTACACTGATGGCAAGCTTGTCTGTTGACCCATAAACTAAGAACTTGCCAAACCTTGGATATATCTTTCCAAACCTGAAAAAAAACTAACAAGAATTGTACAACCAACGAGTTTTAAAGCACAGATATATTAGCTCGGTTTCAATGAAACCAGAGTTACACAACAAAGAATGAATTGCCATTGCTTATTTCATGGACCAGGAATTATGTACACAAGCAACAGAGTAAAGAAGGTAATGTATAGAAATGAAGCTCACAAACAACTGTGGAGTGTCTTTTTAGCATCTAACTGCAGCTTTGCAGACGGGGCAAGCATTCTTCTGCAGAAGCCACTGCTTTATGCAGAACATGTGATAGCTGTGACCGCAGTCCAGCTTTGCTATTTCATCATCCGTATCATATTCCTCCTGCATAATGATATAAAGATAAAACTTCATTGAGAAGAAGAAACAGAACACAAAGGTCGATTAACGATCTATTGAAAGATATAGAGATGACCAACCTGACAGACGCTGCATTTCCAATCGTTTTCAGATGAGAAATGTAACGGCAGAGCATCAAAGTTTTTTAATTTTCCTTTCCTGAGGCAGCAGTGAATATCTTCTTCTCTTAAACCAGTGTTTACATAGCCAATGCTCTCTTCCAACTCAAGCAGTTCCTGTTTAACAGGTGAATGAAAATAAACTACAGCATCATCCAAGGTAAAGAACATAAAAAAGCGAAATGTATATCACGTGAGACAAATAAACCTCATATGACATGTCATCAATGTCAAGTCGCCAGTCTCTATAATGATCATATCCATCCATTCCACCAAAAAACATTCTGGACTGGAACATCATGATCTGCATACAATGATGTGATTTAAAGATTAACAAGGTGTCTGGTGCTTCACATTGAAGCTCTGGTATCACATAATGAAAATGTATATCAACCAATGGATTAGATGGATTAAAGAGTATCTAAGCTGAAACAAAACTGTTCAAAAAGGCAGTTACTCTCCACTATCAATGTAAAACCTTCAATAGAAATCCTATGAAGTGAAAGATTCTTTGGATCCTCTTGTTCTTCTTACCGTAGTTGTAGTGATTAATCTATCAATTATATATGCAACATAGTTAAAACACAATGAGTAGAACCTGGCCAAATGAGTTACCCTCAACAAGAGTTTTTCGAAGGAAATAATGTATAAGAGTAACCAAGTAAGTTCGATTATCATTTGAATGGCAATCTCTTGTCATCGAAGTAGGAGGCCGATGTAGTTGGTACAATTTTTTTTGGATGAAAGGTAATAACACATTTGTGAAGGGGCATATAACAGATGCACATTTTCCTTCTAGGTTTGAATGGAGAAAAAAGAATGATCCCTTACATGTATGTAACTTTATGTGATCCAATCCCAGGAATAATTTTTTTAAGCAACAGCTATTGCAAGACAATTTTAAAAGACCGAAAGCAGCATGTTCAGAAGTAAATCCTGTATCTTCACTTAGCTTCCATGAATATTAAAAAGTCCTTCGCATACTTTGTTACACAAGAATACGTTAAAATATAATAATCAATTATCAAAGATCCATTCAAGCATTATCAAATTCTACAGGTTGGAGATCACCTTATAGGTTCCAAAGGTCCATTCAAGCAAAATCAAATAGCAACAAGTTTGAAGGTTGATGACAACCAAGTGATCAGGAAGATAAAGCATTATTAGCATATTTCTTCATGCTGAAACCAAGACATCCGGTAAAGACCCAAATCAGAATGAGTGGCCCGAGAACTAGAACAAGAATTATTAGATATAAATTATACATAACAACAAAACCTCTATCTTAACACTTTGGGGTTCACTGCATAAATCCTTTTCAACCATTCAGCTCTGTTGAGAGCCATGTCCTTCATTAAATGGACATCTAATATATCTTTTATTATAATCTCTATCCAAGTTCCTATGAGCAACTGCAACAACTATGGGGCTTGGACCCCTATCGTGAAAAATTTCCATTAACAGTCGAGCAACCTTACAAAATCATGGAATCAAACTGAATTTTGAAACATGGAATCAAACTGAGTTTTGAAACAAAGCACTACGAAATCACACAAATTCCACATCAAGGATTCAATAATGTTTTGGAAAGGTACCTCTGAGAACCCCCCTGGGGAATGATGAAATCTCCGCGAGTGTATATAATGATCATGAGGTGTTCTGGGAGGAGAGGGAGAATCCAATAGTGAAATGTGTTCTTGAATGCTGCTTCTCCTCCCAATGAAGGGCGGGAGCTACAGCAAAAAAAAAAAAAATTAGAAACTCTGATACCAACAATTTGAATGAATTTGTGATAACGCGATGTTACACAGTCATTCCTACAGTCTTAAATAAGTATATGAAATCTCTAATAGAGTATATACTCCAATAATATATTATAAAGGCATACATTCAACTCATTTAAGTATTTACATTTTTTGTGAAGGTGTATACTTCATTAGATAAGTATATACTTTAAAAAATTTAAAACATGTTACAACGACAAAAGTGATTGAGGGAACGTTTTTCTTTGTGATAAATAACATATCTTCATTGAATTTGAACCTCTGTCAAGTCAAATAGAAATTAAAAAGTATAATTACTGGTTTCTGTAAGAAATACTAAAGAAAGAGTGACCTGAAAAATCAAATAAAAGATATAACAAAATAAAAAAAAACACTTTACACTTCTTTAAACAAATATCATAAACATGATTAAAATAAAAATACAGAAAAAAAAAACAAAGCACATTTTTGTAAGGTAAACACAAGCAACAGAAGAAATGCCAAAAGAACATAGTAATTAAAAAAATATTGCAAATTTGTCAAAAATTCAAAAAAGTCATTCAGATGAACCCATATAAAAAACAAAATTAACCACAAATCTCATTAAAAGAAATCCCAAAAAATATGATTTTTAGCATTCAAAACAATACCTCTCTTCGAATCCTCTCAGACCCCTCTCTCCTTCTCATCGTCGGCGGCACGGCGACACACTCCGCGTCCGCCGCGGGAGCGAAAGCCATCCCCGACGAGCACCACAGGTCCACCGACGCACCGCCGCCCGTCACAGACGCGACGCGAGCCGTTGATCCTTCTTGCTCTTCTCCTCCTTCTTCTTCCGCCTCCTCGCCGCCGACGAACCGGCGCCCTCCGCGCAGGCGTCCCGGTCCCAGTCGGAGGAGGACCGGATGATGAGCTCCGGGGCGGAGACGCGCGAGGCGGAGGCGGAGGCGCAGCCGAGGCCGCGGAACGCGGCGTAGGCCAAACCCTTCTTCTTGTCCTTCTTCTTCGTTTGGGCCCTTTGTTCCTCCGCTTCTGTTTGTTCTGCGACGGTTTGGGTGTTCTTGAGTCTCCTGAACCTGGCAGTCCTCATTGGATCTCCTGATGAAGATGGGTTTTCAATGGCATTAGAAACCATTTTGGGTTTGTGGGTTCTGATGATTTTGGGAAAGCTGTGTTGGGTCTGTGTTTGCTCTTTTGGGTTGTTGAGGACATGGAGAGAGAGAGAGAGAGTTGGTGGTGGAGATAAAGTCTACAAAAGTCTACTGATTATAAAGAAAAAGAAGTAAGGGAGGCTTTGAGAGGTGGGTGTTGAAGAGGACCATGGAATATAATCTTCCATTGAATTGTCCCCTAGAAAATTTCATTAGCTTTAGGCTTTGGAGTTTTTGCATATGGAGCCTGTAAATCACACATTCGAAAATAATCAGGTCCCTTAAATTTTTCTAAGTTTTTTTAGGTCCCTAAGGTAATGAAAATTATCTTTAGGTCCCTCTACAAGATGTTCAAAAATACTGAAAATGTCCCCCATTCAATTATTTTAATACACCGTTAACACTCTTTAATACATTGTAAGTATTTCATGTACACTGTTAATACTCCCTAGTACATTTTAACTTCGCATAAAATGTCTCCCGCCAATTATTTCAATACATTGTAAACACTCCTCAATACATTGTTAAGTATATCTTATACACTGTTAATACTCCCTGATACATGGTTAACCTTCGCATAATTGAGTGAGGGCATTTTTGAATAATATTTGGCTGAAGGGACATAAAGATAATTTTTTACTGCCTTAAGGATTTAAAAAAATTTAATTTTTTTCAAAGACTTCAAAAATAATAAATGGATGACCACAAAGATCCTTAATTAATTTCCCTTTATTTTTTTAAAGGGTATCTTTAGCCCTCTTGTGTTTTGAAAATTAAAGACTAGGTTTATACTTCAAGAGATATCTATAATTTGTTTTTATTTATTCATTTAAAATTATATCTATGTTCTACTAAGACAAATCAAACAGGATATTAGAATAACTGAATAAGCTATCTGTGAACCAAACATGATATTAGAAGAATAAATCATACGAATGAGGTTGTTAACGATGCATTAAATGGGCTTATCACAAATTGAGTCATGAGGAGTCATATAATGATCATTCCATTGATATTTTGTTGCACATTTGAAGAAAATTTAAGGGAAATATATACTCGTATTCTATTTGTGGTGATGCAAATATCTTTCTCAATCTCATCGAAAATGATGTTCTACACCACCACATTTGCATGACATACTACAAAATCCATTCATTTTTGTACAATGCGTGTGTCTAAATTTTTTTTTCTCATCTCTGTATTGTAACAACAGTCACAACAAAGTCGCATGTACGTATATGAGTACATACATACCCCATCATAAATACCAAATCACTTACTAAACAAGATCCATCATGTAATTCTTTTGGATCATATTATACTATAACATCCATGATTGTGTGTGTTAGAAACCATACAATAAAAAAAACCATCAAATAAAGAGGCTAACTTACTCTAAAAGATGCCTAATCTTTTAATGCTACTTTTCATGAGTGAACACTGCTCAAACTTTCTTCTTTTCGACTTTCTTTGCTAATGAAAGAATAAGAATCGGATTTATATTTTTCTAGTTATATAATTCAGCCGACTGTGTTTGTGGAGAATATAAATGGGATTACTTGAGAGAGGTGACATATGGTGGTGGAATATATTTTGGGTTTGCACTTCATTTTGCGTGAGAATAAGATAAAGTTGATTTAATTTTTTACCCAAAAAAAAGAAAAAGTTCATTGAATGGCTTAAATGTATTGGGTCAATCATGTTTCTTAATATATTCTCTCATTTTCAAGTCCTCATCAATTCTTCATGTCTCAAATATAAATCTCTCGATTCCACCTTTCAATTATTTTTAAATATGTATATAAAACCAAGAAATTTCTTTTTGGATTTATTAATAATAAGGGGCGGGGCAATTAATGCCCAATGGGAACAGCCCCCAATTAAAAAAAAAATCTAATGTTAAAATTGAAGTTGAGCTAGTTTGATAAAGGGTTAAGATTTTAAAGATAATTTGTTATAATTTTAGGAGATAAAATATTTATTAATTTTGTTCATATTTATATTCATTAAAATTAGAAAAAAAGTAAAAATAAATGTTATCTCAGTATTTAGGTGAAACAATATATTTTCAATTTTATCCCCATACCAAATTAGTTACTATCCAATTAACCCACTTAAAAATAAAAACAAAAAATTAGCCACGGCCAAATCAACTCATGAAAAATACAAAAAGAACGTAACACATTTTTCTCCTTACACTATCACATGTTCGGTCAATCTGGGATTGTATTCCCTGTTACTCCGATCGTATAATTTTTTTTTAGTATCAGAGAGACCATGTAGCTGATCTTTCAATTAAGTTGAAAAAATTACATCACTTGTTTGCCCCGGTCCTATGAATTTTTTTTTTGAATAATCCAATCATCTAATTAGGGATTATCATTTCTTTATTAACGCGGCACATCTAATATGAGAACCTCAAGGTCCTACCATGAATATGTCTATCTCCATCTCCTTTTGGGTTGCATCTTGGCAAAAAAAAAAAAGTCATATTTTTTTTTGTTTTTGTTTGAGAAAGATATAAATAACTACCATGATTTCATTTCTAATTTCAAAGTACGATTCTGAAAGGGATGAAAAAACATAGATAAAGTACAGGAAAAAAAGTAGAATATAACAAAAAAATAAAGGAAAACTCCGTCGTCCGCTTTCATAGTTAGAAGAGATATTTAACTAGGCCAAAGAACTACCAACGTCATCCCGCTACTCCATAATGATCATGCGCCCATTACGAAAGGATACCCCCCTCCCTCTCACTATGAAGCACCCCCAGTCATGAACACAGCAGCAAAAGAATTCTCACATGTTTTCCTAGTAGACCCAAACACTGTGAAATAGAGTTATATTCCTGTTGAGCCAAATGGACCACGTAACCGCTGGGACTAAAGATTGTGTGATGCGATATGTTTTGCTTTTATCCCCCTATCTCTTCATGTCCTTCCTTAAGTGCCATAGCTCCTCCGTTGTTCGAAAATTTAAGGAATGCCATGCCACTGCTGTATTTTTTATTTTATTGATTTATATATTTCATTTACGGAATAAAAAAGTCATTTTGCTTACATTGTCCTTAGTACTTTTACTAGCATGTCTTTTTCCCCTCTTTAGAATTTAGTTGATTTTTTTTTCTTTATGATGATTTTTTTATATTTAAGATGAATGATTACAAAATAAAATTTAAGAATTTTTCTCATTTTTATAGGTAAACCAATAAGGACGAACCTTTGAATTTTGATTTAATTGATTTTGTTTCCAGGTTGAAAATTGTAAAATATCAAATTAAAAATTTAACATGTCATCAATCAAAAATTGATCTGCAATCAATGAACATTTTATTTTGCATGATTCCAATTAAACTTTTATTTATACAGAGATTTTGTGATTTTGTGAAAATCAAATATATTTGAGATTTTAGTTTTAAGTCCTTGTAGACATGCATATTTAGGATCAATCCCTCACTTCTTCATATTTCTTTTTAAGTCTCCATATTCAACCACCTATTTGGTTTTTAGTCCCTCCGTCAAACGTATGTCCATACACCGTTAATGTGTGAAATGTGATTTATTTTTAAGTCTATTTTTAAGTCTCTGTCCATACACCGTTTATTTTTAAACTATGTTATTTAGTGTTAAATCTATGTAAACTATGTTATTTAATAATAAGTCACTGTAAAATATGAAGAAAGGAAGGACTGATCACTAAATAACATAGTTTCCAGAAACTTAAAAATAAATCACATTTTACAAATTAACGGTGTATGGACGTACGTTTGACGGAGGGATTAAAAACCAAATAGGCAGTAGAATATGGGGATTTGAAAAGAAATATGAAGAATGGAGAGATCGATTCCTAAATAAACATGTTTACAGGAACTTAAAATAAAAATCCAATATATTTATATTATTCGTGTTTCTACATTTGAGCTACTATTGTTTTATTTTTCATAAATTTCTATTTTTTTGAAACCTCATTCATGTAGTTTTATATTTTGACCACAATTATTAAATATTGACCACATACTCCATTCTCAAAATGACTAATAATATCAGGGTATTTTCTCTAAAAATATATGAATCCAATAATCTTATTGGTTCATATCATATACTATTTCAATTACGAAACACAGTTATTTGCATTTCATTTAACCCAAGGGAGTTGTTACACCCAGCTTCATTTCACCCTCAATTCTAACCCTATAATCTATATGCGTCGATAGATTTCTATCGACGCATATGCTCACGTTAATAAGACGTTAATAAGGCATATGCTTCGATATAATTTTTTTTATATTTTCTATAAATGAATCCATGTAATTCATTAAAGTATATGCTTTATTTTTTTATAAAAGCATGAACTTCATTACATAATGTATACTGTTTTTAAAAAATTCAATTACATATAGAATGGAATTGGGGCTGAAAATGAAGCAAATGTAAAATTATCCTTAACCTAAAAATGGGGTTGAATATAACATTATCCTTAACTTAGATGCACAGGTGGTGATTGAACATATCATGGTTGTTTAAATTAATACAATTACCCCCCGTTTGTGTAACGGAATAAGGGAGTATAAGGGTGGTATAAGGGTAGTATAAGAATGGATAAGAAAAATAGTTGTTTGTTTGAAGGGTATAACTTGGTATTACTAAGTCAGTTTAAATGAGTATAAGAGAGTATAACAATTCTAAGCAACCCCTAGGATAAGCTATACTCACCTTATCTATTCTCATGGGCCCACATGTCAAATCAACTTTTTACACCTCATCACATCAAATCACCTATCAATATCTCTTATACATCAATGGGCTCACATGTCAAATCAATTTTTTTACACTTTATTTATATTTTATTCTTTATCAAACAAACAACTCAACCTTTATTCTTACGTTTTCTAATGAGAATAAAAAAAATACAACCAAACAGAAAATCTTTTATTCTTGTAGATTTGTTATCTATACTGACATAGTTATCTATCCAGAATAACTCAATTCTGCTATTCAAACGGGGGGTTAGATTATAAGACTCTGCAAGTTGATTGCCATTGACCAAGGGACATGACATTTGTCGTCTCTATCATAATTGAAATTGAATGTATAGAATATCACACAATGACCTTATATCATGTGTTCTTATAATTTATTATAAAGTTGAAGAAATCAATGATAGAAAACAATGGGAAAAAACTACACACAACAGGACCACCACCCGACCTACTGGTTGTGGTTGGTCACAGTAAAGTCACATCTTCAATAGGGATACATCACTTACTATTATTGTCAAGTGGGCAATTTTTTTTTTTATTATTTTTTTTTCATTTGATAAACTTGGGAGTCGAACTCTCGATCCTTTCGAGAGGGTGTGTCTCGATCACCTGTTAAGTGGGTCTTCCACAAGTCAAGTGGACAATTAATACCAAGCACCAATTAATACCAAGCACTAGAATTTCATAGATTCAATTACATTTAAATTAAACTTAGTTCATATTTATACCAGTTTTATATTTTGATTAACTTCATTAATGAGTGTTAAAAAGTTGAATATGATAAAATGTGTTTTAAAATCCGATCCGACCTAGCTGGTTGAACCGATTAAATCTTTACTTTCTTTGAAATTTGATTATGTTTACTATCAAAACTCAATATAAAAAACCAAATAAAACTAATCAATTCAAAAAACCCACCGAGATCTGTTCTTCAACCACCCAAATTGTCGGTTTTTTTACCCGTTTTTTGACCATTAAGTGAAATTGGGGCTTTAAATACCTCTTTCATTCATGGTCTTCACATGAATTTAAATCAAAGTTCTCGTTTTTGTTGAAAAGATGGAGAAGAATGAAAGTGAAAAGGAGCTGGGGTTAGATTCAGTTGTTTTAGGTTTAGGGGTAGGATGATAATTCAATAATGATGGGTTAATTTAATTTAGCTACATGTTATTAATAGTTATCACACTGGTTTTTTAGATTCAAGGGTAAAAATGAGCGATTTTTTTAGATATACTGAGATTTGAGGGATCATTTTGAATATTAGTCACCTTCCAGGGGTGGATGCATTTCCCCCCTTTTTTGTTGTCAATTTAATTTTGGAAAAAATTAATATAACTTCGTGAAAAATTAGCTAAATTAATTTTAGTCCCTGTAAATTATAAAATCATTACGGGTCCCTATGTTATTAAATATCATTTTAGTCCCTACTCTCACCTCTAGCTAACCAGGTACAACATGGTTAACAATAACTCTACACTAAAAGTTATTAGAATGCCCTCACTTCTTATTTTTTAAAAATTAATATAGCTCCATAAAAACTTATAAAAATCAGAAAAAAAAACCCCAATAAATTTAAAAATCCCTTGAGGTCCCTATTTTATTAGACAATAATCATTTTTGTCTCTACTGTAACTTAAAATAATCAGATCTGTTATTGACTATAATCATACATGATAAATTACTATAATATATTTTTAAATTTTACTTGATAAATTACTGTAATTCATTAACCAGATTTGTGGTTGAGATTTTTTTTCATAAATGTTCAGGGAGTTATTTTTTTCTTTTTTTTACCATTAGTGATTATAAGAAAGCCAGAGAATTTTCAAGAAAAGACAAACACATTTTTGTTATCAAAATGATTAAATCAGATTTTTCATATTTTGTAGGAACTTATTTAAATATATTTATTAGAACAATTTAAATCAAATACTAAATCCATTAACCATATATATTTTATGAGGATATGTGAAGATTTTTCAATTTTACAAGGATTAAAATCGATTTAGTTAACTTAGCTCCTGTTTGGAACGGGGATAGAATTTATGAAAGGGTATACATTTATTCAAGCATGAATGAGTATAAATAAGGATAAAGTGATTTTGTATTTGGAATTATTCTCGTTAAGAGGTGATGACTGTAGATTTGATAATGGACCCATATATTTTTTACTGAAATAACCTAGAATAATTTCAATTTGAGGGGGTTGATTAAAATCCATATACCACTTTATACCAGTTTATTCTAACATACTTTATGAAAGATTATTCGGGGTAAACAAACACAATAAAATTTTTATTCGAAATTATGTAGGGGATTATTAAGCATGTCAATTATCCGAAAAAATATCCGCATACCCCGTAAAAATGCAAAAATATCCGATATCTGGGTATCCGAAAAAATAATCCGTATCCAAAAATTTTCGGATCGGATACGGATATACCCCTATCCGATCCGAAAAATATCCGTATCCGATGGCATTAAAAAAATGTTAATATTAATATTTAATATCTACCATTAAATTTTGATCAAGTGACTCACATTCTTTCTAATAGTTGTAAAGTTAGGACTTGTGTTTGTGAATTTTTTATTTTAAGTCAATTTTTGAACTTTAAATGAAAATTTATTATGTTTAATTATTTATTTATTCTTTCTAATAGTTGTAAAGTTAGGACTTGTGTTTGTGGATTTTTAATTTTAAGTCAATTTTTGAACTTTAAATAAAAATTTGTTATGTTTAATTATTTATTTATTTTTTCTAATAGTTGTAAAGTTATGACTTGTGTTTGTGAATTTTTAATTTTAAGTCAATTTTTGAACTTTAAATGAAAATTTGTTATGTTTAATTATTTATTTATTCTTTCTAATAGTTGTAAAGTTAGGACTTGTGTTTGTGAATTTTTAATTTTAAGTCAATTTTTAAACTTTAAATGAAAATTTGTTATATTTAATTAATTAATTATTTATTTCAGATATTTTGGATAATTATCCAAATCCGTATCCGAAATTTCAGATCAGATACGGATACACTTTTTAAATATCCATCAGATACAGATATAGATACGGATATATAAAAAAAATTTGGATACAGATACGGATATAACCGTATCCGGTCCGTTGACAGGTTTAGGGATTATACCCAAAACAAAAATGCGGGGGCGGGGGTCAATCAGAATTAAAAATTCAAAGTGGAATGATGAATACGGCTTGGACGGATTTTGTTTTTCAAAGATCCGTACATAGAGCAGTTAATGCGACTGACCAACCAAACAAAAGTTCTCCGGAGATGTTGACATTTCCAGCTTTATCACGCTCTCTCGGGCTATTTTTCCCCCTTAAAAAAACTGCACCTTGTCATTTTTTCTCCTTATAAAAAAGGTGCATCACTATTTTGGGAATGAATCAGCTGCAATGCTAGTTGAATAAATGAATGGTCTCATTTCTTTCGGTAATGAAATTAAGGTAGAATATTTATTTATTTTTTTTAAAAAAATACTAACGAAATAATTTCATTGTGTAATGCGCTTATGACTATTTTATTATTTAAATCTTTATTTAAATAGTTATTGTGTAATGTGCTTATGACTATCAGATGATATCACATGATAAACATAATTGTGATTGAAATATTTTATTATTTAAATCTTTATTTAAATGCTAATTGCATATAATGATTTTAATATATTATCGTGAAATGATCAAATCTAATGGTCATGAACAAGTTAATCAAATTGTCTAAAGCCCCATTTTGGATATATATGAGTTTAGTTAGATTTTGCACTTAAAAAATTAAAAAATCTTAAAACTCATACACAAGCGTATATATTTTCAATGTTTAGCTTTTCAAACTACTATCTTTTCTTTTTAGACAAAAAGATATTGCGGTTAAAAAATATAATATAACATAGTTTTTTAAAAGCTGAGTTTGAAACACAAGAATGAAAAAATCGTAGTGTGTCAACCTATATCCAAACGCAGTCTAACTAGTGTTGAACTTAACCAGATCTCTATGATTTTTAATACTATCGAAATGGGTAGCTGCTGTCTATCATTTCTCAAAAAGGAAAAAAAATTACATGCGTTTGTATTTTTTCTTTTATTAAATTAAGGGATTTTTATTTGTAAGTCTATATAAACTATGTTATTTCATGATCAATCACACCATTCTTCCTATTTCTTTTTAATCTTCAACTTCAAACATTTCTTTATATATTAATACCTACGTCAAACATTCATATGAATATTACGAGAATATTTCATATATCGTTAATTTGTAAAATGAGATTTTTATTTTTAAGTCCCTATAAACTAGGTTATTTAGTAATCAATCATTTGCTTCTTCATATTTTATTTAGAGTCCCCAACTTCAAATGCATTTTTCTTCTTAGTCTTTGAATAAAATGTCTATGTGATTTGTAAGTATTTTGATATTTGAAACTTGTATACAAAATGCTATGTAAAATATCCAAAAGAAAATTACATTTGCAATGTTAGATGTTCAGTGCTAATTTCAGTGTTATTCAACATTTTATATGCTCACCCAATCCGAGATTGCATTCTCTTATAACCTTAGCTGTCTAATTAAGATTGATTACATATGCAATTTTTAAGGATTTTTCATTATTTAATTTTGATTTAAATGATTTTTTCTTAGTTAAAAATTATGAAATATCAAATTAGATAATTTGAGTGTGTTTAGAATTTTATAAAAAATTTGTATGTAGTTAATGAAAAATTCATTTTGCGTGGTTTTTATTTATTTAGAGATTTAGTGATTTATGATAATCTAACATAATCATATGATAGATATATTTTTTTACATTTAAACTACTATTATTTTAGTTTTTATTTATTTATATTCAAAATCTCATACATGGAGGATATGAGATTTTCTCATACTATCATTGAATCTTGACTACGCTACTGCAGACTCGCATTGATTTGAAGTATGAAATTATGGAAGTTGAAAATAGGTTGAACTAGAAAATCGATATGTTGAAAATGGTTTCATTGGGGTTTCTTTTCATATAGGGGATGAATGGATTAGGAAATAGCTTATAAGGACTTAGAAATAAAATTTTCAAATGGTATTTTAGGAACTTCGGCTATCCGTCTGCCCAAAGATAATCATTTAACTAATGGAGGGCTTAATAATGAAATAAGCGTTTAAAATTGGAGATTTAAAAAGAAATATTAAAAAAAGAGAAATCGATCAATTTACACATACTTGAAAATAAAAATCCTTTTGATCAATTGTCCTCCCTGACTTTTTTACTTACATTTTAGAAGGATGTTCTTACACGAAAGTCACTTTTGAAGTCATACGTTTTATTAGGGTATATACTAAGCAGTGGTAGACCCAGGATTTTTTTATAGGGCAGCTTAAAAAAATGAATTAAAATACAAAAAAAATTTCTCCTAAGATTCATATTCATTGTATCAATGATTAAATTATTTTTTAACAATTTATTTAATTTTATGGCTTTGAAAAATTAAAGTTTTTTCATTTTACATTATTACCACTCTAGATAAGCTTTTTTATTTTTAAATGTTTTCATTGTTACGATTAAATCATGTACAAATACCAAAATGTTCATTTTATATTTATCTAATAAAATATAATATTATCCCCATAATATACAAATATATTTGCAGAAGTTTTCTTACATTTTCTATACATAGGTCCATATAACTTAGCGGAAACCGATTTTTAAGGGAAAATCCATATAACCCCCTGTAATTTTCTTGATATCTATATAACCCCCTTTAATCTCAATATATCCATATAACCTCCTGCAAACACACCATAAATGCAAATAACCCTCCGCGGTTAAAAATTCTTTAACAGAGTTGAAATATTCAGTTATCTAAATCATGGCTAACAAATGTGTATTTTTTAACCCCCGAAAAACAGTCAATACTTCAAAAAGAACTCTCATATTTCTAATTTTACATTTTTTAGGGTTTTTTTGAAGTATTAGCTTCTTTCAGAGGTTTAAAAGAATACATATTTATTAATCATGGTTTATATAACGCAATATGTCTGAAATATTCTAATTTTGTTAAAAAAAATTAACCGCGGGTGGGTTATTTGTATTTATGGTGTGTTTACAGGGGGTTATATAGATATATTGAGATTAGAGAGAGTTATATGGATATCGGAAATTACAGGGGGTTATATGGATTTTTCTATTTTTTTAAAAGAGCACACTTTATTGGTAAGGTATACTATTTTTAGGACACCGCTGTTACACATAGTACTTTTTACAGTACCAAATGCAGCTTCATATACTTTTTTAGCCATTCAGTAGCCATCCAATCGAGTATAAACCTTCATTGGGTGATGTAAATTATTTCTCGTTATTTTTTTTACGTTAGCTAAAAATAAGTTCATTCAATTCAAAACAAAGCGAAATATTTTTTTTTTATCAAAGCATATACCCATTATATGATGATTACTATTTTAAAAAAATTAAAACATGTAAGGTTTGTATTTGAACTACATTTAGGGCTATACTTCATGTTATATATCCTTTGAAAAACATGCAAGGACTGTGTGACATTTTCTTTTTACAAAGAAAAATATTAGAATCGGTCATTTTTACCAATCAAAACTCAGACAACACATGTTTTCATTTAAAAAAATAGTAAATATAATATAATGAGGTATATACTTTAATAAAAAGTGTATATCGATCCATTTTGAGTTGAATGAACCCATTATTGATAAATGTAAGAAAAAATTTAACGAGTTATATACATAATCTAACGAGGTATATGCTTCACTAAATCTATAACAAAGTATATAAGACTATAATTTAAATTACAAAAAAAATTGGGTCATATATTATGATAGAACCTCATGTAATATGATAATGCAATATATACTATGTTATCATAGCATACGAGACTGTAAAACGAGCTGTAAAATAGACTGCTTGGTGGTGTGATTTTTTTTTTCCAATCTTCAAAGCGCCCGTCTACCATTACTTTTGCTTGTCCGTCTCTTTTTTTCTCTCTTTCAATTTTAATTTCGAGTACTCTATTCTCCAGAAAAGGCAGCCAAAGAGAATTCAAAAAGAATATTTAGCAGTCCTCTCACACATCTGCACCACATATTACATATCCAATCCTTAGCCTCTCAAATGTCTACCAAGGTAGTGAAAAAAAAAAAATCTTCAGCCAGATAGCAAATTATATCCGATCTTTAGAGCATCTCCGATGAAATTCATTTTAAAGACTTTTATATTGAAAATTTTGCAATGATAGGTCTCCCATTAAGATTTTATGCTTTTGAAAACTCACCCACTCAAATCTTTAAATTTTAATGTGTATATCTTTAATGGCTATTTTAAATTTTAAAATATTCATTCTACTTTTCGCCTCTTTCAATCTTCAGTGTGTTAATTTATGTTTCAATTTTAATATAGATATTTAGTTTATCATCAACTCTATGTTCACATTTTGAATTTTCTATTTGAAAATTTTGAGATATAAAATAAAATTTTTGAACTTTCAATGAAAAAAATTAAAAAAATAATATTAACACGCATTTTTTCAACGGAAAGGCATCTGCATTTTTGTGGTTTGAATTCAAGATTCAAAATTGACAATCTTTGAATTGCAGATCTTATCAATAAAACAACTCCATGTATAACCGTGTGGCTGGTCACCTTGGTGTAGGTGTTTGGCCTTTTACATCCAAGCAGCAATAAGCCCACCACCCCAATTTTAGAGCTCACCACCTTTATTTACAAAAAAAAAAAAAAAAAAAAACTTGGTATTTCATTACCCATTAAAACCATGAAAGGCACCACCCAACAGTTGCCACCACTCTAAATCCGTAGACTGGTCAAGTACACCACCCAAATCCAAAGAGAATAAACTTCCTTAACCCTACCTTTCTCTTGCGGTCGAGTTCCTCGATGGTCCGACCAAGACCCAACGTTTGCACCCCCATCAGCAACTCGTCGACGAAGATCATCATGTTCATTGAGTTAGTTTGCGATAGCCTAGTTCAAGAAAGACATACCTTTCTAGACGTGTAGACACATCGATTGTCAACAGATATTATAAACAGAGACACACATGCCGTCGACGGTAATAGATTAACAACTCGTAGGTTTTGGAACGGGGGTTAGACATGTAATATGTCAACGGGTATCCATGTTATCAACGATCTTGATGTCGAAGGCAACGGAATAATGAACCCGTAAATACTGAAAAGAGTAAACACATTTAGTGTCTATATATATGTATTATATAGACAAAGTCTCGGTTGATGGAAAAAAAAACTCAGGTTCTGAAATGAGTTAGACATATGCGGTGTCTATATATTTGTATTTCCTAGACAATGACACAGTCAATGGAAATAGGAAAAAAAAAGCAAATAAATTTTGGAAGGAGTTAGACGCGTGGGGTGTTTACATATTTATATTTTTTAAACAATGGCCCAGTCGATGAAAACAGAAAAAAAACATGTAGGTTGTGGAAGGAATTAGACATGTGAGATGTCTACATATATGTATTACATAGACAAAGTCCCGGTTGAAACAAAAAAACTGCAGGTTTTGGATCGCCATCGACAACCCCCTTATAGTCTTCCGCCTTTCCCTCCACACGATGACCCCCACTGTCATCAGCATGAGCAAGACCGTACCCACCACGAAGAGCAGGAACACCGTGAATGTGCTCCGTCCGATCACCTTGTGCTCCAACGTCGCATGATCGTAATCAGCTCGAACAGCTCCCCCACGGCTTCTTCTGTAAATCCGCTTGAAACTCGACGTCGTGATGATGTTTGGGGAGCAACCGTGCGCCTCCATCAACCACATGAGCCACGCCGCATCATCGAACTGCCCCGTCTCATAGAACCCCTATATCGTTGACACGTGACCGTGTTAGGGCAATATCCAAAGAGGGACAGGTGGTGGGAGGGGTTGATTGGAGGAGGGGGAGGTAGGGATTGGTAGCGGAGGTGAAGAGGAGGTGGTGGAGAGGAGAGGTGGCGGGGGAGACGAGAGGAAAGAAAGCAAAGAGAAGAGAAGAGTGAGAAGTTCAAAAAAACAATAGGTGGTAGGACTGATATTTTTGTTGAAGGATGGGAGAAAATGTGAGGAGGGTATGGGAGAAAATCAATTATGGGGTAGAGGGGGTATGGGAGAAAATCAATTATGCAGAATGTGAGTTTAATAAGATGGTGTTCTTAAAACATAAGGTGGCGGAAAAATCCGCCCCTTCATATTCGGTTTAGGTGATCTACTTTGCTCTCTTTTTATATCCCCACAACCTCCTTTGTCACTCTCTCTCTCTCATTCCAGACTGGCCACCTCATCAGCCACATAAGTTACCACACAAACCAAATCAAAGTAATTCTCAGTATCATACATTCATGCAGAGACTGAAGTAAATCAATGACCTTGGCTCATGCACCCATAACAATCAAATGAAGGACTGCTGTATATTTATTGCTGACACTTAATATGAATAAACTAACATCACCACAACATATATGCAACAACAAATAGGGACAAAGGTCTCCTTCAGTATACATGGAAGGAAACAAGGAGACCCCCCCTAACTAGTATATAAACTCTCTATTATTCCTATCACAGAAAAAAACACACACACAAACAATTCCAAAATGCAAATGTCAAAACAGACAATACAACTACACAACTGGTGATAGTAATACTGGTAGCAGGTTTAGTTGCTCACCACCAAGAACTCCAAAATTCCCCTCCTTTGCTTCTCTTTTACAATGCTATGTGGAGGTTCTATTCTGCTTCGGATCCGATGGCTGCAACGCGATGGTGTCCGACATCATCATGGCCGAGGTGACCGTCTGATACTGTGGAGGCAAAGAGGCTGGAGTATAGTAAACCTGCTCGTATCCAAAATTGGAAGCTAAGTGGGACATGTTTTGGAGTTGATTACTGTACATGAATTGCCCTGTTGATGGTGGTGCCTGAGCAGCGGCGGCAGCAGCAGCAGCAGTTCTGTAGAGACTTGAACCCATTTCAGGTCTGGGTGGGATCGGTCGAGGCGGGTAGTAAGTGGTGGGTTTGTTGTGAGGGAATTCAGCTAAGTTGGGAGGCATAGCAAGGTTGTAAGGGGGGCGAGCGGGGACGTAGTAGACAGGGTAGGTCGGCTGATCGAGCGGCTGGTGCTGGTGTTGGGGGTGGACCGGATGGTAGTAAGAGGTGACAGGGGCATGGTGGGGTATGTAATGTGGAGGAGGTCCTGTATGGATGAACTGTGGGACTGGTGGCTGCTGCTGCTGCTCTGGTTGGATGGGCAACCCATAATTTGGATCTTGTATTTGTATTGGAATCCGATATGGGTCGGGTGGAATTTCCCGTTTCGGATCGGGGATTGTGTTTGCGGAGGCCGCAATGACGGTGGTGGCGACGGCAGCTGGGGAAGTCCTTTCTCTTGGACCCATTGAAGTGACCTGTTCTTCACGGAATCCAGGCCTGAATACATAAAGAACACCTTTCAATTTCAAAACCATGGATACCATTTAATACGGTATATTAAAAATTTCAAGCAATTGGTGCCTAAATTCATCGCCACAGAACAATTTGGTGAATTATAATGAATGAAATCAATCCTTTAATCAATGGATCGAAATACCAGGAAATGAAAAGATTCGTGTTTTCAATTGGCATGAAAATTAGAATAATTTGATTCATTTCATCACCAATTTTGGCAAATCAATCAAGAAACGTAGAGTACCTATTGATGGAGGAATCAGGAGCCGGAGATTCTAGATTCCCCGATTTCACCTGCGTCGGCGGCGTGACCTTCCTGACCTGATCAACCGATCTCTCATCGTCAGAGAAAACCCTACTAGGGTTTTCCGTCGGAGAGATCGACGACGACGACGGCGTCCCACCCACCACCATCGGAGGCGGCGGAGGGCGATGCTCCTCCGCCATCTGCAACCCAGTGAAGTAATCCTCGACCCCGATCTCCGCCATCGCCGGTCTAACCCTAATCGGCGAAAGATTCGACAGCCCCGACGAGGCCGACCCGAAAGAAGATCCGGTCTCCATCACCATCGGCGAGTCCCCCGTCTGCTTCAGATCGAGCGAATTGAAGCCGGGGAGGAGGCAGTCGACGGAGGTGGAGGAGGAGTCGGACTTGGAGGAGTTGCTGTTGAGGAACCAAGACTCGGACTTTAACGAGGAGGAGTCCGGGTTGGAGGGGAAGAGGAAGAGGCGGAGGCGAGAGGAGGAGTGGCTGAGGGTGCGATCGTACTCGTCGATCATGTTGTCGAGGTCCTCGTCGGTGGCGAGGGAGATGAGGGAGTCGAGATCCTCGTTGGGGAGCTGGTACTTGAGGGAGAAGTCATGGCGGCCGTGGAGGAGGGACTTGGAGAGCTTGAGAGAGAGGTCGGAAAGGGAGGAGCAGCGGTCGAAGACGACGATGCGGGTGTCGCCGCCGAGGTAGCAGAGGGACTTGTCGTGGGGGCGGGGGACGATGTGGCCGCCGTAGCTGCACATGAGGCGGAGGGGCTTGGGAGGGGAAGGCGGAGGAGGGGCTTGGGGGGGTTCGTCCCAGGAGGAGTGGGGGGAGGAGGAGAGGGAGTCGGCGTAGGCGGAGGAGGGAGGAGGAGGAGTGGGGTCCATGGTGGGGAGGAGGAGCACGACTCGCACCTGCTGTTTGCGGCTGCTTTTATGAGAGGAGGGGGTGGGACTTGGGAGGTTTAAGGACTGGGAGTGTAGGCTATATGTCACTGTTTTGTGTATTTTTATTGCAATTTTTTACATAGACATGTACCCTTGCCATAAGTTTTTTTTTTACACCAGTGCATATGTATATATATGTTTGAACAGAAGGATTGAGTATATGGATTAGGATTCAATCATTTTGTTTTTAGAAGGGGATTTAGATTGAGTGAGTGAGATTTAGAATTCTTGAGTAGGGGAACACTCAAGATGTCGTATTCCTTCTATCCTTATCAAGATGGATTTTAAAAAATTATTTTTACTCTAGCTCTTCGTCTCCCTTGACATATATGTATATGTATGTGTATGTGTATTATGTTTGAAAATATATATATTTTATATTGTAATACATACATTGCTAAACATATTATTGGAATTGTAAATTATTCTAAATTATATCTCTTAGTAAAATAAGAGTTTTAATCCATGGATTTGGATTCCCATGATTCACCAAATCCTAATTCTACATGTCAACTAAACAGACTTTTATAGTCATTTAATAAGATATATACTTTTAAACATCGGTTTTAATATTGAAATGCAAACACTACTTCTATGTTTGAAATGAGTGGAGTTCTTCACTGTAGAATCCGTCTCATTGTATATTCAAATGGGCCTCAAACGCGATATATATACCTCTTTAATTAATTTTTTTTCATGCTTTTAATTGAACGGTCCATACAATACATCATGAATTGTATATGTATTTTTTTAAAAAAAAACATATACCATTTAAATGAGATTTACTATTTATAAAAGATTAAAAAATCTTTAGGTGAGTACATGCGATAATGTTTTATTTGCAGTGATTAAGAAGCTCTATTTTTACGTTGCTTGTAAAATGTTTTATATACCCCTGCTACCCTAAATACATGTCTTCAACCTCTCACCCTTCCCCTCTCTCTTTAAATTACATCAACAACATGACTTGTTCAACATTCCATTCAAAATCATTGAGTCCTCCCTTCTATGCTTCTTTTTAATCCTCCATTCTCTTTAACCATTTTCAAACCATTGTTTCCAACCTCATTCGTAATGAGTACATCATCCCAATCATCTTCAATGGTGGATGGCTGATCAAACCCTTCTCACTATTGTGGTGTACCTGTACCACATTTTAACTAATAAGTGGCATTGGGTTGAAATATACTTAGAGCGTACGTACAAAATAAAAAGAAGGGTATATGACATGCCAACTATACTTTTTGAGTGTGGGATTATTTTCATCATTTCGCCATGTCCGGTAATCCAGGTCAGAATGATGTGCAATCGGAAGGATTGGCCTGCACTCACTTAAATATTTTCAAAAGTATTTTCAGATAATTATCTTTAGCAAAAGTATTTTGATAGAATCAAATTACACTGGAGATATGTATGAAAAATCCCATTTTTATTTCATGTTTTCAAAGAATAATTTAAAATTTGAGAGGAAGACCAGGGATGAAGTGATTTTTAAGAATGTCGTGTGGGAGAGGGTAGTTATCTACGTTAGAGAATAGGGGCACAACATTGTGTTCTGAGATAGTCTTATGATTATTATCATAGTAACAAGGTATTCTGTGTTTTTTTAAATATTCATTAAAATATTTTGTTTAGATATCTCCTATATAAAACGTACTAACATAATGCATATAAAATTTATTAATACATATTAATACTTCAAATATCTAAAAAATGATATAGTTATCTCTGTATTTTTCATATTTATCATATATGACCGTTCTGAACATAACAATCATTGAATATTTACCGTACAAGATAACTCATTTTTTACTTAGGCTCCGTTTGGTTACACAATTAGAATGGATTTTGCTTTTTAAAAAGCTGAAAAGCTAAAATCGTGCAGCTAAATGGGACAGCTTTTTGCAGAATCCAAAACTGGATTCGTTTTAATTCTTCTCTCGAAATTCATATTTTGAAAAGCTCAAAAACAATGATATTTTGTCAGAATCGATTTTTTGAATTGAAAAATAATTTTCTCTAACTAAATATTAAACTCCTTTTAAATATCGATTTCTGAATTAAAAAAATTCAAAAAAAAGTTAAGATCTAAAATCATATTAAAAAACAATTTTATTCTAAAAATTATTTTTTTTAAACGTATTTTGTATTTTTTTTTAATAATAATAAAATAAGAGGAGTTCATTGGATGCGGGGGTGGAGAAGGGACACGTGCAGCCCGTGCGAGGAGTCTTTGTCGCGGGGTGGGGTCGTATAGATATATAATAGGTTGCCTAAAATCCTATCTTGGGAGTTTAGCAGTTATTTTAATATTTGAAGTGACTGGTGGGTGATGTGGAGTTTTTAAAATAAAGGTTCTATAGAATAGTTCATGTAAAGTGATTTAGGAATATAAGATAGTTCTTCGATTAAAAAAATATAACCACAGAATGAATTTTTTTGGACGTGTCTAACCGGAAATGATTTTCCAAAGGCCATCTCCTGAACAGGTATTAAAAATAGTATATATTACTATTATTATTATTATTTATAACAGAGGGACCTGATGTATTTAACTTTATACATAGGTACATTAATAAAATTCAAATTTAATACTCCTCTTAAGAATATTAGATTGGTGGTATTATAAGATGGATTTGAAGTATATCTGTTTAGTTGGTGGTGAATTAAGAAGGAAGATGTTGAAAGCGTTCATGTTAAAATACTGAGATTCTTAGAATCTTATATTTTAAACTCACTTTCTGAAAAACAAGTGTTGTTTTATTAGATTTCAACCGCCAGATTTTTTCTCTTAAAAAAGAAAAATGTTGGTTTGAAAAGCTAAAAATACATAGAACCTGTTGGATTCAAAGTATTTGGGTGTGAGATTAAAATGCTTAAATTCTTATAATCTTGTATTTGAAATTCAACTTTTAAAAAGTATTGTTTTATTGGCTTTCTAATCGTCACATTCTTAGGACCTGTAACTACATTGTTCTTAATACAATCGTGGTAGCAGTGTCTACCTTTACCTCAAAAAAAAAAGAAAAAAAAAAGAGGAAGATGTTTGTTTGAAAAGCTAAAAGTTAAAAATATATTTGGATCCACGTTAAAAGTATGTTAGCTTTTCCGACACATAATCTATCCAAATGCAAATCCAAACAGAGCCCTTGTGGAAAAATTAGTCCATCAATTTGGTTGGCTTTTGAAAATTTTAGTGGATTTTTTTTTTGTCTGCTGATGATTATATCATTCATCAATAATATGATTTTTAAATAATTATGACAGATATTCCTAATTAAACGAAATAATTCATTCTCCTTTTTTTTCCTCTCTTATCAACTTTGATATTTAAATAATATGTAATTTATAAATTATTTAGTGGTATTATTTTTATTATACGATTAATTTTATATTTTATTGCTTATTTAATTTTAGTGAGGATCAATATTTTTGATATTTAAAATAAACCAAACACAAAAACAGAATTTGGATAGAAATCTATTAGTAAATGAAACATTCTATAGAAATTGGATTCTTGGTAAATTATTCATGGATAAATGAATTATGGGTAAAAAAAATCCAAAGAAAACAATGACAACGAACTATCCAAAGGAAGATAATATAGTCGATCACTATTGGGAACAATCTGTAATCATATCTCATTATATAAAATCCCTAATAAAGTATGTATTATGCCATGTGACTATATAATCCATCAAAAAAAATGTAAATTATGCATTTAATTCGATATACTAAAAATAGATTTAAAACACCCAGGAATAACTGAGTGTAACATTTTTCAAGAAGTTACTCATATATCCCATGTTTGGTTTGAAAATTAAATTATTCTGAGATTTATAATTATTCTAATATAAATAAGAATAAAATGATTTTGTGTTTGATTATATTTTGAATTATTCTAATTAGGAAACATAATAATAAAGTTTTTGTTGTTTGGATAAAATGTGAATAAAGTGTAAATAAAGATTTGTAAAATGTAAAAAAATTATGACATTTGATTTATAAATGTGATGATAGTTGATTTGATAGTGGGTCCACATATATTTTTTATTTGAATAACTTGGAATAACTTAATTCTAATGAGTTGATAGACTACATATACTACTTTATATTAGTTAATTTTCATTAATACTAATGAATTTCATACAAATTCTTATTTATTCTAGTCATTCAAACATCCACAATGAGATTATTTTGACTAATACCAATTTATTTTGCATTTATTCTCAAACTGAACATGGGCATAGAGTACAACATTTACACGAAAAATAAAGGCAATGTTTCATATCCAAACATTGATATTTTCAAAATCTTGCTAAAATAATTGAGTTTTTCAAAATATTGTTTCCACGGATTTTTAAACACACCAGAAAAATATAAATATTCATAACGTGTGTGGATGTGTGTTTGGCTAAACTGACCAAACTCAACATTGAATAGTTATTAATCTCATCCCCATTATTTCAAATTTTCATCACAATTAAATTAGAAGGTTTAACATATCCTAGTCAGCAGTGTATTTTTTAATAAGACTTTTTTTTTAATCTGGGTCCCCGAATAAAACATCTACTCTTATAGAAAAAAGAACAAGATATCCATTGCATGTCAGATTAAGATCTAAAAATTACCTGTCAACTTGGGGTCTAACATGAAGGGGACCCCAATCTCGATCTCAAAGTAGCCTATGATTTAACCACTTTAATTGAAAATATAAACATATGTTCGGTGTCTAATTTGACAGAAAATAAAAATTTATTTAGCTTATCACTTAAAATAAATACTTTAGTTCTTATTTAACTGTTTGTTTTAAGTGTTTTTTATAAATATTTATTGACGAATAAGTATTTTTTAATAAGTTAACAGTTTAACATTTATTTAAAAAATATTTTATTTATTGATTATTAAAAGATCATTTTATCATCAATCTTTCCATTTTATACAAAGTATTGAATCAAATATCAATAAAAAAATTTTTCATAAAATTGACATAAATATCATTCTATAAGTACCACAAATAAGAATTTATTTTTCTTGTTGAACCAAACTGTTTTTCACTAAAATAATGAGCACTTATAAATCAGCAATCTGCTGAACCAAACGCCCCCTTATATTTTTCTAATAATTTCATTGACTTTTAAATGGTTATACTTCGGAATCATATTTATAAACAATATTTATTTGTAAATAATACAATAAATTTTGAAAGAGCTATTCCCAATCTTCTTCTTTTTCCCCAAAAAAATTTATTTTTTTATGTTTAAAAATCTAAAAATGAAGGTGAAATTTAAAAAATAAAAAGGTTGGTTAACCATTGTTTTTTTATTGTTAATCTATAGAAGATTTAGCAAAATAATTATTTAGAAAATGTCAGCCATCAAACTGGTTATTATTTTATTAATTAAATTTACCTTAATCTCATCTGTTTGAATGAGTTGTCACACTTCTCATCTCCTGTGTAATCATCATTAAAAAAAAAAAACAAGTTGTCAACAATGGTCAACGAGATAATTTAGAGTGCTAATAAATTAATTGAAAAGATATACAACTTTTCCTAATGTCACAGTGGGTGCAAATCCTGAGTGCTTGTTACTTGAAAATATTCGACATATCAAATTTATATGAGAAATTAATGAGGAGTCCCTGTGTTCACCTATCTAATAATTTTAGGTCTTTATAATTTTTAAGTTTTTTTAGAAGCGATGAAAAATTATCTTTAGGTCCCTCCAATCGAATACCCCAGTCCAATCATTTTAGTACAATATTAACACTCTTTAATAAATTATTAAATATCTCTAGTACATTATTAATACTCCCCAATACATTTAATATTCGCATAAAATGTCTTCCGTCTAATTATTTCAGTTCATTGTAAAAACTCCAAGTATATTGTTAAGTACCTTTTGTACATTGTTGACACTCTCCAATACATTGTTAACCTTCACATAATTGAATGATGATATTTTTAATATTTTTGAACAACATTCCATTGAAGGGACCTAAAAAAACTTAAAAATTTTCAATGACCTAAAAATAATAAACGGGTGATTGCATGGATCCATAAGTAATTTCCCCAATTTTTTTATTGATTTGGTCGTCAAAGTATACTTAATTGAACATTATTTTTCTTTTACTAAAGAATAATTAAAATAGTCCAAACATATACTCTTCTATTGGATATGGATCAGTATTGAGATATATAGAATTGTAAGAAAGTCGTAATAGAGATTGTGTATAACCATGCTCTTTGTAAGATATTACATAGCTCGCTCACTTTTTAGACTATGAAAAAAGAAACAATATAATCAAAGAAATTCTGGCAATCCTATCACCCTATCACCTTTACCATTGTTTTCAACCACTCACTCTCTCCCTGTGTGTGCATACTTTTATTTATTCAGATCTTTTGATAGCGGCCTCAGCTATTGTCTTGTCTTCTTGGCTTCTTCTTCTTTCAGATCGTGATTAAATTAAATTAAACAAATAATTTCCTTTCATTGCAGCCGGATACTTCTAAAGTTATTCTACATGTATTATATAACCTAACATGTTATATAAATTTTTTAATAATATATATATATATATATATATACGACCGCGATGAGGTGCGGCGGCCGCACCGTGCGGTAGCCGTCCGATCGCAGGTCCATCGCATCCAACGGTCCGTGATCGACGCCGCACGGTGCGGCCGCCGCACCTAATCGGTGCTATATATATATATATATATATATATATATATATATATATATATATATATATATATATGCCGACGATTAGGTGCGGTTTGCGGTCGGTGCGGTTTGCGACGTGGATCGTCCGATCGCGGGTCCATCGCATCCAACGGTCGACGTGAATCGCACCCGACCGTCCGATGCGATGGACCCGTGATCGACGGCCCGTGATCGCGCACCGCACCGACCGTAAACCGCACCTAATCGGCTCCCTATATATATATATATATATATATATATATATATATATATATATATATATATATATATATATATATATATATACCGTGCGGTAGCCGTCCGATCGCAGGTCCATCGCATCCAACGGTCCGTGATCGACGCCGCACGGTGCGGCCGCCGCACCTAATCGGTGCTATATATATATATATATATATATAGTCGAGTGATTCAGTGCGGGAATGCGGGAAACGACGTCGATCGTTCGATCGCGAGTCCATCGCATCCAATGGTCGATGTGAATCACACCCGACCGTCCGATGCGATGGACCCGTGATCGACGGCCCGTGATCGCTTCCCGCACGACCGCATTCCCGCACCGAATCACTTATATATATATATATATATATATATATATATATATATATATATATAGTCGAGTGATATCGTGCGGCGTCCCGCACGGTGCGGGAACGACGTCGTTCGTCCGATCGCGGGTCCATCGCATCCAACGGTCAATGTGAATCGCACCCGACCGTCCGATGCGATGGACCCGTGATCGACGGCCCGTGGTCGTTCGCGCACGTTCCCGCATCGCGCACCGTATCATTCCTCATATGCATGCAATGCAGCTTGTTATGTATTTAAGGGCCTTTTGCATGTATACCATCCAAAAATAACAAAAGAGGGACACATTTTTATATTACATTTTTTTTAATGTTATAAAAATTAATACGATATTTGTAGTGGTATAAAAATAAATATCGTATTTTTTTATAATATACATGTAAAAAACCCTATATTAAAATATCAAAATATGTGCCATACGGGTCGATTTATCCTTTGTGTTCCACCAAAGAATATAAAAAAAATAGAGACAGATGATTAGATGAATTGAATGTTATGCAAAGACTTTTTTAATGGTGGCAAATTCTTTTGGCTGTACATACTGCAATTTAAAGAATGGTATGGTGGGTCCTCTTTTGAAATTTATAATCTCTGGATGGATTAGATTTGCTTAAGTTTGGTCATAATAATGGAATATCATTTCTTAAGTTCAGGATAATTTATTCCATTCAAATGTTAGGCTCCACTGATTCTTTCAATCACTCCAATTCTCAAAGTGGTCCCACCTCTGTGTTTTTTTTTATTTCACTTTTATAAATTTTGGTTGGAGGGTTGAGCTAACATTACTTGCAACCTCATATAAAACATTAGGTTGTAACACCTTGATGTACCACTTCATTAACATTGATATTTGCTTTCTCATGGATGATGGACCTTAATAGATAATATATCATATATTTTAAAATTTCAAGTTTAAAGCCTAGTACATCTTAAATAAAAGCTCACATATTATAAAATGTGGAAAAATCTCTATCATCATTTGATTTGTCACTGTAGCCTTAATTTTCTCCTTACCATTAGACCTCCATAAAAAAATCAACACAGAACATAGTATTATTTGTCATAATAGTCAACAATAGATAACATTCTATACATGCAGAGCAATATATTTTATTGTTTAATTGTATTATATTTGTTGTTTTCACCAAAAACATAAAGTACATCTTTTATGGATGGATAAAAAATAAATAAAAATTTAATACTTCAAAACTAACAATTCTATGATAATGTTAGTTGTTTGTATTTGACAATCTAAAATTTTGAGATGCATGTGGTCATTTTTAAATGGCATGAAAGTTTATTTTTATTAACCACAAAGATAGACTATTTCAATCTCCATCTAAACTATCAGCCATTACTGGATTTTACATCATATTTGATGTTACACAAATGAAAGATTAAATACAAATTCACAATTGAAAACATCCAAGAAAATATTCATCACTGATCAAAACCTTGTAGACTTGCTACTGACACTTTCATTGACAAGTCCGAATTGGAGATGAGAAGATATCACTGATCGAAACCTTGTCTCTCCCCCACGCAACTGGAAGTTGATCAAACCAAAATAAATAAACCCGCGAGCCCCTGAAGATAAATCGCCCAAAACTGCTACCTTAGTTAAAAAGATTGTTTGGTACAAATTTTTAGAAAATTTCAATGAATTGTATTTTCATAGAATTCCTTTAGTGGGATCTTCGATCTTGTCTCTATGCACAGTCATCTCTTTTAATTTCTTAATATATTTTTATGCCCACTAAAGATTTCGGTGAGTTAGCTAGCACCGTGAGTTTGCCGATTTGTGATGCCATCTATGCTTGTGTTTGATTTTCACCATCAACTTATCTAGGTTTTCATAGGTAAATCTTCGAGTGGGTACAAATTTTTAGAAAATGGTGTAGACGGTCCTCTCTTTTAATTCTTAATATATTTTTATACCCACTAAAGACTAAGTTAGTTAGCAAAGTTTGTTTTCCAAATTAATTTTTGTCTCGGAGGGTTTGAGATACTTTTGATAGAAGAAAAAAAATAACATATTTTCCTAAAAATGGTACTCCATTAAATTTTTTCAGTTTACTTGTAAACAGAACCCTATGTAATAAAGCATAGGGGTGTGAAAAATGAAGAATTTTTTGTCAGAAGACAAACACATTCAGCAGCCAGAACATCTTTCATGGACTAAAAAGGGAGTGATAGAATTATCATTAAATAATATTGATTGGTGTCCTACCTGGCCTATCAGAAAAAGAATATATAGAACAAGACTTTTGAGGCACCCAATGCAGGAGAGCCTTTTTTTTTTCTTTTCCAATCGATATCTTAGGTGTAATGTTCCCTGACAATGTCACGTTAACACACGAGTCCTTGTCAAAAAGAAACATATTTTTTTTTATGAAACGGTAAACCATCTTATAACTAATAAAGAGTGTTATAATTAATCCGAGGATGTAAAAACAACAAGACTAACGACTAGGGATGCGCTACAAGAGCGTTGTAATCCAACCCCTAGTGTCGATAGAAGCAAGAGGAGTAGGGGGGAGGAGAGAAAGAGATATAAGGCCATGTATACCATATTGCTAGGCCATATACAACCTCCTAATATATAGAATCTACCTCTGTGACAGGAGAATCCATGCACTCCTGCTAACGTCCCACTCCAAGCTTTGATGAATCCCAACGTGTCGTCTCAGACGTTCCCCATGTAAAACCGGTGGCTCCTAAACAAAACTCCATTTCTGGTTAACCATAGAGCCCAAAATGCCACCGATACAAACATGTGCGTGATCATGTTTGGATGAAAGAGTGACAATGTCTACATGCATTACATTGGTTTGGATGAAGATCTGTGTGTATAATTTTCCAGGTTAATGTTAAGGACATGCATTATATTTGCTCCAATGAATTGTATATGTTTATTTACTTGAAAAATTAAAAAAAATTACTACAATGACTATAACTAGGACTTTTGTAAGGACTGTAATCATAGGGTTAAATTGATTCCCAGTTAGGGGTGCGAGCGAGATGGATGTGGCTCATGTTATGGGATAAATTTTAGGGATTACTTAGAGGCTGTGATTTATTAATGATTTTTTTTATAGAAAAAGCAATACTCATTTTTTACTTCTAATGTGTTTTGACTTTGAAGTTTATTTTAATATGTAAAAAAAAAATCTAAGTTGGATCTGAAAAGAAAAGAGAATCAGTTTGATAACTCTTTTTTAAAAAAAAAAATCTTTTTAAAAATATAGATTGAGTAGATTTTATGAAAATTAAAGATAAATTTTCTTTAAGATGTGCATTAATGAATGTAGGAATATAGAATTCTAAATGAATGGATACTGAATATACTCAGTTATTATTACAATCATTCGAAGCATTAAATAATAATTGAGCATATAATCAGTTAGTGTATTGAGCATTAAATAATACTATAGTTATTCATTTTTAGTTGTTTTGTTGATAAATAATAAAATATAAATAAAGTGTAAGTTGATTTGACATGCGTGTCATTTGATGTATTTTGATAAATTTGATGTGATATAGTGTAAAAAATTGATTTGACATGTGATTTATTGCTTAGACTTACATACTCATTTTATTAATACCAAATTAAAACAATGTCTTATTTATATTAATACTTGTTATGGTTAATACTCATTTATTCATCTACAATCGTGTCTTGAAGATAGTTATCAAATAACCTCTTGAATTGAAAACTATCAAGATACGTGAGACGTTGTATACATGGTACTGAGTAGGCCCATGGGCCGCCAACAGCTCTTGGGTTTCCCAGCCCACAGGCGTTCACAACGAGCATACATGGCATCCTCCGTTTTCTACACTGAATTCTGTCTCTCAAACACAAAATTATGATAAAATATATGTATATTTTTTTTTTGAAAAACTAATCCCTGTCTTTAAAAAAAACTCTATAATTATTTATAAGTCTATGTAATATTTAGATTTATTTTAACTTCCAGTGAAGGTCTAACACCATCCCCATTTTGATATTTTTTATCAAGGCCGACCTTTTAATTAGATTATTTATAAGTTCCCCATCATATTTTTTTATTTTTATCCCTTCTTCACTGTTTATGTACATTGTCAAATTATATCTATATACTGTAATTTTGTTGTCGGTATACACTTTTAAAAATATGAAGACAAATAAAATTGAAAAAAATAAATAAAAAATAACCATTACTAGATGAAAGACTAGAAATAATACCCAACAAATTTAGGATTTTAAAAATATGTCCAGAAGTCCCAATGACATAAAATTTAATTCAGGTTCCATAGAATTGGAATTAATTTTCACTGTTTTTTTTTATAAAAAAAAATCCTATTACCGGAGACGTGGTCCCTCAAAAGAAGAAAAAAAATCCGATGTTTAAACTGTTCTGCGAGTCCTACGGACCAGCGCCAACAATTCCCCATTTGAAACTCAACCACATTCTCTCATTCTCTCTGTCTCTGCTTTCACTTTTCTTTCAAAAAGAGGTGCCAAAGACCAACCAACATTTTTTCATCTGCTTTGGCTCTTTATGTTTTTGTTTTTCTTCTAACTGTCCATTTTGTCTGCAATTGATTCTTCTCCAGATAAGGTTTGTATCAATATTGAATGAGTTTCTTATCCTCTGTACATAACATGGTCTGTTTCTTAGTTTCTTTGTATATGTTCTCCCATCTTTGTTTGAATGTTTTTATTTTGTTCAGTTTTTGTGTGTAGACAGATAGTGGTGCATATTTTTTTGAATCTCTACATGAGTCCACAAGGAGGCAATTTTTTTCAATGATGTAGTACAAGATGGGTATCTTGTGATCACTGGTTTACATGTTGTTTAAGATGGCATATATTACTCTCCTGATATTGGGTTGGGAAGGAGAGTACAAGAATGCTGATTGGGTATACTTTTTTTTTTAGGAAGTTTAGTTTGTTGAAAACTTGAAATGATTTGATGACAAGTTCGTTTTCAGTGTAAGATTGTATAAAAGTTGATGTTTGACATTTTTTGAATATGTGGTTTATTTTCAATATGTAGTATGTATTATGTAGTGATTGCTTGGATTATGATTTTGAGGAGTGGGTTTAAGGTTCCTTAAAGTGTACTTCAAGTATATGGTTTGAATTCAGAAAGAAAGCTGGCTTGGTATTATAAAGCCCATAACATGGTTTGGGAAATTTTTTACATGAACACAAGTTGTACAATAATGAGGATCGATGAAGATTTTTTTTATTACTGTGATTAGAGAGTGTTAATACATTGAATGAAGATATATCTGATGAATTATTAGCATTTATTCTTTAATATAATGTTGGAAAGTATTTCATTTACCTTTTCTTATGTCGCACTTGCCACATTTCTGATATTGATGTCAGTCAAATATCTTAACACTTCACTCTATTCTAATATGTCATTTTGATAGTAGAGAGAAGCACATATTTGTTGCCCTATCAATCCAATAATTTCTCATATTTTACTTTTAACTTTTGTTATAAAAAATTGTTTTGATGAAGTCTTGATGCTTTTTTAAAAAAATTTATCATGATTGGGCCAGGCAATTCTGTGTTACCCCTATATTTTGTAATGTATTTGGATACCTGAATTATGAACCATGTTTAACATATCAAAGTGTGTGATGATGGTGCATCTACCTTTTATTTGGATTATAGTTGTGTAACTCCATTTTCCTTCCATTTAAGATGAATCTGGCTAACAAATTCTTCTCCAGGTCGGTATGAGAGAAGTTCAGCTGGGTGTGCACACAATAAGAACTCATGGAATTCAGCTGGCAAGGACACATATGCATGATTGGTTCATTCTTATACTACTCATCATTATGGAGGTCATTTTGAATATTATCCATCCATTCTATCGTTTTGTGGGAGAGGATATGATGACTGATTTAAAATATCCAATGCAAAACAACACGGTTCCATTTTGGGCTGTTCCGGTAGGTTTCATCACACCATAACCAGCCATCTGTGGTCTTATATATTAATTACAACTAATTTTTCATGATAGTTGATTCACTCTATAGCCATCTGATTATTGTGAACATCTGAATATCTGATGGTTATTGAGGGGTTTATATTTAACTAAATTCCTCTGTGTCAGATATAAAATTTTACATTAGGCAAATACCAATTCTGACTTTAACCGCATGATTTTCTTAGGTTATTGCAGTATTGTTGCCAATTGCCATTTTGCTTGTCTTCTATTATCTTAGGAGAGACGTCTTTGATTTGCACCATTCATTACTAGGTAACTATATTTTCATTGTATAATTATTAAAAATATGAACACTTAACATATAAAAAGCATTTATGAGCTTGTTGTGTGAACTTTATGCAACAATAGGCCTCCTTTTTTCTGTGCTGATAACTGGAGTTATAACGGATGCAATCAAGGATGCAGTTGGACGACCACGGCCAGACTTTTTCTGGCGTTGTTTTCCCGATGGAAAAGATGTGAGTTCTATTCAGTTGTTAGAATTTTATCAATGATATAATTTCTTTATCGTAAAGCCTAGCGCGGTTCATCTGATAAGTGCACTGTTAATACATATTCTGGACAGGTATATGATCTAGTGACGGGAAATGTCATTTGTAAGGGAGTGCCAAGTTTCATAAGGGAGGGACATAAGAGCTTTCCAAGTGGTCATACTTCATGTAAGGGGCACATAGTTGATTCAATTTTTTTTAAGTCATAAGCTGTTGTTTGGGGTGCGACATAGTCTTATCAGAGATAGAGTGGTATATTGGGATAGATAGCGATTGGGACAGTTTTTGTTTGGTTGCATTTTTCTTATTCTATAATCATTATTTTTGTTGTTAGTCATTTTTTGGATTGCAGAAGGCATGGATATGTTATTTTAGTCTCCCATTAGAATTACTGTAGGACTAATACTAATTTATCCGAACATAGTTATCAGATTTTATTCTTCTGAATCAAACAATTTTTATTTTTATTTTATTTTTGCTTGGTTCAATCAAGGTTTTTGAATATTCCTGCCTTATCTGACCCTTATTCCACACCCCAAACTGGGAAAAGTATTCTGTTACTCCAACATAGCAATTTTAAGTGGATAGGTATTTATATTAGAAAGTATAGGATCACCTTTTTCCCTTCTGTTGTTCAGCTCAAGTTTTGTTTTTACTTGTTATCTATGAGGTGTATCAATTATTCGGATAACATTTCAAAGTATTTATAGGAGCAAACTAGTGCAATTTTGGGCCTTAAAAAACATTCAGAAAGTTTTAGTATTTCACATGATGAAAAAATAGAACCTAATCATTTGACCTTCGTTATGCAGGGTGTTTTGCAGGCCTTGGTTTTCTTGCATTATATTTGTCTGGGAAGACAAATGTATTTGATCACAAGGGTCATGTCAGTAAGCTCTGCCTCGTCTTTCTTCCACTGCTTGTCGCAGCTCTTGTTGGTATATCACGGGTGAATGACTATTGGCACCACTGGGAAGATGTATTTGCTGGAGGTCTCCTAGGTTTGTAGCAATGATTGGTCATTGTGTATAGTTAGATAAGAGTTGATTATTATGTTTAAAACTTGATATTAACACCCCCCCCCCCCTCCTTGTGATGTTCTCTTTCAGGCATTGTGGTTGCCATGTTTTGCTATCTGCAGTTCTTCCCTGCTCCCTATCATGAAAATGGTAAGCAATGTGAAGCGACAATCATTGATTCGTATTGTTGACCCCTTCAGTGTGTTTATCTATGTAATTGAATTATATATAATAAGCAATGCTTTGATTTACTTCCTTACACTCTTCTCATTGAAGATAAAATGCATATGTTTTAGATCATCCATGCCATGCCTTGAAATCAAAGTATATGTCCAGTTAACTTGTTTATATGAGCTATAGAAGTTGCATGATTTATCCATTGTCGCCTAGTTTTTAACACTGTGACTTTACAGTTTATGCATCAACCTATTTTAAATGAAGCCATTGTGAAGTGCTTTGCTGCTTTTTTTTCTTTGGGCACACCTAACATTTGTTTTACATGGAGAATAAGAAATTTTCTTTTGCATGACTACATTCTACATACATCTTCATTTGTATGTGGCTATAGGAGTACATAGAGAACCGAAGTCTGTTCACATTAATATGAATAATGAAGTTTCTTCTATTACATTTTTCCAATTAACCAGATATGTGATTCTGTAAAATAATTCATGTATGCTCAAGAAAGAGTCAATTAAATTGTTGATTCCTGTGTGTCATCCAAATTGAACAAAATTTGGTGCACCTCACACTTCTTTCAAACAAAAAGGGAAGAAGAATGCTGATTCTTTATATGCATGTAAGGGAATTATCCATGAATATAATTTGGTGCATTGTGATTTACACTCACATATATTGTTTTTAGTCCATTTGTGTATTTTTAATTTTATAGAAAAAAAGATGGACAATGCTCAATAGTGTTCTGAGACATGAATTTCACTAGAAATCGAGGAAATTCTTGAAATGTGATTTTCTTTAATCTACTTATGATTACCTGTCACGAAGTAAAACAAATGATGACACCAGCAAATGTCAATATTTACTGGTGTAACCAACAACTTGGAGCCATATACGAGGGATAAGTATGTAATGCCTTCCACTGTTTCCTTCTTATTTAGATTTGGTAATTCTTTGTCACTCTTTGGCAAATCTTACTAAATAAACAGCTTTAAGGAACTTGCATTTACCGAAAATTGTACAACATAGCATACCTATATGGAGTCCCAGAAACAATGATGCATTCATAGGTTTAACAATATTTGACATCATCTGTGAATGTGCTAAATCTCTCCTCTGTGGAGTTGCGATTAGGGAATAAACCATGCAAAGTAGAATTGGACAAAAAAAATTACTGTATATGTTGTCTAATGTTTAGAGAATGTCGACCAATTTCGAGAGGGTAGATGTATTAAAATATAATTTCAATGTTCTCTATAAAAATATGTCCACAGTAACCAATTCTCTCTCCCCTTTTGTTCATGAGAAAATATTTAATAATGTATTATATCTTATATTTTTCCTTATTCTGTAGTGGTACAAGCACTGATTTGCATCTAGTGTGATAAGAAATGGTTCTTGTATAATTGTCGGATATCTCATATTGTGAAAGGTGGCATGTTTTATTCAAATCAAGAACAGGTGTGCCAATTTTTTTACTTGTCTTCTGCTCTCAAAAAATCGCTGAACAAATCAGGAATTCTTTTGTTGCGCATTATCACCTTAGATTTATTGGGTAAACTAGCAACTAGGACAATAACGATGTGGTCAACTACTACGCATATCATTGCATAATCTAATTCCTCCATATACTAACTCTTGTTTTGATGAAACTAATGATGGTCTTGATTACAATCCATGTGAAGTTGATAACTGCACCAAGCGTACTGGCATTGTTGTCTCGTGGT
The DNA here is from genome assembly GCA_030737845.1 of Acorus calamus. Taxonomy (NCBI): domain Eukaryota; kingdom Viridiplantae; phylum Streptophyta; class Magnoliopsida; order Acorales; family Acoraceae; genus Acorus; species Acorus calamus. The sequence goes on along the minus strand of CM060871.1, from coordinate 5,091,803 downwards.
ACTTACAAAAGAGTTGTGAATGATGAATTTATTAGACCCCCCCCCTCTCATGACAGTTGATTCATCATAAGATATTCACTGATGGTTTTATGGTTGTTTTGGTGCTTAGGTTGGGGAACTTACGCGTATTTTCGCATGTTGGAGGAGACTGGAGGTAGCATTAGCCAAGCAAACACTGCTAACAGCTTCAATGCAGACAGGACATCGACTGTCACAACAACGCACCAACAACCTCAGAACTCTAACTCCATACATGAGGATCTTGAAGCTGGGAGGAGGTAACATATGATATCATGTCTTCTGGTTTGTATATTCAGCTTTGTAATTCGCTGTTTTAACTACAACCATGATGATCATTCTTTTTCTTTTTATTTTTGTAATATCTGGCGATTACACTTGTTGATGTTTGTTGCCTCTTACAAAGTTTCTTTTTAGTGTTTGCTGTACACATGATTTGATTTTGTGCAAATTAGTGATATCATAAACATTAATTAGAAGTATACTAGTTACATGCACGCGCTAATGCACGTGTTAATTACTAATCGTAGATACGTAATGAATAATGAAATAAAAATACATGTTGCTAAAAAGAGAGTTATTTAAAAATAAGCTCATAATTTTTCTTTGTAATGAAAAATAAATAGTAGTAATTATATCTTAATTGAATTTTAATATGGCAACATAAATAAAAATCCGCTCCGTGGGATGATAAATTTGAGAGTTCCCCATAAAATAAAAACAAATTACTTTTCAATCGAAAGGCTATTGAAAATGTTTACAAATTGTATTTCAATATAAAGAAATTCCTATACATGAGCAATATATACAAAAAAAAATATATAAGCAATACATACGTGAATAATATATAAAAACATACATCACTAATACATCCAAAAAATATGAAAACTAAAATTTCTATATGAAAATAAATAAAATCGTTGTAGATGAACAATACATACATAATCTAATACCCCTATATATGAACAATATATACAAAAAAATATGAAAACTAAAATCCCTATATGAAAACAAATAAAATCCCTGAAACAAATGAATCCATATACATGAACAATGCTTACATAACCTATAACCAATTATACATGAGCAATACATAAAAAAAATCTAAAATCCTTATACATGAGCAATACATACATAACCTATAAGTCTATAACCAATATTAGTGGTTAAAAAAATTGGATTTTGGAGGGACCTGATCATAAATATCTGAGACCTTGGAGACCTATCCACAAATAACCAAACAAGTGGAATAAAGAGATCTAGTTATAAATATCATGGATCTGGGGGTTGATCTGTAAATAACCCAGATTGTCCTCCAACAGGTCAATTTTTACTCGGGATTGTGTTGCTTTCAGGGACCCACTTATAAATATTATTTACTCGGGAGGCTATCTGTAAATAACCGGGGGCCTATCTGTGAATATCAAAAGAGTATCGACCTTGTCTTATTCGACACGAATCCTTTTAATAGGACTAATATATATATATATATACTAGTACAGATATGGGAGCTGTTTGTCTTTGTCAGAATAAGACAAATACATTCAACAGCCAGAACAGCTTTCATGGACTCGGTACTGCATGCAACTTGAATAAGGGACTCAAAGTGAGCGACAGAATTATCATTATATAATATTGATTGATGTCCTACCTGGCCTAAGCTAAGATACCAGAGAAGGAATATATAGAACAAAGACTTTTGAGGCACCCAATGCAGGAGACCTTTGTTTTTTTTCTTTTCCAATTGATATCTTAGGTGTAATGTTCCCTGACTATGTCATGTTAACACAATAGTCCTCGTCAAAAAGATTATAAAGAAAAAAAACAGTGACTGTCTACATGCATTACATTGGTTTTGGTGATATATGTATATTGTGTGTGTATAATCTTTCAGGTTTATGTTAAGAGCAGCTTATGTGCAATATTTGCTATAATTCTCGAGTGCTTTGAGGATTTCTTTTTTGTTTATAATATCAATAGAAAATGTTAGGGAATTTTCTTTTTACAACTTGTTTTGTGATTTATACATATTTTGATTTTTTGAATTTATATATTTTATTTAATAAAATATTTTGATTAGTGAAATAAATCTTCACCTACACCGGATGTGCGTGAAAGCAAAATTAATAAATAATATGATATGTTAATAATTCTTCATGAAATACCCACGGACAAAAAAATAAAATAAAATAATCTGATGTTTTACCCTGTAATCCAAATGAATGTTTTTTAATAATAAAATAGAATAAAATAAATCAACCCCATCCATATCCCTACAACCCATTAAATGAAACGTTAATAAATCTCCAAGAACAAACCATCAATAAAATAAAAGTTTAAAGACATTCACGTTTCTACAAACATGAATAATTTCATATAAGTCTTTGTTAAATATGTAACAATTGTACAAGTCTTTGAAAAGTAAAAAAATCAATATACATATCTGTTGTCACCAAAGATTACTCTAACCCAATCTACCATAGTTAACACTAACATATATTGAGAAATGACTAAATTGTCCCCAACTTATTTACCCTTCTAAAACAATCTCTCCCTGATAATGAAGAAATTTAGTTTTTTGCAATGACTAATTTATCTTTATAACTGTTTATAAGGATTGTAATGTCTGTACAATTACATGATAATGAAATATTATGATAATATTCTGTTAAATTGGATAGAAATTTAATATAGGGACGATAATTAGGTTTTTGTCAGTTTTTAAGGATACGTATGTCTACCCCAACTTTAATAAGGACTTATATGGGATTATCCATGTTCGCAGGGACTTAGATGCCTTTCGCCCTAAAATAAAAAGTAGGTCCCCACCTTTTGGGTTAAACATATAGGGCTGGTTTGACAAATGGATAAATGTTGAGATAAAGGGTAATTATGAGAATAAGTGAGTGGGGGGACAATTTATCTCCATATGGTATAAAAAATAATTGAGATAAATTGTAGACAGTTATCTCGATTTTGAAATAAAAATGGGTATATTTTATTCCACCTAAAGCCTGGGATACCATTTATCCCCGCTTTTGATCTCAATTTTGACAAATTAAAATATGAACAAAATTGATGGACTTTTTATCCCCTAAAATTAAGACAATTTATCATCAAAACCTTATCTCTTTGCCAAACTAACTCATAGGGGTCAATCCTTGCTTCAAGCAAGGTGAAAGAAAAAGATAGTACAGCTCAATTGTGCTGGTTTCAGTGGACCTGGCCCATAGTTTATTTCAGAGTCCATGTTTGATCTAGGTCTGTGTAAGGGTCCCAAAAGGCCGAGGCCCAAAAGCACGACCGGTCCGTTTTTAGGGCGGGCCGGGCTCGGCATAATTCTAGGGCCCGGCCCCGGCCCGAAAGTCCGCCCGAACAGGGCCCGTTCGGGCTGGCCTGTAGGCCCGCCCACGGGCCCAGCTCCGTAGACCCGTTGTGGCAATACAATAAATGTGTCATGTGATTTTATGTAATTTTTATTTGAATTGTGGTTAAATTATACAAAAAATTGACATTTATGTAGGTGTCAACCTACTAAAATACATGTAGTTATTTAGTTTTTAAACAATTAATTCATTCAATATTTTTATTTTTGAAAATTCAATAGATGTAAATATTTTTTTCTCAATATTATACTTCAATTTTGAGTTATTTTAATATTTATATACAAATAAATAACTTAAAATTTAAAAATAAAAGAAATAAGATGTTTAAAATTTAGACCCGTAGGCCCAAAGCCCAGACCCGGCCCGTTCAGGCCCGTGGATAGGGCCTGGGCCTGTTTTTTTGGCCGTGGACTGGCTAGCCCGGGCCCGTTGGCCAAGCAGCCCGCGGGCCTGGGCCCAGGCCGGCCCGGCCCGTTGCCGACCCTTAGGTCTGTGTTGGGATTGGTGTGTCGCTCTGTTCATGCCTTTGTACTACTAAAAAAAAACAGTAAAATAAAAAAAATGGATATACTCATTTGTTGATAACAATAATTATCTAAAAATCCTTATTTTTTTCAATTCATTTTTACGTGATATAATATCATTGTTAATAAAATTTGTTTTGAAGTTATAAATGAAATGAACATGTCACAATTAAAAAAGATTTGTTGCATATATTCACTAAACAAACCTTGTATTGTCAAAATTTTCATTAAAATTTTAAAATCATCCATATCCCTCAAATGAATTAAAAAAACCTTATTCATGTATAATTTAAGCCCATTGAGGGGTATTGCTGAAAATAACAAATCATCGAGAGTATTTTAACAAAATGTGATTTTTAGGGGTATATATGCAGAAAAATCCATTAACAAAAATATTTCATTGGATTTGGTGGATATGGATACAATATTCTTCAATTTATACACACATGCGTGCGCGGGCACATATATTGGTAAATAGATTTTATTTCATCTTTATCCCAGTATAAAACCAATAAACATAAACCACTAAAAAAAATGATATGGAATAATCAATACTATTCATTTTATGTATCTTTAAAAATTCTTATTTTATTTTTATTTAGCTTGATGAATGAATGAAGAAAGTTGAAAACATTCTTAGTAATATTGATAGATACATTTAATCAATTGAATAAAAAAACATATATTCAATTCATTCGATTCATCTTCCCGTGTGCGCGTGTGTGTAATAAAAATTATATAAACTTATTTATAAAAAATATAAAAAATTTAGTAAAATATAACTAAAAAATATATATAAACGATGTTCCACACAGTTAGTAAGAAGAGTCATAGAGACATTCCATGTACTTTCATAGTCATCCATCCATAAGCCTTTAATACACTCAATCTGTTTTATAACTTCATCGACTGTAATAACATAATATGTACTGCGTTAATATATTATATGGTGTTCTATCATAGTGTATGACACAAAAAAATTTATCATTTTTTTTAAATGAAAAAATATACTATTGTATGTGTGTACTTCATTTTATATAATAACATGCTTTTAACATGAGAGTGAATGATTTAAAAAAGAAAAAGAAAAAGAATTTGGATTGTAATTGGGTTTCAATGGTCTGCACGTATCATTTTCCTCCATCAAATTATCAAGGGAGGCACGATACAATGTAGGCCCATGGGCCGAAAAACTGGTGGGACACCAGGCCCACAGCTAGTGTTCTTGGAACTCCAACCATTCAGTGCCACGCAGGCCCGACGAGAATTCTCAGTGAGTGCCACGTAACCAAGTGAATGCTCACGTGGCATCTTTCATTATTCCAAATTTTTTATACACACAGAGAAATTGTAGATATTTTTTAAAAAATATCTTTTACTGGAGACGGGATATCCCCCCCACCCACTTTTTCAAAACGACTACCCACCCTCTCTAGTCTCTTCCCCTTCCCTCTCTCTGTCCCTCTTAGTTTTTCAAACCCACCCCAAAAAAAATGGGTGGTGGGAATAGTCCCTACCCATTTGAAGCTCAACCACACTCTTTCTCTCACTCTGCTTTCACTTTTATTCCAGAAAGAAGTGCCAAAGACCAACCAACTTTTTTCATCATCTGCTTCGGCTGTGCTTTTTGTTTTTCTAATTGTCCATTTTGTCTGCTGTTGATTCTTCTCAAGATAAGGTCTGTATCAATATTGAATGAGTTTCTTATCCTCTGAACATAACATGGTCTGTTTCTTTGTATGTGTTCTCACTTCTTTGTTTGAATGTCTTTATTTTGTTCAGTTTTTTGTGTGTGTAGACAGATAGTGGTGCATTATTTTTTTTAATTTCTCTACATGAGGCTACAAGGAGGCTTTTTTTCCAATGTTGTAGTACAAGATGGTTATCTTGTGATCAATGGTTTACATGTTGTTTTGTTTTCGAAGATTGGTGCCCCCAGGGTTTGATCCCTTGGCCTCCTTTATGGAGAGGGGGTGTTAGCAGACTTTCCCAAAGCTTGGTTCGCGGTTTACATGTTGTTTAAGAAGGCATATATTACTCTTCTGATCATGGGTGAGAGCAGTAGTACAAGAGTGCTAATTGGGTGTGCTTTTTTTTTAGGAAGTTTAGTTTGTTGAAATGATTTGATTACAAGTTCATTTTTTAGTGTAAGATTGTAAAAAGTTGGTGTTTCTCATTTTTTGAATTTGTGGATTAAATATATGTAGTCTGTAGAGCATTGCTTCAATCTCTATTTATGCTAGGGTTCCTTAAAGTATACTTAAAGTATATGGTTTGAATCCAGAAGGAAAGTTGGCTTGGTATTATAAAGGACATAACATGATTTTTTTTTTGAAGGAAAGTAGATATTTGCTACCCAATTTTATTGAATGAAGATCAAATTACGAAAAGGACATAACATGATTGGGAAATTTTTTTCATGGACACAGGTTGTACAAAGGGTGTGAGAAAAGAAGATGACTTGTATTAACATTTCAGTTTGGAACTGGACGGCTGAGGCTCAATCGTGCAATTCCATTAAAAGCATTGATATTAGGAAACATGGTTGGGTAGTAATACTAGCCTTATGGTGGTTTAGTTACACACATATCATAAGCAGAGAGTGTTCATTGGGATATAATTTTTATGTAATATACTCAGGCTGTGAGACCATCTTGACGATTCTTGTGTTAAGTAATTATCATACCATTTTATGTTGCTTGTATAGTCTTTAACTCATATATGATATGTTTGGATTCAATAATGAGGATCGATGAAGATGTTATTTGATTACTGTGATTAGAAAGTGCTAAGCACATTGAATGAAGACATTTCTGATAAATTGTTTGCATTTATTCTTTAATATAATGTTGGAAAGTATCTCATTTACCTTATCTTATGTCGCAGTTGCCACATTTCTGATTTTGATGTCAGTCAAATATCTTAATACTTCACTCTATTCTAGTATATCATTTTGATAGTAGAGAGAAGCACATATTTGTTGCCCTCTCAATCCAATAATTTCTCACATTTTACTTCACTCTATTCTAATGAAGTCTTGTTCCTTTTTAAAAAAATTATCATGATTGAGCCAGGCAATTCTTCTGGTTTGTTATGTATTTGGATACTTGAGATGTTTTATTATGAACTATGTGTCTATGTTTAACATATCAAAGTGTGTGATGATGGTGCATCTACCTTCTTATTGAATTATAGTTGTGTAACTCCATTTTCCTTCCATTTGAGTTGAATCTGGCTAACAAATTCACGCTGATTTTATTTGCATATGTTTCTTCAGGTCAGTATGAGAGAAGTTCAGCTGGGTGTGCACACAATAAGAACTCATGGAATTCAGCTAGCAAGGACACATATGCATGATTGGTTCTCGCTTATACTACTCATCATTGTGGAGGTCATTTTGAATATTATCCATCCATTCTATCGTTTTGTGGGAAAGGATATGATGAGTGATTTAAAATATCCAATGCAGAGAAACACAGTTCCAGTTTGGGTTGTTGCGGTAGGTTTCATCACACCAAAACCAGCCATCTGTGGTCCTATATAATAATTACAACCAATTTTTCATGATAATTGATTCACTCTATAGCCATCTGATTATTGTGAACGTCTGAATATCTGATGCTTATTGAGGAGTTTATATTTAACTAAATTCCTCCATGTCAGATATGAAATTTTACATTAAGCAAATACCAATGTTGACTTTAACCGCCTGATTTTCTTAGATGATTGCAGTATTGTTGCCAATTGCAAATTTTGTTGTCTTCTATTATCTTAGGAGAGACGTCTTTGATTTGCACCATTCAATACTAGGTAACTATATTTTTATTGTATAATTATTAAATATGAACATTTAACATATAAAAAACATTTATGAGCTTGTTATGTGAACCTTATGCAACAATAGGTCTCTTTTTTTCTGTGCTGATAACTGGGTTACAACGGAAGCAATCAAGGATGCAGTTGGACGACCACGTCCAGACTTTTTCTGGCGTTGTTTTCCTGATGGAAAAGATGTGAGTTCTATTCAGATAGAATTTTATTAATGGTATAACTTCTTTACCTTAAAGCCTAGCTCAGCCCCTCTGATAAGTGCATTATTGACAGGTATATGATCAAGTGACAGGAAATGTCATTTGTAAGGGAGTGGCAAGTTTCATAAGGGAGGGACATAAGAGCTTTCCAAGTGGTCATACTTCATGTAAGGGGAATAAATGATTCATTTTCTTCTAAGTCACAAAGCCCCTGTTTGGGGTGCTACATGGTCTTATCAGGGATAGTTTTGTATTCAGGGATATATATAGCTATCACCAATAGCCTATCGGGATAATTTCTGTTTGATTGCACTTTTCTTATTTGTAATCATTAATTTCGTCTTTGGTCCTTTTTTGGATTGGAGGAGGCATGGATAGGTTATTCCAGCCTCCCTTTGGAATTTTTGTCAATACTAATTTATCTGAGTGTAGTTATCGGTTTTATTCTTCCAAACCAATTGAGTTTTTTGAATCTTCAAACCTTATCTGACCCTTATTCTGCACCCCGAACAGGGGAAAAGTATTTCATTCAAGCTCCAACATAGCAATTTTAAGTGGATGAGTATTTATATTAGAAAGTCTAGGATCACATTTTTCCCTTATGTAGTTCAGCTCAAGTTTTGTTTTTACTTATTACATATGAGGTGCATCATTTATTCGGATAACATTTCAAAGTATTTATAGGATCAGACTAATGCAATGTTGGGCTGTAAACAAATTCAAAAATGTTTTTTTAGTATTCCACATGAAGGAACAAAATCTGACATTTGAACTTTCATTATGCAGGGTCCTTTGCAGGCCTTGGTTTTCTTGCATTATATTTGTCAGGGAAGACAAAAGTATTTGATAACAAGGGTCATGTCAGTAAACTCTGCCTCCTCTTTCTTCCACTGCTTGTCGCAGCTCTTGTTGGTATATCACAGGTGAATGACTACTGGCACCACTGGGAAGATGTATTTGCTGGAGGCCTCCTAGGTTTGTAGCAGTGATTGGTCATTGTGTATGGTTAGATAAGTGTTGATTATTTTGTTTAAAACTTGATGTTGAATCCCCCCCTCCCCCTTATGATGTTCTCTTTCAGGCATCGTGGTCGCCACGTTTTGCTATCTGCAGTTCTTCCCTGCTCCCTATCATGAAGATGGTAAGCAATGTGATGTGACAATGTTGACCGCCTTTAGTGTGTTTATCTATGTAATTAAATAATACATATCAAGCAATGCTTTGATCTACTTCCTTACACTCTACTCATCGAAGATAAATGCATGTGTTTTAGATCATCCATGCCATGCCTTGAAAATCAATGTATATGTCCAGTTAACTTGTTTATATGAGCTATAGAAGTTGCACGATTTATTCATTTTCGCCTAGTTTTGATACTGTGTTGTATATGTCCAGTTGACTTTACACAATTTCTTATTTTTAGAAGCCATTGTGAAGTGCTTTGCTTTTTTTTCTTTTTCTTTGGGCACACCTAACATCTATTTTACATGAGAATAAGAAATTGTAGTATTTGTTTTGACCATTTCTTTTGCACGACTACATTCTACATACATCTTCATTTATATGTATGTGGCTACAGGAGTACATAGAGAATCGAAGTTTATCTGCATTAATATGAATAGTGAAGTTTCTTCTATTAAATTTTTCAACTAGTGAGATATGTGACTCCGTACAAGAATTCATGTATGCTCAAGAAAGTCAATTAAATTGTTGATTCTTGTGTGTCACCCAAATTGCACAAAATTTGAGGGAAGAAGAATGTTGATTCTTTATTTCTTTATATGCACGTAAGGGAGTTATCCATTAATATAATCGGTGCATTGTGATTATCACTGTATATATTGTTTTTTGTCCATTTGTGTATTCTTAATTTTACAAAAGAAAGATGTGATTTTATTGTCCATGTCTTAGGACAATTTTATGTCACCAGAATTCGAGTAAAATCTTGAAATGTGATTTTATTTAATCTACTTATGATTACCCGTCACGAAGTAAAACAAATGATGACACCAGCAAATGTCCAATATTTACTGGTGTAACCTTGTTGCTTGGAGCCATATACGAGGGATAAGTACCTAATGCATTCCACTATTTCCTGCTTATTTAGATTTGGCAATTTTTTTGTCACTCTTTATCAAATATTACTAATAAACAACTTAAGGAATTTACATTTACCGAAATTTGACAACATAGCATACCTATATGTAATCCTAGAAACAATGATGTATTCATAGGTTTAACAATATTTGACATCAGCTGTGAATGTGTCAAATCTGTCCATTCTGTGGAGTTGTGAGTGGCAGTGTCATACTAATGTTAGGGAAAAAGCTAAGCAAAGTTGAATTAGATAAAAAAAATTGCCGTATTTTTTGTCTAATGTTTAGAGAATGTTGATCAATTTCGAGGGGGAAGACGTGTTAAAATATAATTTCAATGTTCTCTATAAAATATGTCTACAGTAATCAATTCTCTCTCCCCTTTTGTTCATGAGAAAACATTTAATAATGTATTATATCTGATATTTTCCTTGTTCTGTAGTGTCACAAGCACTGATTTACTGATAAGAAGTGGTTCTTGTAATATTGTCTGGATATCTCATATTGTGACAGGTGGCATGTTTTATTCAAATCAAGAAGAACAGTGCCAATTTTTTTACTTGTCTCCTCTGCATATTGTATATTCTGCTCTCAGAAAATCGCCGAGCAAATCAGGAAACCGTTTGTTGCACATTATCACCTTAGATTTGTTGGGTAAACTAGCAACTAGGACAATAACGATGTGGTCAACAACTATGCGTATCATTGCATAATCTAATTCCTTCTGACACTAACTCTGGTTTTGATGAAACTAATGATGGTCTTGATTACAATCCATGTGAAGTTGATAACTACAACAAGCGTACTAGTATTGTGAATGATGAATTTATTAGACCCCCTCTCATGACAGTTGATTCATCATAAGATATCCACTGATGGTTTTATGGTTGTTTTGGTGCTCAGGTTGGGGAACTTACGCGTATTTTCGCATGTTGGAGGAGACTGGAGGTAGCATTCGCCAAACAAACACTGCTAACAGCTTCAATGCAGACAGGACATTGACTGTCGCAACGCACCAACCGAAGAACTCCAACTCCGCACTTGAGGATCTTGAAGCTGGGAGGAAGTAACATATGATATCATGTCTTCTAGTCTTCACACTTGAGGATCTTGAAGCTGGGAAAGTAACATATGATATCATGTCTTCTAGTTTGTATATTCAGCCTTGTAATTCGTCGTTTTAAGTTTTAACTACAGCCATGATGATCTTTTTTTTTGTTGTAATATCTGGTGATTACACTTGTTCATGTTTGTTGCCTCTTACAAATTTTCTTTTGTGTTTGCTGTACACATGATTTGATTTTGTGCAAGTATATATGGGAAGCTGTTTGTTTTTGAAGCATTTGTGACTTCGAAGGTATGGTATTCCATGAGCAAAGAAAGCTTCAACAAACATGCCAACCAAACTGTTTTGTGCATTTAAAATAAAATTGATCTCCAACAACTCTCACAAATCTTACTTTGGGTGAGGATTGGATTAATGTGAAGGTTAATCCTTTTTTTAATACTAGTATGTTGAGTTGCACCATTTATAATGGTATAATTTAATGTGAAAGCTTAAGGAGAGTGTGTAGTTCTTTCGTTTTCAATGAATAGAAATCTAGTGGACCAACTGTTCTACCATCAGATGTGCTCCTTTTATTATATATATATATTCATGTGTTGGTTGACCAAATTTGGTTTGCTTCATCTCCTAATTGGCCTACCTAACCTTAGAAAATTTTGAATCAATGTAGGACTCTTGTAACGCAACTTCCCTTTCGTGACGATACAGTTTATGTGTGTGTGTGTGTGTGTGTATATACATATATATATATATATATGGACGTGATTGCGTGCGACGAACGGCGGGTGCGGCAGCGATCACGGGCCGTTGATCACGGGTCCATCGCATCGGACGGTCGGGTGTGATTCACGTCGACCGTTGGATGCGATGGACCCGCGATCGAACGGTCCACGTCACGGCCGCACCTACCGTTCGCCGCACGCAATCATTTTCATATATATATATATATATATATATATATATATATATATATATATATATATATATATATATATATATATATATATATATATATATAGTCGAGCGATTAGGTGCGGCGAACGGCGGGTGCGGCCGCGACGTGGGCCGTTCAATCGTGGGTCCATCGCATCCGATGGTCGATGTGAATCGCATTCGACCGTCCGATGCGATGGATCCGTGATCGATGGCCCGTGATCGCTGCCGCACCCGCCGTTCGCTGCACGTAATCATCCTTATATATATATATATATATATATATATATATATATATATATATATATATATATATATATATATATATCGAAATGATAAGGTGCGGCGTGCCGGCGGGTGTGGACGCGACGTGGGTCGTCCGATCGCGGATCCATCGCATCCGACGGTCGATGTGAATCGCACCCGACCGTCTAATGTGATGGACCCGTGATCGACGGCCGTGGTCGACGCCGCACCCGTCCGCACGCCGCACCTAATCACTCATATATATATATATATATGGGAACCGATTAGGTGCGGCGAACGGCGGGTGCGACAGCGATCACGGGTCCATCGCATCGGACGGTCGGGTGCGATTCACATCGACTGTTGGATGCGATGGACCCGTGATCGGACGGCCCGTGTCGCGGCCGCACCAGCCGTTCGCCGCACTTAATCGCGAGCAATATATATATATATATATATATATATATATGCCGACGATTAGGTGCGGTTTGCGGTCGGTGCGGTTTGCGACGTGGACCGTCCGATCGCGGGTCCATCGCATCCAACGGTCGACGTGAATCGCACCCGACCGTCCGATGCGATGGACCCGTGATCAACGGCCCGTGATCGCGCACCGCACCGGCCGTAAACCGCACGTAATCGCATCCCTATATATATATATATATATATATATATATAAAGGGAAGTGATTCAGTGCGGGAATGCGGGAAGCGATCACGGGCCGTCGATCACGGGTCCATCGCATCGGACGGTCGGGTGCGATTCACATCGACCGTTGGATGCGACGCATTCCCGCACTGAATCACTCGACTATATATAAAATATATATATATATATATATATATATGGTCGTGATTACGTGCGGTGTGCGGTCGGTGCGGTTTACGACGTGGACCGTTCGATCGCGGGTCCATCGCATCGGACGGTCGGGTGCGATTCACGTCGACCGTTGGATGCGATGGACCCGCGATCGAACGGTCCACGTCGTAAACCGCACCGACCGCACACCGCACGTAATCACGACCATATATATATATATATATATATATATATATATATATATATATATATATATATATATATATATATATATATATATACGGGGGCGATTAGGTGCGGCGAACGGCAGGTGTGGCGGCGACGTGGGCCGTTCGATCGCGGGTCCATCGCATCCAACGGTCGATGTGAATCGCACCCGACCGTCCGATGCGATGGACCCGTGATCGACGGCCCACGATCGACGCCGCACCTGCCGTTCGCCGCACCTAATCGGCCGATGCGAATTACGTGTGGCGAACGGCAGGTGCGGCTGCGACGTGGGCCGTCCGATCGCGGGTCCATCACATCCAACGGTCGACGTGAATCGCACCCCGATCGTCCGATGCGATGGACCCGTGATCGACGGCCCGTGATCGCTGCCGCACCCGCCGTTCGCCGCACGTAATCACGTCCCTATATATATATATATATATATATATATAGAGAGCTGATTGGGTAGGGCGGTGAGGCAGGTGCGGCGCCGTTAAGAGCCGTCGGATCTGGTGGAACACCATCTGATGGTCCAGATTTAGTTTCAACAAAAAAAAATGAACCGGTTGCACCGGTTCTTTTCTTTTTTAAGCAACTGACGATCTGGACCGTCCGATCGATCTGGACGGTCCAGATCGTTTAAAGCTTGAGATGGAGGGTTTTTAAACCCTCCATCTTCTCTCTCCTCCCTCATAACACAGCAGCCCCTCTTTTTTCTCTCGAGCTCCCGCAACAGCCCCTCCAAAAACCCACCGCTTCTCCGGCCACCCCGCGGTTTCCGCATCGTCTCCCCCATCTCCTCCCCCTCCTCATCCACAAACGAGCAGATCTGGCCACCCCGCACCGTCTCCTCCTCCAGATCCGACCATCCGCAGCGGCCCGTCGTCGATCACCTCCCCTCCAGATCCGGCCACACCTGCCCCTCTAGATCCAGCCACCCCCGCACCTCCGGCCACCTCCAGATGGTCCACATTTCAAATTTTTTTTCTCTTGTCTCCATTGGTGGATTTTGATTAAATAAGGTGTTTTTTTTTCTCAATCATCAACAGATCCAGCTTCAGTAGGTCCATATTTTTCTTTCTTGTCTTTAATGGCTGATAGGAGGGGAAGTCATCAGCGTATTAATGTATGCGGCTTCGTCTCGCTTCTTGGATATTGGGATTAATTATGGTGTGCCCGAGTCTCATTTTGTGCCTGATTCTTGTTGTGATGAGTCTTATTTTTTGTATCTTGTAGAGTCTTGTTGTGAGGAGTCTTATTTTTTGTATCTTGTAGAGTGTGATGATTCTTATTTTTTGTATCTTGTAATGTCTTTGTTGAAGCATGTGTGCTATAAATTGATTATTTATATTCAATGGGTTTTTGATATGAAATTTAGATTGTTGGTTGGTTGATTAAGCACGTATCTTTCATTGTAACAGAGGAAAAAGTCGAGTATGGTGAATGGCCATGAGGTTGAGATGGCAGTGAAAGTGGAAAAAGTGTGTACAAAATGTGGACAATGGATGTAGCGATGCAGAATATTATTCCTGATGGCAACACTTGTAGCATTATAATTTATAACCACAAATCATTATCATGACAGAATTTAAGCTTTGTTTTTCTAAATCAGATGTACGATTTGGCATATGATAAGGCAGTGGAGATGCTTCAGAAGAATGTTGTTGTTCTTCGCGTCATTGATGATCAGCTACTTGTGTTTGAAAATATGACTAGAAAGGTAACAAACCTTCTGATAATTGTATAAATGACTGAACTTTGATATGAATCTTTATTCAGTCATTTGTTGCAATTTCTTAGGTGCAAATTGTTCCTTGGATTTCTCTGTTCATGACTTGGTGCATATTTGAATTATTTAACTTCTGCTGATTAAGATATTATAATACTGGTGGATAGCACAATTTGATCATGCCCAACATCTTGAGTTTTATCAAAATTGTTTTTGTTTGACAAATATTGTTATCCTCGCTCTCATATCTTGTCAATGACTAATTATAATATGAGCTCTTTTAAAAAAAATCTGTGTTGGTCACTTAAATATCAGCTTAATCATCTTCCCCCATTATTTTTTTTATTATAGGAATTGCTTGAAATTCTTGAAGAAAATGGTGGAATCTGAGAGAGCAAGAGCCATTCTTTCCATCCACACAGCATAGAAAAGAGGTATAATTTGTGATTTTTTTAGTACCTCAATCAGTGCCATGATTGATTTCATCTTTGATAACAATAGGTACCCCTAAAAACAACTCAGTTTCCTACATGAATAGTAAACATGCCATATGTGATCCTTTGATGGTGTGTGTTTAAAGTCCTTCACATCAATCTTCTTTTATATATGGGGTGAGAGAATGTAATGATGTGCTCCTGTATGCAAGTTTAATCTTTTGTGGATTTTTGCAGCTGTGCTGAAGAAATTTCAGATTCAAGAATCCATTGAAGGGGTTTTAGATGTATGTAAATCTGTTTGTTGTTAGTGACAACTGAAATTGTCAAAGATTGAAGTTTAAAGTCTGTATAGAAATGCTATCAAACCACACCATTTAGATGTGTTGCACTATCATTTTCCTTCTAATGTATATCTGCCACTAGAAGATATGATGATGGCCATTCTTCTCTGTTGTGTGCAGGTTGGCAAGTGGAGATGAAAATGAGTTCTACTAGTATGTGAGGCTTCTCATATTGACGAGAAAGCGATTTTGTGAATCAACATGACAGCTAGTTGAATTGGTTAGAGTTTTGATATTGGTGGCAGAGGCTGATGGTGGTGCTCTGTATCATCAATGTGCAGTTATAAGAGTGAGTGAGTGAGAGAGAGAGAGAGAGAGATGTATAAAAATGTGGGTTTGGTTTTCTTGTTTTGGATGGTTGTATTTCTTGATGAACATCTGATCAGACTTGGTGAATAAAAATACTGCTTCATGCATATATTTTGGACATCCAACAAATTTTGTGAATAACAAATAACATTTCATGCATATATTTTGGGTCTCCTTATCTCTCTGTTTTCTTTTTTTCATTGATATATGTGTACTTCAAATTAATATATCACCACCCAAGATTTTGGAATCCAACAATAATCTAATAGGAAGAAACCTAATATTGATTTTATTTCATTTTTATGCATAAAATAAACAAGATGTAGCCGGATTTAGTAAATAAAACACAGAGAAGAACAAGAAACTCTACATATCAGTCACTACATAGATAGAAAAACAAGAAAATCCAACGACACTTCAAATTCTCACTTCATGCCATGTACAGAATTCACAGATCAAGAACATATGTGATATCAAACCTTTTAGACTAACACCTAAACCCAAAACCCACATCATATAACAAACAAAGTACATCATTGAGAGATTTAAATGTACAAAGTAAACCCACATCAGAAAACATTATCCTTGCAACATCCAATGATCTGCTACCAATAGAAAAGGGACCATTTAAGCTTTGGAGGCGGATCTGGAGGCGCTGGTCATTTGTGCAGAGGGGGAAGGAGATGGAGGAGGTGCGGCCGGGGGGGGGGGGGGTGGTGGAGATGGACGAAGGACCGTGCGAATTGCCGGATCTGGAGGAGGAGAAGGTGCGGTGGTGGCCGGATCTGAAACCGCTGCTCGTTTGTGCAAAGGAGGGGGGAGGAGATGGAGGAGATACGCCGGATTTGCGGGACGGCGGTGACTGACGACGGGCCGCTGCGGATGGTCGGATCTGGAGGAGGAGACGGTGCGGGGTGGCCAGATCTGCTCGTTTGTGGATGAGGAGGGGGAGGAGATGGGGGAGACGATGCGGAAACCGCGGGGTGGCCGGAGAAGCGGTGGGTTTTTGGAGGGGCTGTTGCGGGAGCTCGAGAGAAAAAGAGGGGCTGCTGTGTTATGAGGGAGGAGAGAGAAGATGGAGGGTTTAAAAACCCTCCATCTCAAGCTTTAAACGATCTGGACCGTCCAGATCGATCGGACGGTCCAGATCGTCAGTTGCTTAAAAAAGAAAAGAACCGGTGCAACCGGTTCATTTTTTTTTGTTGAAACTAAATCTGGACCATCAGATGGTGTTCCACCAGATCCGACGGCTCTTAACGGCGCCGCACCTGCCTCACCGCCCTACCCAATCGTCGAACGGGGGCGATTAGGTGCGGCGAACGGCAGGTGTGGCGGCGACGTGGGCCGTTCGATCGCGGGTCCATCGCATCCAACGGTCGACGTGAATCGCACCCGACCGTCCGATGCGATGGACCCGTGATCGACGGCCCACGATCGACGCCGCACCTGCCGTTCGCCGCACCTAATCGGCCGATGCGAATTACGTGTGGCGAACGGCAGGTGCGGCTGCGACGTGGGCCGTCCGATCGCGGGTCCATCACATCCAACGGTCGACGTGAATCGCACCCGATCGTCCGATGCGATGGACCCGTGATCGACGGCCCGTGATCGCTGCCGCACCCGCCGTTCGCCGCACGTAATCACGTCCCTATATATATATATATATATATATATATATATATATATATATATATATATATATATATATATACCAATATTTTTGGATAGGGTTTTTTATTTTTAATTCTCCGCAAACCATCGTATTTAGTGATCGCTCTCTCACTTCTTCATATTTGGGTTTTATTTCTCGGATTTAAAGGATAATTCATTTTTACTCTTTATGAGGGACTAAAAAGAAAATTAAATAATTCACAGATAGGTCCCTCACAGGGAGTAAAAAAGCATTATTCTTTAAATCCGGAGAATAAAACCCAAATACGAAGAAGTAAGGGAGCGATAGCTAAATACGATGGTTTGCAGGGAGTTAAAAATAAACACCCTTTTGGATAATGTTAAATTATGTATGCAATCCTTGCATTCTTTACACCCTCATTTGAATAATGATATAAGTTATTCAAGAAAGATAATTATATCAATATAACAAATCATTTTATGTTTGATTGTGTTTTCGATTATTGTTATTGAAAGACATAATAATAAAAATTTTGTTGTCTTATCGATTTATAAAATGTAAATAAATAATTTGACATTTAGTTCTCTGATTCATAACAAATGATAAGTGATTTGAAATGAGTGGATAACATAATTATAATGAGATTTAAAATATTAATACCAGCGCATTGCTACATATTATGACATAAGTATACCCATATATTCCTTGCAAACAAACATTCACCCTTCTTCTACATTTATTCTTCTACCCATATTGTCATACTATTTGTATTTAACTTATAACATTTTTATTAGTCAAAACAATCATTGAAATTGAGAGTTGAATACAATACACCCATTGAACCACGCCTGAAGCAACGGTAAACTCTACTTTTTTTATACTTCCAAATTAATTAATATTGAATGATTGAGCTAATGTTTCTCCTTTAAAAAAAAAGAAATTTCAGCTTCAATTATATTCTTGATTTCTATAACTATTGCATTAATTGAATAGTTATTATGTGCAGAAACTGTTACATTTGTTAATTGTCTTTGTTACTATCAATACATCAAACTATGTTTGGTGAGTGTTTTTTTTTTTTTTTTTTTGACCAGAACGGTAGCCACATTA
This sequence comes from Acorus calamus, assembly GCA_030737845.1. Lineage (NCBI taxonomy): Eukaryota > Viridiplantae > Streptophyta > Magnoliopsida > Acorales > Acoraceae > Acorus > Acorus calamus. The sequence continues at coordinate 5,072,915 of CM060871.1, read as the reverse complement.
AGGGACAAGAGCCTAAAGGAAAATAATACAAAATAGAAAAATAAAAAAGAGCTCTTAAAAATTAGGTAGAGGAGATATCTGTCCATTTCCGCTAGCTAGCGGACCAAGGACCGTTAAAGAATTACAAATTTATCAACATGAAAACTGATACCCCTTGCTCCCATACAAAAATTCTCTCACTTTAAAATATATAAGACCTTTAGCTAACTCCCAAATAGTTTTCGCATATGGTCTTTGACCCTTAAAAATGATCTGATTGCGACAAAGCCAGATCAACCATACCATCCGGGCACCAATAACTAATAAGGTTGTAAACTTGTTTTATGCAAGTGAAGTCAACATTAACAAAACACAAATTTTAATAAAACAATTTTTATAAACAAATAAAATAATTATAATTATTATATTAAAAAAATAACAGAATGTGAGTGATTCTGAAAATCTAAATTTTCTGAAATACATTAAAAAAAATTTCCTTGCTAACACTATTTCCGTTGTTTGAATTCTCTGCAAGAACCATTAAATATTTCTCACACCGAATATAATAAACTCAAAATCCAGATAAGATCCGCTCATCGTATTCTGTCGGTCACAAGCGATGGTTTCGAAGGACGTCACATCATTTATTATTCGTCATGATCCACGTAATCGAAATCGTTATGCCATAGCATGTGACGAATAGACAGCAGTTCTTATTCTCTTCTTTTTTAAAAAAGGTGAATGAAATGAAACGATCTCAACCGTCCTTTCTATGCTTGGACAATCTTCACCGTCAGATTTTGAATTCAAACTCGCAAAACCTACTCATTTTCTCGGAATCCGATAAAAAGAACTTTTGTTTTTTTTCATAAACATCAAACAAGACTTTGGATAACATAAAAATATATTAATTATTATTATTAAACAAATAAATTTATAAAAATATTTAAAATATTTAAATAAAATTTTCACTTAGACATTTTTTTTAGAAAATGAAATCGGTGAGATTGCCTCTTTGATATAGATAAAAGGAGCACATGCCAATAAGAACAAGAATAAATAAGAAATAAAACAAAAAAAGTGCAAAACAGATAAACTTCAAAATGAGGTAATCAAGGGAAACTAGTTAAAAGATTTACCCAGCCTCTCATTAGAAGGAAATTAAACATTTGTTTTATGATGACCTTATGCTATTTTATTTTATTTAATATTTAATCAATTCATATAAAATAGTTGGTATATTAAAGATATTTTTTTTGAGAATAGTGGTAGATTTCTTAGTTTTATTCAAAGAAAGATAAACAAAGTACAATCAAGCCTACCTAAAGATATATTGAATCCAAATTAAAATGGATTAAAATATTTAACTAATACAATTAAACAGATCAGATCAGATCGTTTTTTAAAACACAAGTTGTTTATACACTATAAAATAAATATAATTCCAAGATATTTACAATATGTAACCGTTACGACTTACAGACATTATTCTAAAATAGTATTCTTAATGTTGATTTATTATGACCGTTCAGATTAGATAAAAAATGATCCCATTAAATCCTGGCTTTCCGAAATACCATTCCCGATCCATAAGAATGGAATCGGCCCGATCAATTGACGCGCAAATGGATCCTTATTTTATTATTATTTGCGTCTCGGCCGAGTTATCCCGTCTATAATGGCCGATTCAAAACATTAACACGGCGAGAAAATTCTACTCTCTCTCTCTCTCCAGCTTTGGTGGCTCTTCTATGCTCTCTGTCTCTGTCTCTGACTCTGTCTCTGTTTAGATTCTTCCAGGTCCGTCTGATCTTCGTATGTCCAATCGATAAATCGTCCGTATTTTGTTTAATATATATTTTTTGAGCTGGATATATGAATTGAAAGATAATGTGTATATGTGGGTGGTGTACATGTTCTATTGGTTTTCATTCATGGTGTTCAAGAAAGGTTTTTTTTAGAGAATCAGATAGAAAGGTAGGATTTTTGGATGTCGAATTCATTAGAGGAATGTTTGGTTTCTCCACACAAAGAGGTATGAATAATGGTTTTTTTTTTTTTTTTTCATTTGGGGTGTTGATTTTATGGGGGTGTGGTCATATGGAGGAGAAGGTAGATGTGGGTATTCTATGATTGGATTATGTGTTTGATTATATGGATTTTGTAACATTAAAATGACTTTTTTGCCCAACAGTTGAGATTTCTTGCATTCTGTTGAATTGACTCTTGACCCATTTGATTTTGTATGGAAATGTGGGTTTTGGATTCGTCTTCCTTTAGTTTTATTTATTGATTAAGATGGGTATTTTGTTTACCCATTGATTTTGACAGTTGAGGTTCTTCTGCAAAGGTCACTTCTTTACGATCCATTGATTTTTGGTATTGAACAAAAGTGATGGTGTGTTTTTTTAGGGCGTATGATTTGGTTGGGAGAAAACGGTAGTTTTGAATTGAATAGTTAGGTTTTCCTATTAACGTTGTTGAATGTCGATTGATTAAAAGAGTAAACTTGTGTTCTGGTAAGGTTTTACTAATAACATTGCTGAATTTCAACTGATTAAATGAGTCAACTTGTGTTTTTGTAAATTTTTTCCTTTTCTATTATTTCTCTTTTTTGTAATACATAATCCATGATCAGCAAGTGATTAGATGTTTATGAGTTAGATTTGTCTTATACTACATTTATTAGTTGTGTTAAGGCATTGGGGAACAACAAAGTAGTGTTTGGAGAAAATAGGTCCCTAGTGATAAATTTTAGAGATTCACTATTATAAAATTCTTTAAGGATCTTCTTTTAACACTTGAAAATAACAGATAAATGTTTGGTGGTGACCAAATTGCCTTGAACCTGTAAATTGTGTTCTGTAAGGCATTCTTGGTTCTAATCGAATTCATTGTCAAGCTTGGGAAGACGAGGAGGAAGATAATATTAAGGCTAAGGTTTAATACCAATTCACAGCATGCAAGTTCCATATGTTCCGCAATGATTGTTAAAATGTTTCTCAAGGAAATTTGAGGTATGGTGGCAAGTCTTATTTATGGGACTTGGATAAGGCCTGCTATCTTGGAATTAAATTCGTTTAAATATCTACTAATTGCAATATACAGAAAGAAGATACTGATCTGTCACGCTAGGCCATGATGTTTCAAATATATCAGCACTGCACATATGATAAGGTGGAAAGGGATTATGAATAACTAAATCTTTTTTTGATTGGTAGAATTACTAAAACTGTCTAATAATAGGTGATGTTAATTAAGGTATCCTTGTCATCATGATAGATGAATGCACTTTATGCTTGTCATCTCACGTGAATTAGTGTTGAAATCTTGCAGACAATGAATGGTGAAATGAGTAACTAAGGACATGATAGTTTACTACTATTGATGGATATCTGAAGCTGTCATCTCCTCTATTTATTTAATTATGTGTTGTGTGGTAGCTGTTACTCGATTTTGAGTTTTACAATTCCCCGTTTCTGTCACTTATTTGTGAGGTCTGAGTGCTCATCCTATATGCTAAATTTTATCTTTTGGTACATAAATATGCGACTTGTTAAGGCAACCTGGAGTTTAAAAGGTGTTAACTTTTTAAATTGGTGTTAAATGTTGAAAGTCACAAAGTATAGCACAGGGCCTAAAGCCAATACATGAACAAATATGTATCCTTGGGATGGATCGGAATTTAGGAATCATATTGCATGTAACAAACTTAAAAAGGAATTTTACCTACACATAAGAAACCTAGAATCTGAATTTTTTTTTTTACTTGTAGTCATTTGTACAACCTGTTTAGCTCTAGAGACTGTTGAGATTGTTAAAAAATTAACTATATTTTCATTTGTTTAATGAGTAATCAGGAGCAATGTTCTTCTTTCATGACATAAATTATTTTAATTATATTTATAAATTTCTCATGAAGATGCTGGACAAGTAAATTTCCTGATCATCCTAAATAATCTGTTAGGAGTTTGTGTAGATAGTGTAACTTTCTGTTATGATTTGGTTGACTAAATATTATGCAACTTTTAAAGTTCATATGATTTGATTGAGTCCTAAAATTATTCTCCTTTTTGCCACTTTTCTCTGTTCAGGAAAAAATGCCAATTCAGTTGGGAGCTCACACCATAAGATCACATGGATTCAAAGTGGCTAGATTCCATATGCATGACTGGATTATACTCATTCTTCTTGCAGTCATAGAGGTCATATTGAATGTCATACATCCATTTTACCGGTTTGTAGGACAGGACATGATGACAGACCTGAAATATCCATTGAAAAGCAACACAGTGCCATTTTGGGCCGTTCCGGTATGTTCTGGTCCTGGTGTTGCATTTGCATCGTGATATAAAATACGAGACTTTTGATGTCTTTTAAAAGTGCAATGAAATAATAGTGGTTTTTATTTATGTCAAGGTGATTGGAATATTGTTGCCTATTGCTATCTTTATCGTGATATACATCTTCAGAAGGGATGTGTATGATCTGCATCATGCCATATTGGGTACATCTTCTTTCCTTTAGTCTTCAGTTGATTGAGTTATCACAACTTCTTAAAGAAATGAGTTCATCTGTAACACTTGATAACGATTTCTTATGCAAACATAGGGCTTCTATTCGCTGTACTTATTACTGGAGTCATAACGGATGCGATCAAGGATGCTGTTGGCCGACCTCGGCCCGATTTCTTCTGGCGATGTTTCCCAGATGGAAAGGCGGTGTGTATTATCATGATAACATTTCTTTGTTTGTATGTTTTATTTTTGTCATTCTAGTTTATAGCATATTATTATCTATACTATAGTAAGATTACAGACCATAGCTTGCAACATTGGCAGGTTTACAATAATGTAACAGGAAATGTTGTGTGTCATGGAGTGAAGAGTGTGATCAAGGAAGGGCACAAGAGTTTTCCAAGTGGTCATACTTCATGTAAGTAGCTCAATCATATTTGTTTACCACCTGGCACTGCTTTTAGTGATTATTTTATCACTGGTTTTGCATGTCTAATATGTCTAGGCTTTTGGTACATTTGCGTGTCTTGAAATCTGTTACATCTCCGGTTTAAGTTTTCCCAGGTTATGCACTAAAGCTTTTGCCAAACATTATAAACTGGAGTTTGGATCTGGTGTGGTGCCGATACTAACTGCTACATGTCCCTGTCACCCTTGGATGTGCCCTTTCCTATGCACATACTAACCCAAATTTGAGTTAAAAAGCAAGTTCATAGACTGTCACTGGTCTATTTAGAAGGTTTACTGCAATAACAATTAGAAGAAAAAAAATTGCAAACCGAGCTTGGTCAGGTCGGTAAGCACCTCTCACCTCTGCGAAAGAGGTGAAGGGATTTTGATGGGGAGCACCATTCTTCAAAAAAAAAAAAAATGGCTCATCTCTTCTCTTTCCCTGTGATCATTCCCACCGTCAATATCTAGATGTCTTTCATGTGGCATCTTCCCTTGAAATCATTTTGAACCTGGACTTTCACACAAAAAAAATCGCTCTGATTATTGCATGATTTCGTTTAGGGGGAATAACCTTTAATTTGTGAAGACAGTTATCTTATAGTAACTTCATCTACCCCTATACTTGGGAGTGGTGATTCCATCTGATTGACTCATTGATGCAGGATAGGAAAGAACAGAGAATATCTAGGTAACCTTGTCTGTTGTCCATTGCGCAGGGTCTTTTGCAGGTCTTGGTTTTGCCGCGTGGTACATAGCAGGGAAAATTAAAGCCTTTGACCGCAGTGGCCATGTCGCAAAACTTTGCATTGTATTCCTTCCCCTTCTTGTCGCAGCTCTTGTTGGAATATCTCGAGTGGATGATTATTGGCATCACTGGCAAGATGTATTCGCAGGAGGTCTTTTAGGTCTGTTTATTTGATTACTGTGTAGATAGTTACCTTTTCTCTATTTTTTTGCAACATATTTACTGTTTACCAATGTGTGATGCAGGACTGACAGTCGCCTCATTTTGCTATCTTCAATTTTTCCCACCCCCGTATTCCACAGATGGTTTGTTTCCTACCCTTTCTATTCCATGTTCTATGCAAAGAATTTTTTTTTAAAAAAAAAAAAATTCTGCAATCATTTCTTCTTCACACACTGCTTGATTGTTGTTGCAATTCGAATACAATTTGAAAATTAGTTTTATTGGCGTGAAAATTTAGATTACTCTCAGGTTATCTGATACAAAAGCAGTAATCTTTTTTTGCAATAGATTTTTAATCCACTATTTATTACTGAAATCCTCTGGTTATAATATCTTACATGGAACATTACTGTTAGTCTATTAAAATTAATCCTAGTCCATCACACCAAGGATCTCTCTGATGAATTTAACCGTAATTATTCGGACGTTTAAAGTTTAAATATCTTGTGAGGATCATCATTATAGGCAATAATATCTGTGCTATCATATTCTATTCCTAACTACACAATACAATTGTCCCATTGTCCACATTAAAACCAAATGTTTTTCAATATTGCTGCTGAATTTGATGAGATAAACTGAATGTGTTTAAATAGGAAAATGTTAAGGACAGTTTCTTGCAGTCCCTTTTGCAGCCCCCCAACATGTTTTGAAATTTTTTACATTATTTAATGAAGCACATACCTTCACCAAAACAATGAAGTAAAATAAGAGAATGAATTGAATGCATATCTTTCTGTGTTACCCTAACCTAGTATGTATTAGGTTAGGAGAAAGGACTGCAGGAATGACTGTGTATCTATATCCTCATTGATAATTCAGTTCATTTGTTTCCTGGGTTGTTTTCTTCTGATCCTCTTGGACATGATGCAGGTTGGGGACCACATGCATTCTTTCATGCACTTGCGGAGACGAATAACTCTTCGAATCATCTTACACCAAGGCCGATGGAGGTCGATACACATTATGGTTCGTCCGAGCGCAACGGAAGGCTCGCTGGAGATTGGTGAACGAGAAACCGGTCCAATTCTAGATGATATGGAAACTGGGAGGAGGCATTGATTGTATGTCTGGATGTAAAGTAGATTTCCCTTGGGATTTCTTGACATGTCTATACTTTTGTCATTGTACATCACTTATAGTTTTCCATGCTTCAACACATGTGCTTATTGTTCCTTTTTTTATTTCTTTTGTTCTTAGATTGTGTTCTTTGTGATCTGGTACTTTTGAAATTTTAATGTTTTGCCAATTTAAATTTAGTTAAATTTAAATTTAGTTGGTTTTCAATCTTTAATTTTAGTGTTCAATTGGAAGTTAGTATCTTGATATATTAAAGCGACTGCAGTTTAAAAAAAGAGGGGGGGGGGGGGGGGGGTTGGATAAAACTGTGGGAAAATGTCATATCAGACCCTATTTGCAATCTCATAGGTAGTGATTATTTATTGAATTGATGAAACACATTCTTTTATAAAAGATAAAAGAAAATGACTAAATAAGTCTCATAAAAGTTAAAAATATTCAAATCAATCACTTTTTAAAATGAAAAAAGTCTTATTTTATAATTTTTAAAACACAAAAACTAACATATCCTTATGTAATTAGATCCTTAACATATTCCATACGTCTTAACTTTGTTAAAAAATATCTCTTAATTTTATTAATGTATTTCTACATTCTCATGTGAAACTTTTTTTTACTTTAAATTCTTTGTGATTATGTGGATTTTGTGAGATATGTGTCAATATAATTTGAGTATTTTATAATGAACTCTATTAAATGTTGATATTTCTTAAAAAAAATGGGCATGTACTAATGATGCCATACAAATATGTGAATAGCCAAGCAAAAAAAAAAGTGAATAAGGATTTAGAAAATTAAAATATCATCTACTACATTGGGGTACAACACATATTTAAATTACATATTATGATTACACACAATAAAAAATAATAAACATCATATAAGATATATATAAGAAACACACAATATGATATATAATAACAAAACCTTTAAGAGGAATGATTTGGGTCATACAAAGAAGATTGTTTTTATTTATGTAGGAAAATAGGTTTTTGATTTGCAATAACCCAACAAAGGTAGGTTAGAGGAATGTTAAGATCAAATTAAAAAAGATAGATTAGTCTTTTGTGTTTCCAAAATTGTTAAACGAAATTTTTTTAGATATAATTTTAAAAAGTGATTGATTCGAGTATTTTTAACTTTTAAGAGTTTTTTTTTTCATTTTCCCTATATGAATTAATGTACATAGTTTTATGTTTTTTTATGATATAATATATACAAAAATAATATAATATATACTACATTAAATGATTTCATAAATTACACTAATGAAATGGCGAAAAGACTAAGCTCATCAACACACCAAAAATGTGTAATATTTTAGTGATCCAGGGATATTTAAATGTTGTTTACATGTGATATCCTCATGGCATGTCTCAAAATGAAATCAGACAACTACGACACGGTATAAACTAGCACAAGCTAGCATTGACCTTAATAATAATTCCAAGATAGATTGGCACAGTTTATACAGTGATTCCAAGATGGACTTTACAGATCCCTACTAAACACTGACAACAAAAATAATAACAAGAGGAGGGCAACAAAAGCCCCCCACCCCATGAGAATACAATAAAGGGGTGGGGTTCTCCTTCCAAAAAAAAAACCAGGAGAGTGTGACAAGAAAGAGAAATTGGGGTTGGGAGGGAGGCTGCGGTGGCACAAGTGGCCGATGGCGGACAACAGAGGATGATGGTCGGCCACCTTCCTCTCTCTGTCTCCCCTCCGCTGCCACCACCTCCACCTCCCCGCCTCTTTTTCCCTTTCTACCTCTTTATCTCTCTTCCTCCCCTCCGCTGTTTCCTCCCCGTGCCGCCACCCTCCGTCTCACCTCAGCCACCCTCCCAACCCCCTGTTCTCTTCCTATCTCTCAAATCTTATTTCTCAATTTTTTTTATGTTGAAACTCCACCCTATAAAAGACATAACTGAGGGGTGGGGTTAGGGGATGGATCTAACCCTCCCCATATGAAAAATGTATAACATTATACATTAACTGCAAGCCTTCATCACATAACCAAAACCTATTTCCATGCTGAAAAAAATTGACAGGTGATTGAACTAACGCTCTGCTTCAATGAAACTGTAAATATTAATTTTATTTCCCAAGTAACAGAATATAAATTTATAATATTTCTTCACAACATATCTGACAAAATTATCAAGCCTTTCAACTTCTCATTCCTCTTATAACATCTACCAATGTACCAGGTATTGCTTGTATAAGATATGCATCCAGCTATTGAAGCAACACAAATGGATTCTCTAAAGTGTTCCTGTACACCATAAAGTCAAATACAAAAATTTTCTGCTAGGGCTCCAAGGACTGCCATCATAACAGCCTATCCACACAGAGAATTCTTCAACCATTCTAGACCTCTCAACATCTCATAATATGTCACCATTCTTCATCTAATTAGGATACTATCCTACTGCAAGCATGCTAGGCAGCCAGAAATCATAGATATTAGATACAACCATTAGAAAATGTTTGAAATACTCATCATAGATATTAGATACAACCATTACAAAATGTTTGAATACTCTATCATAGATATTATTGCAAAATGTTTGAAATGTTTGAAGTACTCTATCATAGATATTATTGCAAAATGTTTGAAATACTCAATTGTGGGTCAATGTTTTACATTGAAGTAACCATACATTGTTTCTATCGACTAAGGAGGCAAGCTCGACCAAAAGATACCATGGTAACAAAGGCAAAGAGCAAAGCATCAAATCCAAAGTGGAAAAATATAAGGAATAATGAAGCCGACGAGAAATACATGATGCTGAACAATTTATTGATTACAGAAGATGAAAAAAAAAAGAAGCAAATGTAGCATCCAATAATATATTGGAATCAATCAACAAAACCATGATCCTCTGTATATTCATTCATGTGAACAAAGACATACTTGACAGATACGGACACTGATTGTATCGATCAAAAGAATGTATAATAGATGACGCATGATAAGGAGCGACAACAGAATTTCGGAACCAAAAATATGAATTCTCAAGATTGCATACATGCTTGATTAACTAGATTATGATACATGTTTTCCATTGCAAATTACCAAACAAACATTAGAATAAGGGTGGGAAGAGTACAAAAACATTCAAACGTTGCTGATATATGTTTGACGGTCTTGTTATCTGCCAAACTAATAGAGGGAGGTGTATTGGTAATTGATCAACTAACTAAACAAAGTTAGCCTCCCAAATTATACATCAAGAAACATATAGTAGCAAAGGCCACTGCAATGATCACTCTGAATGTTAACTCCAAATGATTGGGAGACGCCATGGGAGGTTGCTATAAGATAAAGTAATTGCAATCCTAATATTCCTTCCATCTTCCTAAACCTCAATGTCTCCAGTGAAGTCATTACTCATCACAAGTCAGCCCATTCTACATTGATTCCCACATTTCATCCATTCAATCTCTACATCTAGACAAAAAATGATGCTTTTTATAATCAAGGTATGCCATCTATTCATGCAAAAGAGTACTAGATACAGAATGGCATTTCGTGGACACTAATAGGCAAATCATGTAGCAGTCAAGGATCAGAGAAAAAAAAAACTTCATAATAAGATGCATCCATGGAAAACAGACCCTAGGATGCAGATGCAAAATTATAGACAAAAATTATAGATAGTTAACAGAACTGACACTGAAAGGCATAAATTAAAGAAAAATTGAAGAACCTAAGAAATCCAGTGAAACAACAAATACCACTCAACTAAAACATCAGCATATCACCATACACAAAAATTCAAGCATACACAACTGATGGACCTACAAAATAATAACAGAATAATTAAATGCCATAATATATGCCCACAATTATCAGGTCATACTGTCATAGTAATATCTAGTGGAGTGGGCACAAAATGGACATTTACAATGGAAAACTGAAAAATAAAAAGGTGAACCAACACGATCTCATTATGTAATCAGCCAACAAAATCCACATGTGACAAGAGACATATCAAACTGAGAAACCCTAGAAAAGAATATATAAAAATACCGCTAAAAAACCCAAATAGACAAACAAAAAGCATATCCTTTCCCATCTAAATGAGATCCGGATTACGAGAGGGTCATGCATCCATGCAATATAACCCACATTCACATTTATGCATATAATTAACCAACAAAGACACAAATGACCAATCACTTCCCCACTAAGAAATAAACCCTAGAAAAGGCAAGTTCATGAACATATATATTAAAAAAACCCATAAAATCTCCAATCAAATTGAAGACTCAGACCATTACAGCGCCATAGATCCATCGCAACATAACATCTCAAAACAGAATTACATCTAAAACCAAAATAACACATAGAATATCCTTCCACGAAAACATGTCCTTCGCAGATCTACCGATAAACAAAAACCAACAAAAAAACACAGAACCTTCTAAATCAATCAATCGATCTCCTGTAGGGACGGCGCGGCGGCTGCGGCGGCGACCTCCTCGGCGGAGAACTTGCCCTTGGCCTTGTCGGCGGCCCTCCCCTTGGCCTTCCTCTCGAGGAGGCTCTTCCTATCCTTGTCAAGCTTGAGCTTGGTGACGACGACCTTGGAAGGGTTGATGCCGACGTTCACCGTCGATCCGTTGACCTTCTCCCTCGTGATCCTCTCCACGTGGATCACCCACTTCCGGCGGTAGACCTGCACGACCTTCCCCTCCCGACCCTTGAAGGTCCCCCTCACGACCTGGACCTCGTCGTCCTTGCGCACCGGGACAGACCGGACGTTGTACTTCGACCGGAGGTCGGAGGAGAGCGGGGCGGACATCAGGATCCGGCGGACGCTCGACGGCGCCGTGAAGTGCGCCTTCCGGCACTTGCCGGCGGGAGCTGGTGACCCTCGGGTTGTACTTCATGATGGCGGCGGCGGTGGGGATCTGCGCAGGATGGTGAATGTTTTAGGTTGAGAGGGTTAGGGTTTTTGTGAAGATGAGAGCTTTAAAAGGGATTGGTGGTTTTTTTCATTTGGACTGGAATGCCCTTCGTTTAGGTTTGGAATACCCTGATATGTCCCTCACTGATAATTTGGGCTTAATGTAACTGGGCTTCTTCTGATCAGGCCACATTGCATATCTGGGCCTTCGAAGTCACGTGGTGCTGAGCACAGGAGGCTCGTCCAGCGATCATGGTTATTTTTACTTTTGAGCGCTGATACATTTAGGTGAATCACATATTGAAAAGTAGATTTTAGAATAAAGCTATTTTTTAAGATGATTTTAGACTTTAACTTTTTTGGGATGCTTTTTTTAATTCAAGAATCAATATTTGAAAGGAGTTTAATGTTTGATAGAAAAAATTGATTTTCAATTTAAAAAATCGATTCCGACAAAAAAACGTTATTTTTGATATTTTAAAAACACGGATTTTGAGAGAGAAATTAAAATTAATCCAGCTTTTGATTCTGCCGAATCCGACCCGTTTGGCTGCACGATTTTGGGATTTTAGCTTTTCAAAAAGCGGAATCCGACCCAATCGTGCTGCCAAACGGAGCCTTAGTATGTTTTGCAGTCTGTTTTACAATCTCATACGCTATGATAAGGTACATGGGCGGAATTATAGGCCAGGCCTAGATATCTCAAGAAAACCCCTATGATAGGTAACTCATGTGCAACCCCAATTGCAATTCATACCGATTTTCTTTTAAAAAAAAATCACACACTCTTCCATTAAAGTTCAAGTTGTTTTATGAAATGAAGTATATACAGAAATACAATAGCATATTCTTTATCGAGTTGAAAAAATGAGAACTCTAGTGCAACCCTAATTGCAGTTCACACCTGTTTTCCTTTTTTTTAAAAAAAATCATACACCCTTCCAAGTTCATGCCATTATATTAAATAAAGTATATATTGAAATACATTAAGATAATTTTTTTTAGTTAGAAAAATGATAAAAAAATTTATGCCACACACTGATTTTAAAACATAATCACTCTGAAATTCTTTTTTAATTCATTCTAAATGGCAAAGAGAGCTTTTCACAAATCACCGAAGACACTCTCTCTTGTTGATTTTTTTATTCATAATTTATTCATTTCATAACCAACCGACAAGTATTTTTATGATTTTTTGTGATTTTAGTGATTTTATTTTATCTTTCTAAAATATCTATTTGAATTTCCATGTGTGCTAGTGGTTTTATTTTTTTAAATAAATAAATAGGATTTTTATCGCTTCTTTCATTGAAACAATGGGTGCAGTTCTATTTTTATATCTATTTTTATCTATTTATAATGTCTCATTATCAATTATTTTTTTGTAAAATAAAGGCAGTAGTTTTTATTGATTTTTTAAATGATCAATTTTTATAGAGTCAGATTATATTGATATTATTTAAATTATAAAAAATAGAATAATACTGTTTTTATAAAATCTAATATCTAGATGAACTATGCTCAAATCCAATAATGTTTATATAGTTTTTTTTTTATATATCTATGTGATTCTTGATGAGATTTTGATTATAAATTTAATTTATTTATATAAAGTTTTACTTACTTTTTTTTATCAAGCATAAATTTTTTTTTACTAAATATTAATTTAGCCCACCCCAAAATTATTTTCTGGCTCCGCCCCTGATAACATAGTATATACTGCGTTTTCATAATGTATAAACTTCTAACATATTGTATGACACGGAAAAAATTTAGCATTTTTTACTTAAAAAACTATATTAATTTATGTCAATGTATACTTATATTTCATATAATAACATGCATTTTAATTAGAAAATGTATGATTTAAAAAAAAATAGTATAAACTGCAATGGGGGCTAGACATATCATTTTCTTTTTATTTTTTTGACAAGGAAAATGTTAGGTAAATATAATTTATTTGCGTGCAATCTGTTTTGATTTAAAAAAAAATATTAATCACATCTTATATATTATTAAAACAATGTGCATGAATCTGTTTTTTTTAAATGTGAAAAATACCAACGTATTAAATATCTCATTGACCGGACATATGATTGTATCCTGAACTGTCCCTTTTAACAAATGACAGTTTTTAACAAATGACACAGTTATTTCTATCCACAAAATAAGGGTTCTATTTCAGAGACCTAAAACTTGAATATTTTTTAATCAAACGTATTTTAAGTCAATGTATAAATGAAGACATTTGATTGGCTATTAAAAGATTGTCATTTTCTTATTAGTTTGGATCAATTTTTTTGTTAACTAGATCCTTTCCCCCCAAAACATTAAACTATGCCTTGTATGTATACACCTAATGTTTTTTTTTTTTTTTTTTTTTTGATATCGGAAGAACCTTCCGTGGCTGACTTTATGGTCGAGCTAGAAAGGCTACCTTCGTTTGTTTGTCTCGGTCCCACGAAAAATTCTTTGGAATAATCGTCAATAGACAGGTGGGTAAGTCAGTGCCAAAACTCGAACTCAGGACCTATCGATAACACCGCTGAACCTTGAACCGTTGTAATATGACCATTGGGGACACCTAATGTTGTGATCTCTAAAACCGAATCCAAACATTTAATTATTTGATTCTTTCCCTTCCGCCCTCAACCGTATTTATTTATTTATTTTATTTTATTTTTGGTATACAGGGCCCTGTAACAGGGCATTCAATACATCTAACTTCCATACATCAAAAATTTATACAAGAGTTACACATCCCAGGGTCTCATTCCAATCCTCGGGCAAAAAATCAATAACACCCAATCAACACATTTTTGAATATATATTTTTTTAAAGCAAAGTTAGACCTTTTTATAAATTCAGTGAAAACAATTACCAGGCCCGAATGGGTGCAAGGAGGGGGGAGATGGCTTGGTGGCAAAAAAAAGAAGAAATGACAGAACGCAGAGGGTGGCCATGTGACAACGCCAGAATACGGAGCCTACTCCTCAATGTATACACCTCCCTCGTCCCAAGCCACGCATTTGGCCCCAGCAAGGTGGCAGCCCCAATCTCTCACGCATTGGATCATTAGATCTCTTAAGTTTTCAAAGTAGTTAGCATTGTCCTGTGAATATAGTTTTTTTCCTCGTCCGTCAAAAAGCCCACAACTAGTTAGGGATGAGAACCTACATTACCTGCGCGACAGTGCCGACTCTTTTATTAGGCAGATTAGGCAATTGCCTAAGCCCCCAAATGCATCAAGGCCCATAATGTTTATTTATTTATAAATAGGTCCAGATACTAACCAATAATATCTTGACATATTGTCAAAAAAAATATTTTTTAAAAACAATTAATAATAATGTTGATAAAATTAAAAAGTAACAAATAATAAATTGCCAACATTCACCTACAAAATAGCAAAAAGAAGTTACATGACCACCACACATAATTAAATGCTTTTTTGACTTCCCAAAAAAGGGGGATGTTAAACAGTGAGTTTAAAAAATTGTCATTTTTCTTTTTATTCTTCAGTCTTCACTATATTTCTTCTTTACATAAATTTTTTTTGTCACTCTATTTCTTCTTAATATCAAAACCTCTGTGTGCTTCCTGTTTGTTGTAGATTAAAAAAAAAGCTATGTGTGGTGTGGACAACAAGAAGAAATAAGGCATTCTTTTATTTGATAATCAGGTTCTATTGTTTCAATTTTTCATTTTTTATTTCATTCTAGTTATTTTACAATTTATTTTATATAGTGATTATTTTTTATATTATAATTTTAAGGTTTACTAGAAATTAGCTATTTTATCAATTGAAAAAGAGATGCTAGCTAAAATTGAATACAAAAACTTAATTAATAATTTTGCATCCCAAAAGGCTAGAAGAATGATGTTTAAGTAAAAATTAATAATTAAAAATTAAAATAAATATTATTTAATTAATAATTAAATATAAAAAGTTAGAGTTAAAATTGTCGCCTCAGGCCTCATAATATATCGAGCCGGCCCTGTGCGCGAGTGAACTTATTACTCTTCCTTGACATTGCTTCCATTCCCATCCAAAGCTCCTCCAATGAGCCGAAAGACATAATGTGTTGCATGGACTGTCCTAACCAACCCCACATGTGGGCTGTCACAGAGCAAAGCAACAAGAGGTGCTCCACCGTCTCCAACTCTCCTTCACAAAGTGCGCACGAGGGGTCCTCCGCCGGTCTCCATTTTCTCCTATATGATTTGGTCAATAGTCTGTCTACCTTGGAAAGCCATCCATAGGAAGCTTTTGATTTTCAAAGGAATGCGCCAACTCCAAATTGTCACCATTTTGTTCTCCATTGGTTGAACCCCCACAAAGACTTTGCACCACCATCGATAACATTTTTTGATGGAGAATGGCTTAAAAGATGCATTACTCCTCAACCTACCTCGTCCTCCTAATCCTCATTGGCAGCGAATGGTTGAAACTGGGATAGCAGCAACACGAGCTCCTACACTTATGGGGGGTTAGTCGATACGGACTTTGATGGACTTTTGTGGACATTGTTTAAGTGATGAATTTTTGTAGACTTTGCCGACTTTCATAGACTTTTACAGACTTTCACAGATTGACTCTCATGGACTTCCACATACTTTTGTAGACTTTTATAGACTTTTGTAGACTTTCACATATTGACTCTCATGGACTTTCACAAATCACTCTCATGGACTTTCACAGACTTTTACAGACATTTGCAGACTTTCACAAATCACTCTCATGGACTTTCACAGACATTTGCAGACTTTCACAAATCACTCTCATGGACTTTTAAAGACTTTCACAGATTTTAGCATTCTTTCACAGATTGACTCTTTTCACATATGGATTTCTATTAATAAACATAATAATATTTTCAGATTTAAATAACAATAGAACTCATCATACCCAACATAAAATATAATTTAATATAGTAAATATCAATCTTCACTTATCTGAAATGCATATCGTTAGAATGCCATGATAAAAATAAGTGATAAAAATAATTGATTGCAACATAAACAAATCCATAATTCTTACATTCATCAAACATATGAGTCGATATCAATATTTCATACATATTTACATTCATAAAAAATTCTTCTTTATTCGAAACAATCGATCTAAAATAAAAAAAGAGAAAAAAACCTTATATTGAGAAAAATCCACAATGAGCTAACCTTTTTTTTTTTGTTATAGAGAGAGAATTTCATAGAGGGGAGGAATGAATTTTAATTAGGAAGACTATAAAAAATAAGAAAATATATATATTATATAAAAATCATATATTACATCTCTTCAAATATAATGAAATAAAATCATAAATTATATTACTTAAAAAAAAAAAAGTGGTCATTATATTACTTTAAATAAAAAATGAAATAAAAGCAATCAATTTATTTAGTCATATATATTCATATGCCTAAATATATCTTTTTATTTTTATATATGTAACATTATAAAAAAATGGATGTATATTATACAAAAATAGAAATTTCTTCAAAGAAAATCAAATAAAATATTTTACATATAATCAAATCTATAATAAATCTATATTTTAGAAAATAATTGTGGATGATTTAGGCATATATTATATAATATATAATAATGAAATGATTTATTGCAACACAAGCAAATCTACCATTCTCATATATTCATCAAACATTTAAGGTGATAGCAATATTTCATACAAATGGACATTCAGAAAAAAAAGATATAAATAAAGAAAAAAAATGTGAATAAAAATATAAAAGACATGGGATAAAAATCATAAATGAGTTTTGTTGAAAGAAAAAAAAAGAAGAAATATTCACAATACTAGAATAAAAGTCCATGAGAATCCCACCCATTTGTATTTCTCTCTCTAAAGTCCAAAAAAGTCCACAAAAATCCATCACTTATGAAAGTCTTTACAAATCCTGTTTAAATTGAATAACACAAGACAAAATGTCTACTACGAAGAGTCTCAATCGAATAACGCTGAACTTTTTGTCCACGAAATAATGTCTCTATTGAATAACACTGGATTTTATGTCCACGAAATAATGTCTCAATCGAATAACACTGGACTTTTATCCACGAAATAATGTCTCAATCGAATAACGCTTAACTTTTTGTCCACGAAATAATGTCTCAATCAAATAACGCTGAACTTTTTGTCCACGAAATAATGTCTCAATCGAATAACGCTGGATTTTTTGTCCATGAAATAATGTCTCAGTTGAATAACACTGGACTTTTTGTCCACAAACCAATGTCCTGATTGAAAAACACAAGATTTACAAATCCATGGACATGGACAATTTGTCCATGAAAATCATAATTGACTACCCCCCCTATTAGTCTTCTTTGGTCACTCGTCTCAGGTTAAAATTTCAGCCACCATTGCCATCTTTCCACTGCCACCGCCATATCTGTCTTACCGATTCAGATTTTTTCTTGGCCAGTTGAAACACCTCTGTTTAAGCCTCGCACAGAGTAATCTCTCCGCACCATCTATCCTGCTAGAATCCCACTCTGTCCCCCTTCCCGACCTTCCAGTAAACCGTCGACGAGAACTTCTCCGCCAATTTGAACCAAGTTGCGATATGGAGGGTCGTTCGCAGCCTCGGACACGGGCACAACGATTACAGGTCACCTGTACCATATCTTTCTCTAAGGATTGACACCCATAGCGAAGATGGGTTCGCGAGCCACCTCCAAAGCCATTTAGATAGCTTGAATGTTAACTCTATAATGTCTATGTACATCTTGTGTAATGTGCAATTGCATATCTATACAGGGATACCGCGCGTCATTGGTAATAATGAGCCTCCTTAGTCAGTTGGTGCCTTCTCAATCATTTTTTTGGGTCAATTGCCCAAGTATCCCTGCAGCCCAACCCCGATATTTTTTGTGCCCCCACTATTTGAAATTTTTTTTTACCCTCCAGCAAACACAAATTTTTTTCTACCCTCCTCCTTTTAACTCCCCTAGCATCACAAAATCGCAGTTTTTCATGTAAGTGCATGTATGTTTTCTGTAATTTATAGAACAGAAAATATAATTTTTGTAAATATTATATGTAAGTGCATTGTTATACATGTCATGTAAAAATGGTAACTTGCAAAATACTAGAGAAACATACGTATAACACCTGAAAATATTTTATCACAATAAGTACGTCAAAACACTTAAAATTCATCGAATGTTTGCATTCTGACGTTCTTTTCCTACCCTAATAAACTGAGATGTAGTTTTTCAGATCATCTTCATGTCATTTTGATTGAAATTGAATATATTGTTACACATTCGAGTTAGTAAGCGTACATCATTAGGAAGAAAGCGCAATTTAAGCTATATTAGAGATGCAACAACTAGTCAAACACCAAAATAAATCAAACATCAATAAGTGTTTACTTCATTACAATATAAGAACTACATATATATTAATATTATACATTAATGTATGTTTTCTAGTGTTTTATAAGTTTCAATTTTTATATAATATAATAATGCATTTACAGATAATATTTATAGAAATTACATTTTGTGTACTCCAAGTTACAGAAAACATATATACACTTACAAGGGAGAAACTGCGATTTTGTGCGACTGGAGGAATTAATGGGATGAGGGTAGAATTAAGCATTTGCTGCAAGGGTACATAAAAGATTAGATGTTTGCTGCAGGGGTAGATTTTTTTTTTCAAAAGATGGGGGAACATAAAATATTGGGGTTAGGCTGTAGAGGTATTTGAACAATTGATTTTTTTATTTTTATTTTTGAGAAATATGATATTCATTTAGTCTCAATTTCGTTACTAAAATAAAAAAAAATTTCCAAAACTTTCAAAACATACCAACTTCTCTCAAAATAATGATATTCTGAATGAAGACCAAGATCAAGGTTAGTAAAGATATTTGACCTTTCATCCCTCTGTTACGCCGATGAATCCGAGACACCGAAAAAGTCTTATTAAAGTCTAAAAAGACGAGACCAGTATAGGGACCCTCACCATAAATCCACCCATCACATTATTATATTCGTTCACATGACATATACGTTGGAGAAATGTCGTGATCGGTCCTTCACTGTAACCCACCTACAAATCTCCTGTTCCCCATTTTAAAAAATTCATGAATCCTCTTCCCGATTCCCGACGCGTTCAATTAATTCACCCTCAAAAACACGGAAAACCCATTTTACTGACACCCCCACCCACCCAATACATCTCTCCACGTCCACTGTCCCAGGACATCTCCATAGATTCACAACATGTTCTTTCTATTTTCTATGCTGTGAAAGATGTGTAGAAAGTTTTTTATTTTTATTTTTTTAGTTTCTCTCCACGCCCCCAACTAATTTTTTATTTATTTTTAAATCAGACAATCTATGCCTTTATAATAATATTGATCAAATTCAACCATTTTGTTACACAATTTTTTTTTAAAACTCATATTAATGAAATATGTATTATGGTGAGTTCTTTTTATACTTTTTATAAATAAATACATATTATTTACTGGAATATGTAGTTCATATCTTATAAACACATATTTTTCACTTCATTAAAATGGCTATATCATAGATTGATAACAGGTCTAGAAAAAAAAACCGAGTAAAATTATTCATTCACGGAAAAAAAGCTGAGTAAAATTATTCATTCACAATCTCTTTGAAATCCTAGATTGCTATGAGATATTTACGTTAACAATTAATCAAGTCATAACATGCACAACATGCAACTTAAAGATTCATCCATCAATGTATGTATATGTTCAATCTTTACTGAATCCAGGGACCTAATATCCCTTGATCTTTTGTCATAGTTAATATATATGCCTCGAATGAGGCCAGCTTTTCAAAAAAAAAAAAAAAAAAAATTCATCCATCAAAAGTCCATACTAAAAACACTTTTGTTGGGAGAACACATCAGAGTTGAAGGTTTAAAGAAATCCCATGTAAAAAAGTCAATGAAATATACAGAACTATTTTAAGTGATACATTTTCTATAGATTTCCTATGATGAATGATTCCGAATAAAATCCCTATTGACATAAAAATTATTTACCAAATAAATCTTCCATTAAAGTTAAGCAAACTCATTTAACAATCAAAATCTCAATCAGCACCGACGACAGCAACTAATAATTGGTCTTTCAGATCAAACAAATTTCAACGAACCTCTTCACAGTCAAACCTCACCAAAATCACTCCGTCATCTCCATCTCCTCCGCCTCCACCACCACCACCACCACCACCACCAACAATGTCACTCCTCTCACTCTCTCTCCTCCTCCTCCTCCCCCCCCTCATCTCCTCCCAACCCCCTCCCTTCCCCTTCAGTAAGTATCCCCAACTCTCCCTCTCTCTCTCTCACAATCTCCACTTCTTCTAACCACATTGTCTTCTTCTCTGTGTTTTCAAAGCCACTTCGTACCTGATCGACTGCGGCGGCCTCAACAACTTCACCAGCGACCTCAACCGCACCTGGCTCTCCGACCGCTTCTACACCGGCGGCGCCCCCGGCCTCGTCTCCGAGCCCCACAACTTCCCCAACCCCAAGAGCGCACCCTCCGCTTCTTCCCCCCAACTCCTACGGCAAGAAGAACTGCTACTCCCTCCCCTCCCTCCCCTCCGGCCGCTACTACCTCCGGACCTTCACCGTCTACGACAACTACGACAGCAAGCTCCGCTCCCCGAGCTTCGACGTCTCCGTCGAGGGCACCCTCGTCTTCAGCTGGCGCTCCCCCTGGCCCGAGACCGTCGCCAAGGACGGCGCCTACTCCGATCTCTTCGCCTTCGTCAAAGACGGCGTCGCCGACGTCTGCTTCTACAGCATCGCCACGGATCCGCCCGTCATCGCCTCTCTCGAGCTCGTCCAGGTCGATCCTCTCTCGTACGATTCCTCCTCCACCGGATCCGATCTCGTGCTCGTCAACTACGGGAGGTTCACCTGCGGATCGAACACGTTCGGACCGGGGTTTAGCGATGATGTCGATCCGTTCGGACGGGTGTGGCAGTCGGACGCCGCGTCCCGGAACGCCAATTCGAAGGTTAGGGTTTTGTCCACCACGAGTGTGATTGCTAATGCTGGACGGCCGAACAATTACTTCCCCATGCGGCTTTATCAGACCGCGGTCACCACGGAGAGCAGGGCGGGGGGAGGGATTATTGAGTATTTCTTGAATGTGGATACTAGGCTTGATTACTTGATCTGGTTCCACTTCGCGGAGATCGATCAGATGGTGGTGGAGGCAGGGCAGAGGGTGTTTGATGTTTATGTGGATGGGTTGAATGTGAGGAGGATTGATGTGTATAAGGAGGTCGGGGCGTTCTCGGCGTTTGATTGGCATTACGTGGTGGAGAAGCTGAACACCACGTCGCTCAGCGTGAAGTTTGTATCGGTGGTTGGCCCACCGTTGATCAGTGGGCTTGAGAATTATGCGATGGTGCCACTGGATTTCTCGACTGTTCCTAGTCAAGGTGCATTTTGGAAATGAGTGTAAAGGTTGCATCTTTTTCGCTGTTGCATTGGTTCTTGACCTTCGGGTTGAAAATTGGTGTCTTTTTTTATTTTTGGTTTTTTCGCAGTGGCTGCGATGAGGGCGCTGAAAGATTCACTCCGGATTCCTGATAGAATGGGTTGGAATGGTGATCCGTGTGCACCATCGACTTGGGATGCCTGGGAGGGGGTCACCTGCCATCCTAATCCAGATGGATCAGGAAGCCTTGTTGTTACTCAATTGTGAGTGCACAACTTCTTTCCTTTGCTGGTTTTGTGTTTGATGATATATGCCATTTTGAGCAAGTTTATTAAACGGATAACATGCATTTTCATGTTTATTTCATGAGATGATTTAATAGAAGAATTAGAAGGGCACACATAAAAAAAACATGGGGTTTAATATTCATGGGACATATCCGACAAAGTGAGATAATGTTTACTGGGTGCCACTTTTGTGTTGTAAAACAGGAAATACTCTGATGAGGAATGCATGTATATAATTTTTAGTTGGAGTAAATTAATTTTTTAGATTTAATCGTGGTTTAAGGACATATGATGTATTAGAATAGCATTGTAAGTGTTGTTCCAATGCCATTTTTTAACATTGCAGGCACTTGCATGCATGGGCCTTTTTTACTGTCATTGTTAGTTCCTAAATTGATGAAGTGTTTATCCTCAATAGGGATCTTGGAAGTCAAGGTCTGAAAGGTTATATCAGTGATCAGATAAGTCTTCTATCAAACTTGGTAAGCCTGTAAGTATCAAGTTGTCCTCAATTCTCTTTATTTCTATAAGCCATTTTAGACTTATTTATTGCATGAATTCAGATATTGACAGTACCATGTATTCATGAAAATATTCCAACATTGTCACAATATTCTTGTGACACATCATTCATTTAAAGTATTAATCCTTGTTTGACATCATTTTATTTAAAACAACAATTGATCCACAGAATCAGAGCTTAGAATGAGGCTTTATGTTTTAGGAGGTCATACAATTGATACACTATTGTGGTAGCCACCACTGTGGATATCCCCCCTTCATTACATTATACAGTAGCGGTGCTCGCTGAATATTTTATGTACTGAACGACATACTTCATTAATGAATCTTTTATGTACTGAACGACATACCACATCCACCCATGAATGATCTGCCAACAAGACTCATTTCTCTTTTTGCTCTTATTTCCATTCTTTGACCTGTCTTTGTTGCTCCTATTTCTAACCGCCTCATTTTGGTCGTCCTAGTTTACATCTTCAGTAAGAAGGCAAAAGAGTCAATTCACAGTACAAGGGTCACGTGCTTGATTTATTGACTTGTAGATATCCCAGCATATAGCCATTGCTGTACTTAATCAACTATAAGTTTACGGTTTTAGTTTAGGATACTTAAAAGATTATTGTGGGTTTGTTGAGATTTATTAGTTGTTGTTCAAATTCTGAGCCCTACCAGCTAAACAATGAGTGTGTTTTCTTCAAAAAAAAAAAAAAAAAAAACTAAACAATGAGTGCAATTGCAAATTGTCAAAGATGAATATTAATTAGAATAAGTTTGTTTATCTAGGGAAAAGTTAACACTGAACATGCAATCAATCTTTTGATTCATGCTATCGCAATAGTTATACCACCTCATCTACATGCTTTCCTCGTTAAGTAGTTTAAAAGTTGCTTCTTCATTGTAGATTAAACCTTGTAATCAATAATGTTGGTCTCCTTTGTTACCTACTTGTCTCTGCCAAAGACTCATGGAAGCACCTTTATTAACCATCCTCTGTTTACGTATCACCTTTAGAGGGACAAACCATCATAAAGCTATGCTGATCTTGTTTTGAAGCCTTTTTTTTATTTTAATTTCATCAATATATGCTTCATGGTTGTCCCCATTTGCTGGGATAAGACATTGTTTTCACTAATTAATTCACTGTTGGTTGTTTTCTCATCTCTGCAAATTTTTCTGATTCTTGTTTGTTATTACGTATTTTCCATCCACCATTACATTTACTGTGTTTGGTTTCTCTTCCTTAGGCGTCCTACTCTATTTATCCCTTGATATGAATCGTGATAATTCATCTACTCTGCCTCACTATTTCACATCAAAATAGGAAATTCATGCATCTAGTTATACGATTCATTAAATTTTCTTTTTCTTCAGGAACTTGAGCTCTAACTCTTTAAGAGGAAATTTGCCTTTGGGGATGGGTCAAAAATCTCTTGTGAGACTGTAAGTAGATTTCTTCTCATTTTTACATTAATTTTACATTGGCTTATCCCGCCTTTGACTAAGATCACTTTATTTAAATTGTTATTATTAACCTGTACATACTAGGTGGGCATCTACTTGAGGACACTTACTGTGTCGAACTTTCACTGTTTGAAAGAATGTCATGTTTGATGTGATAGAACTCCTATGTACATGCCAAAAACAAGCTTGGTGCTGACCTAGTCTTGCAGTTCTTTAACAGCAATACCAATGGATATAAACTTCGTTCTTTATCAGATATTTTATTTCGTTTTTCCATCTTAGCCAGTAACACTACTACTCAAGTATGCACATCAACTTCAACTTCCCTTGAATAACGCTTACCCAACAAAGGAAAATAAAGAATCCAACTTCTTCTATTATAAGCGAATGAGATTAAATTGCTGTTATTGACCACAAGTCACCTGGTATTACAGACATAACAAATATATTGCAACAATTTTCCCCCCACTAGCCCTCCAGTATGAAATCATTAGTTTTAGTCAGTTTCGACTTTATTCTGAGACTTACAACATCACTGAGATCTTTAACAATATTACTGAGATATATTCCTTTTTTCCTTAAAAAATTACAGTGTTGCAATCAATTGAGATCTTGTTGTGTGGCATGCAGTGATTTGAAAGTCCATGTTTGATAGATGCTTTTTATGATTTCTGATTCATGCTGTTGTTCTGAAATTTTTTTCTTTTGTTACATCCAGTGATTTATCGAATAATCAATTATCAGGGGCAATTCCGGACAGCTTGGGCTCTTCAAGTCTGCAGCTCGCGTATGTGCACTAATTGATAATGATTTCAATTATATAATCCTAAAGTCCAGTCTTTCATTCTGTTTTTTCTATTTGATAATTAGTTTTCTTTAAAAAAGAAATTTGATCCGTGGGCTGATCAGAGCAGAGGATTATTGTTAGCAGGAGATTGTATCTTTTGAGCTTTTAACTATATAGATTAGAGTTTAGCAAGGTCCCGAATCAATGCAATTGTTCTAGCCTATGAAAATTTTGTTATCTAGCAGAACATTTGCAAACCTTTCACAATTAGTTTTAAGAATGTAATTGTCAACTCTTGGTTGTAGCTTCTAGGTGTTTTAAAGATATTTTCCAGATTGGTATCCTACATCTGGAGTGAACTATTTATGGTTAAATAATCTCTTTATGATGGCTTTGGAACATCATATTTGGTCAATAACGCATGGCTGCATTGCAGTGTTATATTGTAGCATAATATTTGCATGCAACTATTTCAAATATTTTGTGTGCATTTCTCACTTTATTTACTTGAAAATGAAAATTCCATGTACTTGTATAATTTTTTATGTTGACCGTCATAAAAAAGTGTAACTCGCCATGCGACTGAATTCCATCCAAAGAATCATGATATTGCCAACATCCTTATATTACATCTTTCCATCTATTTCAGGCTATTAAACAATAATGAATTGGAGGGACAAGTGCCTGAAAAACTATACTCAGTTGGAGTGCATGGTGGAGTTATTGAGTATGTTATCAACTTTATGGCCCCTCGTCTTTCTTTGAACTAGATAATAATAATAAAGATATGCCGAAAGACTGCTTCTATTCTTTGTTGGAAGACTTTGGTGTACATTATTCATTTACATTGTTCCCTTTTGGTGCTTAAATGCTGAAAACATTCCCTCTTTTTTGGAGCACTAATTTAAGGATTGATGTGTTTTTTACATTTGATTCACAATTCAAGTATCCTTTTATTTTTTCCATTGAGTTACAAATATATTTATTGTCAAATGTAGCTAACTCTAGTGTTGGAGGGTATGCCTCTATTTTTGTCAATATTTTTTGTTAGTTGTTTTTCAACTAACCTGAAAGTCCTGATTCTATTGGGTTACAAAGAATACATGTAGTTGAATATTTGGTCTTTGGGGGTAATCAGGTGGGACCTGCATCATAAAAAAAGGAAAAGAAAAGAAAGGAAAAGGAACTTTGTTTATGGAATTTATATCATAAAATATTTGCACCAATCTAACTGTTTTATAGAGATGGATGCTTGAATCTGTTTTGAGATTACTTACTAGCATATGGATGTAATTTGTTATGTTAAGAGTAAACTGTTTGCTTGGATGGTTGAGGTTTGTGTACCTTACTACCTTCAAGTAGGCACTGAATAGGACATTCCCAAATCTTACCCAGAAAAAAGTGGGCATTGAAGATTAATCAAGTTATTTTTGCATTCGTGAAGACACCAGTCAATATTCTTGGTGTTTCTTAATTACCTTAAGACGCTTTCCATCATCTTTGTCATTTTTCCTTATCCTCTTGTTGTGCTCTTTGACATCTTTTACAGTCTTTCAAGTAACAGAGGCCTATGTGGTGTCCCTACAATGCCTGCTTGTCCTTTCTTTTGGGAGAATAAAAGCATATCTACTGGTGGAAAAGTTGCTATAGGTCTATCATGTGTAGTTGTTCTCATCTTGGTAGTTTTGATGGTATACATATGCTGCATAAGGAGGGGAAGGAATGACTACGACTTTGCCCTTCCACAGGATTTGACTTGTAAGTAATTCGTTCTTTCATAGTATATTTTCTATACCTGAATATGCCCTCCCACTGAACCCAAGTTTTCTTGCTCCATTATAATGATATTATATAATATATCACATCTTTAGTTTTTCTGTAGATAAGTTCTTGCATTATTTTAATTTGTGATCACGATAACTGTTGGATAATATATAGAAAATGAAATACTATAAATATTTGAATCATTTTATACCAGAATGGGATTTGGAGATGTTGATTCATATTTTTATACAATGCGAAATGACTTATTTTGTAGGGGTGCAATTGCAATCCACAATTCATGCACTTTTAGGTGCAATCTTATATGTGATTCTCTCGGTCATTTCACATGAAGTAGTTTTGTTTCGGTTAGTTGTGCTTATTTATTAATTTAAACATGAAAGAAGCACTGAATAAAATTGCCTTATGTGATTAATATAGAATGTATTGTTTTCAAACTTTGGTACCGTGTTATTGAACCACAGTGTAAATATTATAACCCGCCCAAGTGGGTATAAGGAGCATTGAGAATTGTACTGTTGTAGATGTAGGAGAATAATAGGTGACAGAAAGAGGAGGAAGCAGTGAGAAATAAGAGTGGACGTAAGAGATGATGGAGAAATTGGCATTCATGCAGCAAAGAAATATGTGCAGTACTTGAAGATTTTGTTAGGGAAACTACTAAGCTAAAGTGTTGGCAAGTTTTTTGGAATTCTCATTTAATCATTTTTTTTGCATGACAGTGTGAATAAAAATAACCATTAAAGCAGAGGTAAACATCACATTCTGTCATTTCTGTTTGGTCTTTTCACTCAAAGTTAGACAGGTGTCATGGTATGCATGTCTCACCTATTGAAATTGTGTATATGTTTTTTTTTTTGAAAATGGAAATTGTGTATAATGTTAACTGGTTGGCCTTTCCCTTGTGGGTTGAATCTGTGGCTCTCTTACGTGAACCAAATAGCCTTCATAGATCTCTGACTTAAATCAAATATGATGTTTGAATACTTCATATGTCTCAGATTATCCATTAGTTCTGTTATTCATTTCTGCTGACCATTCAGCAATTGGATCTTTTCAGCAATTGCAGCAAAACGGAATCGGTACCAGAGGCAGAAATCATTGATGCTTCTAGAACTAGAGACGCAACACACCAATGGGTTTCCAGCTACCATGAGTCCTCTTTAATGGTCTCTAGGAAATATGTTGAACAGAACAAAGTCTTGATATGAGAAACATCGCAAAGTAGTTGCAATGCGCATGAAGATTTCCTCCAGTGACAGGAGAGACAGCCCGATCAGTCAGAGAGGTCGGATGACATCCAGTCAAGGAATTTTGCACACCAATGTCATCGAAGTTTGTTGTACAGTGCCTGCCATTCATGTATAAATATTGGCTCTTTAATAACTGGGAATGGCCAATTTTTATCTACAAGCTTGTACATCTAATTTGCTGTATGTTGGATTCTATGTTGGAAGTATGATTTGAATGAAGTAATGGGTCATCTTAGTTTCAGACAATTGTTTCTGTTGAAATTAGTTAACCCCTCGTTTTGAATGTACATAAGCATAGAATAGTATTCCAGGGTAGATAGAGATAGATATGGAAGAACATGTCAGCCTTGGCCAGTTCCAGCCTCTGCAATAATAGATAATAAGTCATTGTCTCCTGCTTATGGTTTCCTGTGTGCCACGCTGAGGAATCTATGCAAATAATATATTCTCATCTTTCTACTTTATATAATTTGATTTTCAGCTTTTATGATTGTATGGTAACCGTTTGTAGCGATAGTTTAACTGTTCTGATTTTTTAAAAATATATATATATATACACTCTTATAATAAAGTATATATTAAATATATAACTAAATAAAACAATACATATTTTAATTTTCTGAAAAATAGGAAAATTAACGGTGCATACACTGCATATAATATTGAATGCATCAACGCTATTTTTAAATAATCACATAAACCATACATTAGATCGATGTTAAAATTGCATTGAACACATGTTTAGATAGTTAAATTTTTTTGTTTTTACATTAAACCATATTGAGCTTTGTTGCACAATTTTTGATATATACTTAAAAAAAAAATCAAAATATGTGTGGATTAATTATATCAAAACTCATTTCCAATTTTCCATATCTCCACCAATCTCAACTTTTAAAATTTTTATTTTCACAAACGTCTATGGCTGTTTATTTGCTGTTTTTTTAACTGCTATAAAAAAAGCATGTCCACATGACCATATCTTACCCCAAAAAATTTTCAAATATACTTTTATAATTTATAATCCATAATATCTAAATCTAAACAACAGGAACACATGACATTTCATTGAAAAATGATATATGGGTGCATCCAGTGCCATTCGCAACTCTCACTGATTTTATTTTACATATTGTTATAAAAAGTGATATATACTCTAAGATGCATAGATGGTTGGAGATTGTTTTTAGATTGCAGATGAGACTATAAAATTTATTAGATTAGTTTGACAAAAAAATTAAGACTTTAATAATAAATTGTCTTAATTTTATATGATAAAAAAATCTATCAATATTATGTATATTTTTATATTTATTAAAATTATAACAAAAAAGTGTGAATGAAAATTATTTCAGCATTTTTAGATGGAATAAAAAGTTTTTATTTTTATTTTTATTTTTAAATCAAGACAACTATTTTTATTTTACCTTAATTATTTTTCATATAAAATAAGATAACACCTATTAAGTGCACATGCGCGCAATTATCATCATCATAGTAATGATGAAGGGCTTGTTCTTCTAGATTGAAGTCAACGACCGCTCTTCGAAAGCCCCTTCTCTTCCCAAACACACGACTTCCAAACTCAAATCATCAATGGCGGCAGAGAAGACAAAATCCCTTCTTTTATCCTCTCTGCTCTTCCTCCTCTCCATC
The DNA here is from genome assembly GCA_030737845.1 of Acorus calamus. NCBI lineage: Eukaryota > Viridiplantae > Streptophyta > Magnoliopsida > Acorales > Acoraceae > Acorus > Acorus calamus. The sequence continues at coordinate 5,042,788 of CM060871.1, read as the reverse complement.
TCCATGTCCATCTCCCCCTCCTCCTCCTCCCGCCCCCTTTCCCCTTCAAAAACACCCAACCCCTCCGAACCCAAGAAGACCTCCGCAACCCTGCCCGTCACCCTCGCAGACCACCACCCCTCCCTCTCGATCGAAGACATCCTCGCCCGCGACGAGGCCCGCGTCAGGTACCTCCAGTCCCGCGCCAGCTTCGATCGCTTCGGCGTCGACTCGTCCGACCTGATCCCCCTCCCCGTCGAGGACAAGCCGATCCATACCGAATCGGCGTCGACGACAACCCGTTCTCAGGTCTCTCTCTCTCTCTCTCTCTCTCTCTCCTCTTGTTCTGTTGTGTATTCGTTTGTTTTCTAGGGTTTTCGTGTTTTTGTTATCTATCGTTAGGAGCTCAGGAAGTCGGGTCCTTTTTTTTACATGGATATTTGTATTTGAGTGTAGATGATGATGATTTTAAGAAATGAAATGATTTTCAATGATTTTTTCCCCCTAAATCGTCATTGATGTTGTCTCAATTGTTCATTATTGACCTCAAAATATCGCACATATGCTCTGATCTGCAGAGTGTAGGAATAGAATTCTAGTTCTAGTCAGCATAGATTCTGTGGTGTTTATAATTGTGAGATGTCAAATGTATTGGTCCTTTGATGTTCTTTTTTTAATGGAAATAGCTGTATTTGGGAATAAGGTTTATGAAGTGGTGAATCTTCGGAGGATCGGATTTGGAATGAGTTAATTAGGAAAGTTCTGTTATCAACCATTAGAGTTATACATCCAAGCCCCAAACATTAAAACATACATTTAGGGTGTGTTTGTGCACGATGGAAAGTGAAGGAAAGTGAGGGAAAGTAAAATTTTTTCCTTTGGCCATTTAAAAAGCTAGCATTTGTGTCAAACAAGGAAATAAAAAAAAATTCCATCACTTTTCCTCTCATATTTTGTCTTACTAGAAAAGGTGGGAAAAACTTTTACTTTTCTCATGGGTGAGAATTTAAGAGAAACTGATGGAAAATTTTTCCACTATATGCACAAACACCATGAAAGTTGGTCAAAGAGAAATTTTTTTACTTTCTACCACTTTCCCTTTAACCCAAATTTCCTCACTTTCTTTCATTTTCCCTTCAAATTTGTGCAGAGACACACCCTTAGGAGGCTTACGAAGATGAATGATATAGTAGGTTGATATCAAAGATAACAACATTATTACAGATATGATTTTTACCTAGCATTTATGGTTTATGAATTATATGGCCGATCACACTATGATGTGTAAAAGAAAGGTTTGAGTTGAATGGAGCCGTTTAGGTCTTTCGTCTTTGTATAAGTGTTATCTTTCTTAAATAACATCGTGAGCTTGTGCATCATACTCTTATGTAAAAGAAAGTTAGTGCTGAATATCATTTAGGTCTTTGTATAAGTTTTTCTCTCTAAAACATCATGAGCTTGTACTTGTGAGAGTGGTTGGACTCAATGTTTTAGACATTGATATAATCAATATATCGATTTCGGGTTCAATTGCTATATCGATATATCGATTGGCTTTGTTTCTTTTTTAAAACCTTCTCTCCTCTTATATGTCGACAACCGACCTCCTCTCCTATTATACAAACCCCAAAGACAATCGACCTTCTCTCCTTTTATATAAACCCCAAAGACAACCGACCTTCTCTCCTCTTATATAAACCCCAAAGACAACCAACCTTCTCTCCTCTTATATTAACCCTGACTCAACATAATTTACAAATCCAAAAAACCCAACACAGATAACAGGCCCAAAAAGAAAAAAAAAATGAGAGAGAGAGAGAGAGAGAGGTTCCATACATGAGCAATAGATGGAGTTCCAAGTCCCAACCTTTGCGAAGAGAAGAAGCAAAGAAGGCAATCCCCTACCGAGAAGGGGCCTGCTTCGGTTTCAGGGAGCCTTTCAAGATCCTCCTCGACAGCACCTTCGTCCACCACCTCATCCTCCACGCCCTCCTTCCTCTCGACCGCCCACTCTCCTCCCTCCTCTCATCCCACCGTGTCACCCTCTTCACCACCGCATGCGTCTGCAAGGAGCTCAAGAGCCTCGGCCACGCTCATGTCCAAACCCTCCGCTTGTGCGAGGGTCTAAAGACGGCCAGGTGCGTTCACCAGGATCACAGGGTGGATGGCTCCAGCTGCATTGCTTCCATACGATATATTAGTGCTGATGTCATCATGACGTCAGCGGACTTTCGATGTAATCTCGTGAAATACCCGATATTTCGCGATTAACTGTTTGAAAATGATATATCGACCGATATATCAATATATCGAACACTATTTAAAACTACGGTTGAACTTTGGATCCTTTTTCTGTTATACTTGAACCCTTTGTAGTTATGAAAGTGTCGTGACTGGTGTCTGATTGCTTGTTTATTCAACCAAAAAACTCCCGTCTCTAATATGCAAATTTTCTCATCTATATTATGTTTTCAATCCTTCAGGAAGCAGAATCAGTGTCCATATATTTTTAAATTAGCTTTTTTTCCAGAGGATAGTTTCTCATTTCTTTTTTCTCTCTCTCAAAAAAAAAAAAGATTCTCGTTTCTTTTGAACCAGATGGCCCAGCATGCAGCTTGTGGTAAAATGGCAATGAATTTGCCCTTCTTGTTTCTATCTCCTTTTCTCCTCTGCTTTTTTACCATCTTAGGCTGAAATGATTACCCCGGGCTCTACTTAGACATTCCTAGAATCTTCTTCTAAATGGGAATTCTGGCTGCTTGGATCCCGGCTGCTTGGAAGATTCAACTGGAACTTGCACCATGTTCTTTGTTGAGTATTTAAGTTTAAATCCTCACCTGAACCAAATCTACTTGCTGACAATTTTTTCATAAGGCAACTCGATATCAAAATGAGTTTTTTAGAGGTAAGAGAGATGTAGAAATGTCTGCCATTAACCTATTTTAAAATGGGAAGACATTTGGTAGAGTTCCAAAAGATGGTTCTTATGACTGAACAAGATAGAGAGCTGGAAGTTTGAAGGTAGGTGCCAAATGAGTCAAATTCAAAAAGAATGTCAGAAGCCATGTATTTAGAAGTAATGAAAGCTAATAGGTGCCAGGTTTGCAGGCCAATTTCTGAACTTATGATTGCTGGGCAAGTTTGTATAGAGTACTAGTATGGTGGTGGATTGGTGTTGTTAGCCTGCTGAAAGTTTTGGGTATGTTTTTTTATAGGCATGAAATGGATATGATCTTGGTACTATGAGAGATTCTCTGTTGATGTGTTGTTTTGATCTGTGAGCCCGTATGCTGGTTATTCCATTGCTGATATGAAAGCGATATCTTTATATCCATTTTAGGTGGATGAAAATTGCTCGGTATTACAGTGAAGTGGCATAAGGTCAATAAAAAGTAAAGTGATGGTAGCACAAGATGGAGAATGAATGTGAGATAATGAGAAACTGCCATAAATGGTGGTGAAGTAATAATGGTTATATGAGGTGGAGGTGTATACAAGCAGGAGATGAAGAGTAGAGACACAGTAAAAGCATCAATGAGTTTTATAGCACAGTGAATTATTAAAATAGTAAAAACCTGTGTCATATTACTCTCCTTTTGGGTCTCAGCCAAGCTAACATAATTTTGTTCCATTTCTCTCTCCAAGAAGTATTTCAGAAACAATTAAAAAGAGAAACTCAACAAAACTCATTTTAATTAAATGTCCATTTGGATGTGGTGATTCCTATAATTATGCATTTCAAAATCTGGTTTATTTACAACGAAAAAGCGTATGCAGAATGTGTGTTTGGATCCGTGTTTAGCTTATATGGTCTCTAAAACGAAGATCCAAATGGGGCCTTAGTCTACTTTTTGTTTTTTGGGTTTGACCTCCTTGATTATTATTATTTATTATTATCATGATCATCATAGGAAGATAATCAAATGATGGACCTGAGTCTCTCTTTCCTAATAAAAAAATGAAAAGTTGAGTGAGAATAGCTCTTTAAATTGCATTTTGCCCTCGTGGTTGTCTACCAAATTCATGGGATAAATGTATGGGCTGTTTATTTTCCTTTACCATTGAACTGTCCCTAGTCTAGTGTCTTTTTGGGTGTCTGTTACCAGCACACATGCAAAATGTACTGGAAACATCTTGAACCAGTACTGCTACTTGTGCCATATGATATTGAATGTGGACTTGAATAGGTTTTTAGGTATGGCAGAAGACACACAGTTATCATCCATGTGAAGATGTTTGAAACTAATAAAAGTAGTAGTTGCTGGGGAATACATCAGCTCAACAACTCATATGAGATACTTACCTATGGATACCAATCTGTTTTTTTTTTTTTTTTCTGTGCCTGATTATTAGAACACTTGATTAACATTTTGGTGGGTGAATCAGGAATTGAATGCCAGAATAGTGGATAATGGAAGTTCACCTAATGGAGCATTTCATGAATAGAATGGAGTGAAACCTCACGCTTTATGGCATCGAATATGCGGTAAATAAGGTTTGGACGGCTTGTTGGCAGCAAATAAAGGCATTACAATGGAAGTTGCAGGTTTGAATATTATTAGTTTGTTTTTCCAACCTTCTTTACATCTCAGTTTCATTTCAAGTTGGGCATTGATGGCCTGTAGCTTACATCTAAGTTTCACCTATCAATTGTTTCAGTTGTAAGTAGCTAAATTATATTGTGGCAGAATTTCTGTAATATATTTTAACAGAACAAAAGTGCTAAGTTTAGAATAAATAAAATTCCTCTCTTGGTGTTCGTGTAATGATGTGGCCATCCAGTTATTCCTGCTTTTGGTTCGTCAAAGGTATATCTGAATAATTTTATAATTGTATTCACAGTAAATAGCAGTGGTGTAGTACAGATTTATAATTCAGTTATCTTATGTGATTTAATAAAAACAAAATCAGACTGCATGTGACATTATTATAAATAAGAAAAAACCACCATCACTCTTTGCCCAAACATGAAGTTCCAAAATATGCAACATTAATTGTTTTTTTTTCTCATATATTATTTCTTCAATTATTTTTCTTCTGAAACATTTTCTCAATTGCAAGGTGCAACTCAAGCAAATTGGATTAGATTGGAATTCCCTCCTAGGGTTGGAGGAAGTCAACCCAACATACCCAAGAAGATAAATCCGAACCCAACCTCTCATGTTTAGTTTAGGTTTACGCTGAGTTGAGATTGATTAAAAATGGTGTTAATTTTAAACAATTTGAACTTAGTAACAGTTGGCATCGTGAAGAGATGGAGAGATAATAGACAAAAGAGATAGAGAATTAAATTATTATGAAATTTATGACTATTCTAGAATAAAAAAAGATAAAATGATTTTTTGTTTGGTTGTGTTTTGAATTATTTCTATTGGGAAACATAATAATAAAGTTTTTGTTATTTGAAAACAATGTGAATAAGATATGAATAATGATTTAAAAAATGTGAATAAATGTTGACGGTTGATTTATAAGAGATGATAATTGATTTAACAGTGAGTCCATATATTCTTTTGAGTTGAATAGAATAATTTAATTTCAAGGGTTGGTTGGAATCCATATATTATTCTATACTAGTTAATTCTCACATACAGATTCTTATTTATTCTAGCATTTCAAACACCATTTTGAGGCTATTCTGACTAATTTTCATTTATTCTGGCCTTATTTTTGAACCAAACGGAAGCAAAAATGATACATTATTAGGATAAAAATATAATAGACAATTAAAATTAAGTAGAACATTTAACTTTCTTAATCACTACATCATATTCAAGTTGAGTTCGGGTGATTCGATCCTTCAATCCAGATCCAACTTGAATAAAGAAAAACTAAACCCAACCCGAATCCATCCAAAAGTCTAGGTTGACCCACCAGCCTATTGGTAGACAGTAAGTACTGGTCCAGTGATTTCTCATATATGCTGTGCTGAATTTCCCATATATTCAAATAATAGAATACTGTGATTGTTACATATCATCAAAACTGTATTGATCTTCATCATCAAAGAACTTGATCTGTCACGATCTAAATATATGTAAGACTCCATCTGCATTTATTAATTTTTTTTTAATAAAGAGTTTACATGAGATTTATTTGTAGACTAAAATAATTAATTTGGACAGATACAAATCTCAACATAGGGCATAGTGACTAAATCTTTCTGTTGACATTTAATCTTATCCATTATAAATGAGTTAAACTCTTTATTCCTAATAATATCCACATCCCTCTTGTTTATTATGAAAATCCATATAACTCAATGAAAGTTTTATTGATTAAGTAAAAAAAAACTCTAAGTTAAATTACCGTAGAATATTCCTGGAATACTCAACGTCACCCCAAAAATATATATTCATAGAACTTCCTGAAACATTGCAAATATATATATTGACCATTTATTTTTCTGAATATTCATATAACCCTGAAATTATGAGCTTAATTCATATCACCCCCTACCATTATCCAGTTAAAACTTATGTGTGTTTAACCTAGCAATATACAATAATTTATTTTTAACACATTGAAGAAGAAATATAGCAGGATATTTTTTTGATGGAGGGTATTTTGGTCATTTAGAGGGATCATATTGATTTTTTCTCAATTCGCATGAAGTTATTTGGATAAACACATTTGCAACACATTTTTATGGATATAATATACTCAGAATATTTTTTTAAATTTAACAGAAAACTAACTTAGGGATCTAAATCTTTATCCATGAAAAAATATGATGGTTATATAAATAATAAAAAATGAGGGATCAATATGGATATTCACATACTTTCAATGGGATTATATGCATTGTTCTCTTTAGTGTGAGTGAAATTGAGAAAGGTAAAAATATAATTTAACAATACGTGATTAAGTTAACCATACCGCAATTTCAAAATATTAACATGAAGGGGGCATATCAATGTAACCCAAACAATTAGGGGTTGTTTGGATTTATAAAAAAGAAAGAGGAGGTCCACATGAATGAATATAAGTACATTTTCAGGGGCTATATGCATTTTTCCCTTCATTATTTGCATAAATGAAATGATCATGCTTTCTCTGTTTGGTTAACTTGTCATCCCCCACCAAAACTTGAACTCAATTTTATGAAACAGAGCACAAAACAAGCAAGGATTGTGAACCGACATGGAATTATGGAATCCATATACGTGACGTGACGCCGATGTGACATGTTATGTATGCTAGTATCACGTAAAAATAAAGCTTCCTTCTCATGTGTGTCAGACCATTATTTTTCATCAATCAAATTGTTATATGGTCCAATTATACTCTCCTGTCCCTAGAACATCCGAGATGGTTGTGACAACCGGAATAAGAGTGAGGATTTCTTAGAATAAAGTGGAATAATTAATTTTGATTGTTTGGGAGGGTTGGATATCCTAGGATAATCTATCTTTTGATAACTTGTCATAAAAGTGGATAGTAATTTTATGAAGTAAGTGGAATTAAAGTTGTTCCATGTTATTCTATCTAAAGAATATGTGAGTTCATTATCAAATCAACTGTCATCACCTCTCATAAATCATCTGTCAAATTAATTATCATTATTTTTCACCTTTTATAAATTCTTATCAACATTTTATCTAAATAACAAAAACTTTAATTATTATTATGTTTTCAATGAAAATAATTCAAACATAACCAAACATAAAATCACTTATTACACTACTATACTCACTTATGTTGGTATAATTGTATATCCTAGAATAAATTTAATTATGTATCCAAATATCGAAATATAGGCTAAGTTATTACTCCTGATAATTGAATCACACATAATATGTAATCCGAATTATTTTTGAGCGTCCCCCTGTTGATCTCAACCTTTTAAGAAAGCTAACAGTTCAAAAGTTAAAAACAGGTTTTTAGTTATGAAGTTTTTTTTTAGGAAATTTAACATATGTATTTTTTTTATCTGAATTTTATATACTGTTTTAGGTTAAAAAAATGTTTTTTTTAAAGTGGAAATTAATTCTAAGTATTTTAAAATACTTATTTTAGGTTTTTCAACTTTCTTTAGCTTACCAAAATGCTTTCATGTTCACGGTATAGGTCATTTTGTTTAACCTCTCTTGCATCTGCAAGTTAGGAGGCGTTTGGATGTAGGTTTGAGAATTAATTTTTTCTAAAAAATTGAGTTTACATGAAGCTGTTTTTCAACAGTTTAGGAAAAAACTAGCTTTTTAACACTTATTTTATAAAAATATAATGTATCTGTAATTTTTAATTAAGTTGTAGCTTTTTTTCCTGTTTGGGAACAGTTTGAAGAAATCAGATTCCTACAAACCCACTTTCGAACACCCCTTAGTAAACAATGTGCTAGGGATGATTAACAATGTACAAGATTTAACAGTGTACATAAAATGTATGGCAATGTATTGGTGATGGAAAACAATGTATGAGCTAATAAAGTATATAGAGTGCATAACGATGTATAAGTTAATAATATATACAAAGTGTACAACAATGTACAATTGATATTTCATGGAATAATTAATTGAAAAGGCAGAAAAACCTAAAAAAACATAATCACTACCCCATAGATGTTTTGATCTGTTCAAAAAATTGAAGAACCTAAGCCCCCATTTGGATACAGAATATGATTTATTATTGGGTATACAATTATTCCGGCATAAGTGAGTAAAAATAAAGATAAAGTGATTTTATGATTGATTGTGTTTTGAATTATTCTCATTGAAAAACGTAATAATAATTTTTTGTTGTTTGGGTAATATGTGAATAAAGTATGGATAATGATTTATAAAATGTAAAAAAATAGTGATAGAATTGATTTGACGTGTGATTTATGACAGTTGATTTGACAGTGTGTCACGTATTCTTTGGGTGGAATAACCTAGGATAACTTTAAGGGGGCGTTTGGGTAGAGGGATATGGGAAGAATAGGTGGGAATAAAGGAGAATAACAAAAAAAATGTGTTTGGGTAGAGAGAATAAGGGGGTGTAGCTATGCAAAATTAGGAGAGAATAAACTGGTATTTGTATTCCAAGTCTTTCCATGGAATTGTGTTATTCCTTCACTGGTATAAAGGGATACACCTATCAAATCACATATTACCACCTCTTATACATCAATGAGCCAACATGTCAAATCAATTTTTTACACCTTATTCACATCTTATTCTTCATCAACCAAATACTCCAACTTTTATTATTACGTTTCCCAATGAGAATAACTATAACAACCAAACACAAAATCTCTTATTCCATTGATAATGTCAACAATTCCTGGAATAGGTATAAACCGCAGAATATTTTATGTCTCTATCCAAACGGGCTCTAATTCCAAGGGTTGGTTGGAATTCATATACCACTTTATATCAGTTTATTATGTATAAGATATCCCATGGTATATACTAGGCATCCAAACAAGAAAAAATGGCTATTCTACCTAATTCTCAGTTAGTTCAGGGGTTATTCTCGAAACAAACTGGGGCTAAAAAAACAAGTGGTTGATAAAATACTTGGAATTAATTTTTTCATTTTTCAAACTCATTTTCAAATACTATATTTCTTGAAAACTAACATATCTAAATTTGACTTGAAGTTTATGTTTATATATAAATAAAAGTTTTATCATATAAAAGAAATTTTAATCGACATATTTGGACAACCATCATCGGTTGATCATTTAATACTTTATTATATATATCTCCAAAATTGGTCATTTTTTAATTTTTGTTTCTCATGAATCTCATATTCACCTAATGAAGCTTAAAACGTAACTGTCAAGTATGAACATCTCATTTTTGTTTATTGAGACTGACTTTAGTGTATATCATTATAATATATATCAGCCACTGTTAGCCATCATCAACATCGATCTATTTAATATTCCAGCTAATTAAACTGCCAAGCACAATCTTTAATAATTGTTTATGTTGAATAGAGATCACAGATATCACAAGATCTTATGACATCATGCATCTGCTGAACCAAGTGAGGGTTTAATATAAAAAGCAAAATGTTATTGGTATTTGGATCCGTGTTTTGAAACAATTATGTGTTACAAGATATTTAAAAAAAGTTAAACACAGATCCAAACACATACCCTGTATTTGCTTCCTAAACTTATACATCTGTTTGTATCTAAAAAAAGTGTTTGAAAAACTATGTACATTTTTTAAATATCGAATTTGAAACACAACATTATAAATAAGGGTAGTAAGCGAGTCGAGTTGTAACATGTTCAAGCTTGACTCAGACTTGACTCGGTTTATGATCGAACTTAATTATATTTTGTGTTCAACTCGATTCATTTGACTTGTGAAAAACTCGATTAAAGCTCGGCTAAGCTCGTTCTTCAGTGCAAACTTGAGCTTGGGCTCATTTAACTTTAAAAAAGCTCGTTTAATAATTAAAACATGCAAAAAATAGATAAGATGTTAAAAATAGACAACCATATTAAAAGTCATCACTAATTAACAATCATGTTCGAAACGAGCTCATATAGACTCGGGTTCAGCTCATTTACAACCAAACTTTAAAAATTGTTTAAGTTTGACTCGTTTATCCAATCGAACAAGTTCGAACGAGTTTCAACCGAGTTGAACCCGAGCCCGTTGACTCATTTACCACCTCTAATTATAAGAATTACTTATTTCAATCACAGATAAGTGGGGACTTTAGTTTTCCTTTTTTTTTTTTTCAAATATATACATGTACGGTATCACAAAAAAGTGAATACATTTCTAATGTATTGAATACATATATTTTCCTAATATAAAGTACAATTACGTAATAAAGTAAAAAATATATATTTTAAATCTCATATATATATATATATACGCGAGTGATAATATATATATATATACACACGTTTACACACGTTTATTCATATATAATTATCGTCTAATAAATATATATATATATATTTATTAGACGATAATTATATATGAATAAACGTGTGTAATACGTCCCAGGAAAAAAAGGGAGAATATAATATCAGAGGCTAAACTAATGCATGCATGTGATAGGACAGTGAAAAACATCATACGAGTCCCATGACTTCTTTTCTCAGATCCAAACTATTTGGACTGTGAGACCATCTTGACATATCAACTGCGCCAATTAAGTAACATCATCATCTTTGATTGAAAGCATTTGTTATTCTCTATCTAATTCTGGGGCCCAACATAGTTTTATAAAAAATTAACCGATTGAATATACCGATTGAATATATATAATATGTATTCAAAGGTCCTTGTCAAACAGTCACGACCAGAGCAATAACCGGGTGAAAGTAGGAATACATTGAATCTAATTATTTGGTTTATTTTTCATCAGTAAAAATTAGTCTTCATTTACACACGATGTGCGTATAATAAAAATAAAAAAAGAATAGTTTTAATACCAACGTCATAAGTTTTTTAAACTCATTTATATGTGATATAATATATCATGTTATATATACATAAATAATATCATAATTTTTTTAATAATTCTTATAAAGCTATAAATAAAAGAGATGTTACATTTGAAAATGAGTTTTTTTTTATATGTACACTTCAACTAACTATATATCGTCAAAATCCTCCATTTGAAACTCTAAAATGTAATTTTTTAGGGGCCTGTGTGCAAATTTTTTTTTGAGATTTGGTAAATATTATCCAACTTAGATACGCATATATAAATAGATATATTTTTGTTTCATCCTATATCAATATAAAACCAATAAAAGTGATGATCTGGCATGATAATACCATTTATTCTATGTATCTTTAAAAAATTTATGGAATTCAATTATGGGTAAAATCGAAAATAAAAATGTTACAAAGGAACGGATTTGAAAAATAAAACACTTTCGCTTAGTATAATAGATAGATAAACAACTAGTAAGAATATAAGATGTACCTGTTTTGATGTTTTTTTTTACTGCATGTGGTTTGTTCTGATTGTATTGTTATTTATAAATAGCACCTAATTATTCCATCGATGAACAATGAACTTTTAAATTTATCTAGATATAATGCTATATCTCATTTAAATATTAGGGTTGGCCCTAACCTTAGGCGGCCAGATGGTCATCCACTAAGGGCCATCTACAAAGGATCACTAATTCTTTTTAATATTATTTAAAAAAAAATAGGTAAATTTTATTTATTAATTTTTTATATATAAGTACTTCTTAATATAGAAATTCATTTGAGATCGCGTCTAGCAACTTGCATACAAGGGTGGTCATTCAGAAAATATCGTGATATTCTATCAATTTTTATTAAAGGTGCGTTTGGTTGTATGATTGTACAGTTTTTGCGATTGTAGGAAGCTACTTATGTAATCGTGCAACCAAACAGTTTTACTATAGCAGTTTTATGTAGACAGATTTCAGAGAAATGTACCAAAAACTATGATTTTCAGAAGCTAGGAGAGTGAGCTTCCTGCAATATCAGTGTTATAGATTCCTACATAATCACTTCTTTAATTATGCAATCAAACACACCTTAAGACTTGGACCCTTTGAGACTTGATATAGCAAAATTGTTAAAAAAATATATTTCTCTATCATCACTAAAATTTGATTGTTATACTTGGATAAACTATTATGAGTTCTGATGATAATAATTTTAAGAAGACTTAAATAACATATCCATATTTTATAAATCTCAAAAAACGCAAAAGACAAAAAAAAAAAAAAATGATGTGATTTAACCAAACATAAATTTGAATGTATTTTTTTTTTATATTAATCAACCAGAATTTTAATCCAATTCTTGAGGGAAAAATGCAAACCCCCCCCCCCCCCCAAAAGTGACCGATATTCAAAGAGACCCCTCAAATCTTAGTATATCTAGATAACCCCCTGATTTTTTTTTCTTAAATCCTAAAAACCTCCTACTGTTACTATTAATAACCTGTGGTTGGGTTAAATTAACCTAACATAGTGGAATGACCATCCTACCTCTCAAATAAATAATCCAATCGATTCCAAACCCTCACCCTTTCTTCTCTTCCATCCATCGTCCCCCCCACCCCCGGAATCGTCCCCACTGCTGGCCGAATTACCCTTGTTCTCTTTCATCCATTGTCTAAAATAAAACAATTTTGGAAAGAAACAAACAAGTGAAATGAAAAAAAACATAAAAAAGCTCGGATAATAGGATTGAATGAACAAATGAAAAGAATCATGTGAAGAAGATGGCTTATGTGTGAGGGGAGCTGAGATATCATTGCCAAAACGCTAAAGACGTTTGAATCCATGGTGGCATTTCTATAGCTTTCCCATCATGAAATTCACTTCATTACGGATCCAAATGAGCCCTTGATCAATGTTCTTGTATTTACAATCTTTCTTGTATTTACAATCTGTTTGTCGAGGGTGACGTGATGATGTAATTGGATCTTATGATAATTTTTTTACTATTAAATCATTTACAACTATAAAAATCAATAAACATTGATGAGTTTGACAACTTGCAAATTTAGAAATGATTCACATGAAGCCCTACATAAAAAAATATAATAGTCGCACTATAAAAGATGATGAAGTAATATCATCCACGGGACATTCTTTTGACTCCTGAAACGTCTTAAGATATTCTCGAGATACCCGTGAGTAATCTCGATTTGTTTTCTAACATAAAAGCCGAATTAATATAAGAAAAATGAGTGATGGAGGAAACCATGGAGGCCATGGAAAAAGTGTAGGGAGGCTAGGCTAGGGTGCTTATACATTCAGTCATTCATGCGGTCTTAATATAGTATACTTTCATTAATCAAGATGTACTGGGTTAGATCGGTATATACTAAGATGAAAAGCGATCATTTGACTATAAGTGTTTGGTTATTAAAATAAAGATCTATATTTCATTTGATAAGTTTTATATATTTCTCTTTAAAAAAACTTATCATGTTATTGGGTTTACCATTGACCTCATATTGTTCAGTAGGTGGATAACATCATGTTATTGTATCGAATTTAGTCAATTTACATTCACATGACTGCAAAATTGGAGAGCATTAATTAATAAGACATTATAAACCTCCCAACAATAATTTTTTCTCCTTCTTAACTATCTATTTAGGCCCTTTTGTGACAGTGGGGATAAATTTGCGTTCAGGAAAGCAGTGAGCGGTGGATAAATGTTGTTTTAAGAGCTTCTCAAACGTGAAAAATTAGTCTGTGAACGTTGTATAGGTTGTGTAAATGTAAACGTCAAAAATATGTTTGGATTTATAGTGACATTAGCTAATTCTCTGTAATAGAATCCATTCCACACGGATCCAAACATGACTTTAACTTTATTTTAAATCTCCACACAAATACAAATCAAGTCAAGAGAGTCATTTTCCACCAGCACATGTAACACCAAAAAAAATTAATTCTGTGCATCCTACCCCAAACAATTTCTCCTTTCATCAAACCAAAAAACCTCCCACACCTAACCTATTGATTATGAAATTGGTGTCCATTTATGAACTCTCACTCAAAGGACCACACACACACGCACAAACATCAACAGTCACGCCAAAGTCATACCTACCTACTTAAACAAAGAAATTGAGTTGTTAGTAGTGTTTTTTTTAACCTCCAACATACTCTTTTTATGTTTTTATAATTTATAATTAATTTGGTAACTTTGTCACGTAAATAAAATTCAACATTTTTCAAAATTTAGTTCTTGTTTAGTGGAAATTTTTTATTTGTATGAGATGTTAAGAAATGATCACAAGAATGAAAGATTTAATATTAATTATTTTTTGAGTGTTTTGACAAACAGAAAAGTGAGAATGAGGCCAAATTGACTCTTTAGAAAAAATAAGGGATAATGTATACTGCTTGAGTGACTAACCTTAAACAACTAATATTAATTTTAGGGTTGTGACACATTGCTCCTGTTACAATCTTGCATGTGGTTCCATGTACTTTGATAGCTGTCGGTGCGTTTGGTTGTGCGATTGCGCTGCGATTGCGATTACAGGAAGCTGCCTTTGCAATCGGGCAACCAAACAGTTTTGTAATCGCAGTTTTAAACTCAGCGATTGCAGGCAAATAATGCCCAAAAGCTGCGATTTAAAAAAGCTGAAAAAGTGAGCTTCCTGCAGAATCAAGTTTGCAATCGCAGATTCCTGCAGAATCAGTTTTACAATTGCGCAACCAAACGCACCCTAAATATATATTTTATGAAATTTTTTTATATTTTCTAAAAATGAATTTATACAATTCATTACCCTTGTTTGGTGAGGCATAATTGGAGAATACGAGGGGAATAAGAAAAAAATTGTTTGTTATGGAAGAATAAGCCCAATAACTATGCTTGGATAAACTATGAATAAGCCCGATGAATATTGTAGGGGATGTTAGACTTGCTTATCACTTTTATATATATCAATGAATTAAAAATATTATTCTACATCATTTTTAAAAAATTATCTTACCTATAACACTAACACATAAAAAAAACATGTCACATGTATCATAGGAGACACATCTTTCATATTTATTACCAAATACAAATGGGATATTAAACACACCTCTTATATTTATTACCAAATACAAAGGACTAGTTTGACAATAAGTTATTAAAGTTTTGATGATAAATTGTCCTAATTTTAGAAGATAAAAAAGTCCATTGTTGGATAAAAAGTGGAGATAAATACTATCCCAGCCTTTAGGTGGAACAAAATATCTTTATTTTCATTTTAAAATTGGAACAACTATACGCAATTTATCCCGATTTTTTTTACCAAACGTGGATAAATTGTCATCTGACTCACTTATCCCTATAATTACCCCTTATTCTACCACTTATCTTTTTACCAAACCAGCCTAAAGTGTATAATTATAATTTCAAAAATCATAAACTTTCATAAATATATTTTATCTACCATATATCTTCAATTTATACAATGTGAATTAAACAGTATATCACTTTGTAGTATAAAAAATAATCGGGATAAACTGTGGACAGTTGTGCTAATTCTGAAATGAAAATAGAGATATTTTTATTCTCCCTAAAAGTTGAGATAACATTTATCCCTACTTTTTATTTCAATTTTGACAAATATAAATATAAACAAAAATAATGGATTTTTTTACTTCTAAAATTAGAATAACTTAAAATTAATTAAAATACCCCCCCCCCCCCCCCCCCCCCCCCCCGGCGCTAAACTAACCCCTTGTAAAAAAAAAAAATAGTTAGTTTCAGAATTTACATTTTATAAGTTATTATTTAAAATAAAAGATACAAGAGGTCATTAGAATATACATAACAGCTCTAGTAAAATTATATATACATACATAATAAAAAAAAATAGCAATTTCATAATAATTTAGTCCTCCCCGAAAAATATAACGGTAAAAAAACACAACCCAGGCAAAACAAAACAAGACAAAAAAGCAGGTTCAAGCCCCATATTTTTACTCTCTTTATTACTTTCATCATTACTTTTCCACCCTTTCATCAACCTTTCCTCCTCCTCTCTTTAAAAGACAAACCCACCCACTCCACTCTCTCCCCCAACCCCAAAACCATCTCCAAAAACACCCCTCCCCCCCCTTCAACAATGGCGGAGGCCTTCAACAACCACCACCACCACCTCCCAAAACACCTCCTCGTGTTCTCTCTCCTCCTCCTTCTCCTCTCCCTCCTCCCCCTCTCCCTCTCCCGCTCCCTCCCCTCCCAAACCACCACTCTCTCCGTCTCCGAATCCCTCCTCAAAACCCAAACCCCATTGAATCCTCAACCCATTGCCACCACCACCCCCTCCTCCCCATTGTCTCTCCTCCTCCACTCACGCGACTCCCTCCACCAAACCCCCCACCCCGACTACGCCTCCCTCACCCTCTCCCGCCTCACCCGCGACTCCGCCCGCGTCCGCTCCCTCCAATCCCGCCTCTCCCTCTCCCTCCACCCGTCCAATCTCAAACCCCTCCTCGACCAAGACCTCACCCAGTCCGATTTAGAAGGACCCATCGTCTCCGGCACCAGCCAAGGCAGCGGCGAGTACTTCTCCCGCCTCGGCATCGGCCGACCCCCCAAACCCCTCTTCGTCGTCCTCGACACCGGCAGCGACGTCACCTGGGTCCAATGCTCCCCCTGCACCGACTGCTACCAACAGTCCGACCCCCTCTTCGACCCTTCCTCCTCGTCCTCCTACTCCCCCCTCCCCTGCGACTCCTCCCAGTGTCACTCCCTCGACGTCTCCGCCTGTCGCAACGGGTCCTGTCTCTACCAGGTCTCCTACGGCGATGGGTCTTACACCGTCGGCGACTTCGCCACCGAGTCCCTCACCCTCGGCCCCTCCTCCGCCGACCACATCGCCGTCGGCTGCGGCCACGACAACGAGGGTCTCTTCGTCGGCGCCGCCGGCCTCCTCGGCCTCGGCGCCGGCCCGCTCTCCTTCCCTTCCCAGCTCAAAGTCGACGCCTTTTCCTACTGCCTCGTCGACCGCGACTCCTCCGCCTCGTCCACCCTCGACTTCGGCGCCTCCGCCGCCGCCGACGCGGCGGCCGTGTCGGCGCCGCTGATGCGGAACCCCAAGATGGAGACGTTCTACTATGTGGGTATGACGGGGATGAGCGTCGGAGGGGAGCTCCTGTCGATCCCGGCGTCGCTGTTCGCCGTCGACGAGGCCGGGGAGGGTGGGGTGATCGTGGATTCCGGGACGGCGGTGACGCGGCTTCAGACGGAGGCGTACGGCGCGCTGAGGGACGCGTTCAAGAGGGGGACGAAGGGGCTGCCGGAGGCGGAGGGGGTGGCGCTGTTCGACACGTGTTATGACTTGTCGGGGCGGGAGTCGGTGGAGGTGCCGACGGTGGCGTTTCACTTCCCCGGAGGGAAGTCGTTGCCGTTGCCGGCGAAGAACTATCTGATTCCGGTGAACTCGGACGGGACGTTCTGCTTTGCGTTTGCGCCGACGGGGACGGGTGGGCTGTCGATCATAGGGAACGTGCAACAGCAGGGGACTCGCGTCTCCTTCGACAGGGCCAACTCGCTTGTCTCCTTCTCTCCCAATAAATGCTGATTCAATTAATATAACTTTTGTTTTTGTTGTTTTTGTTTTTTATAACTTGTTTTTATATTTATTTTGAACTGGCCGAAAAGAGGGGGATTAATAGGGATTCTTATTCGGCGGTGGGTGGTTGGTGTGTGTGTGTGTAGATTTAATTGTATGTTTTGAGAATATATAAATATGGTGGGGTTTGATTGAAAAGCTTTGTAGTAAGAGCAGGGATTGAACAACTAACAAAAAAGATTTATATGTAGATGGACCAACCAAACCTGACCCAACCTAGTTAAATGTTTTCTCATTTTGGAATTCCATTTCTATTTATTTTACACCCCGATGATATAAAAAGACAATAAAACTCGGTCAAACCATCGATTGAATCAACAGTTTTTGTGTACCAATGATTTAATCACTCGTTAAAATATAAAATCTAATAAAAATTTATATTTTATATACTAAAATCACGTTATGATATTAATAAAAGCTTTATGCAATTCCTTTAATAATATTTCATATTTTTCATCTAATAATGCTAATTAATATATTTATTATATTATAATTATGTCCCGCAACTATTAAACTAGTTGTTTAATTTTACAACCAAAAAACTATTAAACTAGTCCTTGACTGTTCTGTTTTTAAAACATGGATTTGGGGTCTATTTAAATTAAGTAATCTACAATAAAAAGATTGGTGAGTTATAGTAATGACATTCATAAAGACTGTTGAATGGTACAAAGTTGATATTACAATGAAAAAAAAGGAGAAAAAAAGACTTATTAAAGCCTGTATATATAAATGCATTAGTTGGTTTCTGATGGGGGGGGGGGGGGTCAGTAGGCGCACATGGATCTCTGTTCTCTGCCTCCCATGCCCGCCTTTGATGGGGGGCCGTTCTTCTTGACGACCTTTGTTTTTTATTTTAAGGGAAAAATCCATATAACCCCTTTAAATCTTGCCTAAATCCATATAACCCTACGTAATCTTCATATATCTATATAACCCTCTGTAATCATACCCCAAAATCCCTATAACCCTCTCCGTCCGCCTTCCGTTAGCTGAATTAATGACGAAATTGAAAAAAATTCATATAACCCCCTGTAATCTGACCTAAATTTATATAACCCCCTGCAATCTTTTTATATCCATATAACCCCCTGCAATCTTCATATATCCATGTAACCCTGCAATCTTCATATATCCATATAACCCCCTGTAATTTTAGAAAAAATTCATATAACCCCATGTAATCTGAAAAAAAATATATTTAAAAATTCAAAAATAAAAAAATAATTTTTTTTATTAATAATAGAGTAATTTTTTTTATTTATTCATTTTTTTTCTATTATTCTAATTGAAAAATGTAAAATTGATATTTTTGTTGTTTGATTAATCTTGGATAAAATAAGGATAAATGGTAGATAAGAGATGAATAAGAATTTATGACTTTTTAAATGACAATTATACCACTGCATAAATTATTTGTGTTTAGGAATAAGTATGAGAGATGCATGTGTAATATGATAGATGTGACAATTTTTTTAAAAAAATATTTTTAAAAAATAAAAAATGTCAAGAGAAATTTTTTTTTAGTTTTTTATTTTTGAATTTTTGAATAAAAAATGTCTAAGAAAAATTGCAGGGGGTTATATGGATATATGAAGATTGCAGGGGGTTATATAGATTTAGGCAAGATTTCAGGGAGTTATATGGATTTTTTCCTTATTTTAATTGTTTTTAATTTCTTTTGTCCTTCACTTGACCGCGGGCCCCACCAGACCTTGCAGACCGGACGGACGGTTGGGATTTAATAAGTGAGGACACGTCGCTCACGCCCACGTGTCCTTCTCGATCTGTTTGAATCTATGATATTATCCGCTCATTTTGTTATCATTTTATTTGAAATACAGTGCAGGATAATATCAGATATTCTGCTCTCGTAGAAATTCGAACATCGCTGCTGATTTTTTACTAAGGGTGCGTTTAGCTGCGTGATTGTGTAGCGTTTGTGAAAAGAAGCTTGCGTTTATAATTGTACAATTAAATAGTTTTACAATCACAGTTTTAAATCCAGCGAATACAGGTAAATAGTGTCCAAAAACTGTGATTTTAAAAAGCTGAGAAAGTGAGCTTCCTCCAAATCAGTTTTGCAATCGCAGATTTTGCAATCGTGCAATCAAATGCACTCTAAGGGTGAGATTACAAGAAACTGCGTTTACAATTGTACAACCAAACAGTTTTGCAATCGCAGTTTTAAATCCAGCGAATACCAAAAGTTGCCTCAGAATCAGTTTTACAATCGTAGATTTTGCAATCGCGCAACCAAATGCACCATAAGTGTTTGATTGCGCGATTACGAAATGTTTGCGATTGGAGGAAGTTATTTTGCAATCGTGTAATCAAATAATTTTTCAATCGTAGTTTCCTGCAAGCAGATTTTAGATAAATAGTGCGCAAAAACTGCGATTTGAGAAAGTTGGGGGAAGACAGCTTCTTGCAAAATCAGTTTTAAAACCCAGCGATTGCAGAAAATCAATTTTGCAATCGTACTACCAAACGCTATAGTGTGGACTTTTTAAAAATTCTTAGGCAGTGTTTTACGAGTGAAGGAAGCTGATGTAATCATGTAAGCCAACAGTTTTACAATCGTAGCTTCCTACAAACAGATTTTAGACAAATAATGTTCAAAAACTGATATTTGAGAAAGCTGAGGGGTGACAGCTTCCTGCATAATCAATTTTAAACTCAACAATTACAGAAAATCAGTTTTGCGATTGCGTTACCAAACACTACCTAAGATACTGCCTTACATGTATTATTAGAAATCTAGTGAAATAGTTGCATCAATAGATGTTAATTTTTTTTTACATTTAATAAAAATGTATTCATTCAATTTGAAATGAAATCATATACATTTTTTTTATTAAAGCATGTACATCGTTAGATGATGTTACTATTTTTTTAAAAATAAAAATATATGTTGTCTTCGTTTTGAACTGTAAAAAGAACTGAGTCTAACGTATTACTATTAGTTTTTTTTTTTTATCTATTTCAAAACGAGTTTATGCAGTTTTTGAGTTAATAATATAAAACTAAAACGACAGCTCAATCATCCGAATATTATATATATATCTTTATATTTCTCATAATAAGGTGTGTATGTGTGTATGTATGTGTGTGTATAATGAGTGAAATTGGGGTTGGAAAACCGGCCGAGTGTTACGAGTGTATTCACACCTTTGTGTCGGTAGGATTGACTGGTTTGGATGATTGAATGGGAAATATGGAGCCCGGCCCGGTTGTTCGATGCCCAGTAACATGTATCCGGATTGGCATTGGGTACATTTTAAGATTACCCTGGAAATATTTTTTAATATTACATTTTTTTTCCAGTAAAAAGAAGATTACTCTAGAAACAATAATTGACATCACATGAAAAATCGTCCTAGAACAATGCATATTCATTAGGTACAATTAGGACTGTTAATGGGTCGTAGGTCGGATTACCAAACATGATAAAATGGATAAATATCCAACTTGAATGACCCGATAATCGAAATAGGTCGGGTCTGTGTAACTCTGACTCGATCCTATGGACCAGAGACCCGATTGAGTCAATCCAAATACTCAATAATTAAATGAGTCGGGTCCGGATCCACCTCGATCCAACTCGAACCAAAGGCCTAGGTGCAGTTCAATTTCTTGGCTTCTAGAGCAATCTGGCTTTAAAAACATGCTCATAATACTTTGAATATCATATAAAATATGAATAATTATTCAGTCATGTTTTGTGCATGCACAACTTAAAGGAACAACTGTCTAACTCACTCCACACTTCTGTTTAAAAAGCTCACGATCCAACACGGTGGATCGCCGGAGTTGGATCGAGTGGATCAACCTATCTTCGTCAGGATTAATTGATTCGGATAAATCAACAAAAAAATAAATTTATAAAATTCATTTGCTTAACAACATTAAATAATCAAATTTCCAACAAAAGGATTTTTAATGATTTAAGAAATCTCATTATTCTTGATTTTTTTAAATTTAAAATTGAATATGATTATGGTGTTATTTTACCTGTGTTGGTTTAAATTGCAATTAATATAAGAAATTCAAAATTCTATGACATATGTTCATTGTATATTTAATTTATATTGATTTATAATTTATAAGTTCATTTCAGATAGTGATGTGTATATATTTTAACTTCATAATATTATGATAATAAATTTATTTATTTATTTACTACTGGCACAAAATATTGCATAATGGTAATATATAATATTTACTACGGAACCGATATGGTGCAGCGTGCGGACGGGTGCGGCGTCGATCACGGGCCGTCGATCACGGGTCCATCGCATCGGACGGTCGGGTGCGATTCACGTCGACCGTCGGATGCGATTGACCCGCAATCGGACAGTCCCTGATTGACGCTGCACCTGTCCGCACGCCGCACCTAATCATTTCACTATTTACTACATACTCTAAAATTTTAAATTATTATTTTGTGCATTTTTCTTATTAATTGTGGGTTGTTATATTGAATTTTTGTACTGGATCATTGGTAGGATCGTTTGACTGACTGCATCAAGAATTTTGAATTTAAAAAGATTGTTCCACATCTTATGATAGAAGCTAAGTCGAAATTAGTTACTCAAAGTGAGTTGCACATGCTCTTCAAAGCGATTGGGCACATCATATCATAATATATATTTGTAAAGTACGTATCAGAAAACTTTGTAAATTTAATTTCTTTTCACTTGAAGTGCACGAGATGAAATGAGAACAACCACTCGAGTCTCAGATAAGGGAGAGTCAGGAGATTAATTTCCACTGGAAGATTTTTAACATCTGAGTTGGTCACTAGTACACCCCCGAATTAATATATATATTCATCTTTATATATATATATATATATATATATATATATATATATATATATATATATATATATAAATGGAAACGATTAGGTGCGGTCGCGATCGCGTGCCGTCCGATCGCGGGTCCATCGCATCCAACGGTCGACGTGATTCGCACCCGACCGTCCGATGCGATGGACCCGTGATCGCGGTCGCACCGACCGCACGACCGCACCTAATCACTTCCCTATATATAAATTGCAAACCTTTTTATTTTTTGGTTTGTCCTTCTACATTTTGAATCAAGTAAAATATATAGGTTTTGGCCTTTTGGGTTGTGACTGCATTGCAATAACAATATTGTTCTTCTTTCTCTGAATTGTATATGCTTCTTTTTAATGCATATGAAGGTAGAGGTGGAGCACCACCATATCAATTTCTTTCATCTAACTTTTGAGTGTGAGCCACACTCAAGGGAGGGGGGTTCATCTACTCACCATAGGCTCTGTTTCCTTTTTGTGTTTTTTCTTTAATATCCTAACGCAGCGAAAAACTAGATAAAAAGATCCAACAAACGTTGAGATCTCATAAACACCTTGAATCCACAAGGAACCCTTGAATCCACAAGGAAGAAGTCCTAAAACAGAGGGAATTTCGAAATATTATTGATAAAAACTTAAAAACCCTAAATTACAAGTCTGATATTTATACTAATAGCATAAAATAAAAATTACTAAAAATAGTAAAATCCGAAAACTAATTTTTCAGATTCTATGAGATCCTAAATGATCATAGGAATTGATAGAAATCAATTCCGATCTGTTATGATTGAGATATCACAAATATAAAACTTACTAAAAATAGTAAAATCTCTAATTTAAAGCCCTAAATAAATGAATTTTCGAAAAATAAATTGTGTAACAACTAATCCAGAAGATCTCCTCGATATATTTCACCATGTCAAATTTCGTGCGATTCCGAGATCGTGACCATTGATTTGAATTTATTTGGTGGACCACTTTTGATGGTCCCATCTGCATAATCTGTCCTACATCAGACTCCTCTTCTTCAAAAGAACTCGTCCTCGAGTTCTTCCGCTCTTCAATTGATGTTTCTTTGTATTTCACCTTTGGCAAGAGAAGAGACGTTTTCTTGACTTCAAATTTCTTCTCAATAAAACCGATCATGTAAAAAATTGAATGCACCTCGATTTGTAGCCCAAATTTTTTCACCGTAGCCGCAAATTCTTCATTGTTATCATTGTTGATGATGACATCCAAAACACTCTTGTTGATATCCTGTAGCACGAGCTTCTGTAGGGGCTCTTTCATCTTGGGGGGTCACCGATATGGACCGTGCAAACAACTCTTCTTGTTCTCCTCCAATGACATATTTAGAATCATTAGAAAAAACAACATCCTCTGTTTCTTTATTGCTCATGTCCTCATCGATCTCTGGTTCAACAATGAGGTTGACCCGCTCTCCTTCTTCTTCTGCAAACTCAGCACCATCATATATATCATCGTCATCAGTTGTGTTGTTACTTTTGTCCTGATCAATATCTGATTCAACCAGATGTTGATCATAGGGTTCCGTCTTCAGACTCTTCTGAATTTTTGAAAGACTTTCTTTGGTCGCCTCCATTGATCTATCAACCATAACCTGCACGCTTGATCTCTCTAATTGTGATTCCACCATTGCGGTTTGGCGACAATTTTGATACAATGGGGGCACATATCGTTCGTAATTTAATGGTAGAAATTGATCCATGAGGAGTTGTTTCATCTTCCTCCACGTACGAACTAGTGCCTTTCCTCGCCTTTGTCGGGTTCTCTGAAGTTGGTCCCACCAAGCGGCGGCCCTGCTCTTCAATCGAAAAGCCACCAATTTGATCATCTTTTCTTTGGGAACCTCTATTATCTCAAAGAATCTTTCGACCTCCGAGATCCAATCGAGAAAATCCTTGATCTGCATATTACCATTGAAATACGGAATATCCGTCTTCAATCGGTAATCATTGTATTTCATACGCCGCCTCCCCGGTTGATATCCATGAAGTCCATCATCTTCATCATCAGAATCTTCCTCATCATCAGGTTGATAACGAATGGGACGTCGAACGGTGTTTTGAGTAATAGGTCGGCCTTGGGCGATTCCCTCGGCGCGTCTCCTATCACCTTTAGGACGTGTGTTATTGGCGTTGAGGTTCAGACCAGCGATCATTGTGCGGATCTCCTGCAGTTGTTCTTGTATCTGATCTCGTTGTTCCCGCATCTGATCACGTTGTTCCCCGACCGCCTTCCACAGATCCTCCAATCCACGACCAGCGTCGCTAGATTGGTCGTCTCCCCCTCTATTATTTGCCATCACAACAAGGCAAATCCTCGCTCTGATACCAACTAACGCAGCGAAAAACTAGATAAAAAGATCGAACAAGCGTTGAGATCTCATAAACACCTTGAATCCACAAGGAACCCTTGAATCCACAAGGAAGAAGTCCCAAAACAGAGGAAATTTTGAAATATTATTGATAAAAACTTAAAAACCCTAAATTACAAGTCTGATATTTATACTAATAGCATAAAATAAAAATTACTAAAAATAGTAAAATCTGAAAACTAATTTTCCAGATTCTATGAGATCCTAAATGATCATAGGAATTGATATAAATCAATTCCGATCTGTTATGATTGAGATATCACAAATCTAAAACTTACTAAAAATAGTAAAATCTCTAATTTAAAGCCCTAAATAAATGAATTTTTGAAACATAAAAATTGCTAGTTGTCTAACAACTAATCCAGAAGATCTCCTCGATATATTTCACCATGTCAAATTTCGTGCGATTCCGAGATCGTGACCATTGATTTGAATTTATTTGGTGGACCACTTTTGATGGTCCCATCTGCATAATCTGTCCTACATCAGACTCCTCTTCTTAAAAAAATTCGTCCTCGAATTTAAGAAGAAAGGATCTTAGATGATCAACCCGCTAGATGTTGCATTAAGTCAAGATATGGTTGATGGATTGATGAAGAAGACCGAAGAAAGTCCACCAGAAAATCAGGAGAATCTAGTGAGCGACCCCCATGATCAACCTCTAGTTGAATCAGAAATTGATGAGGACAGGGCAAATAAAAAAGTGAATGATGTTGTTCTCTCCATTGAATCTGAAAAGATTATTGGAGGAGAACAAGAGAAGTTATTTTCTTATTCCTTAGTGGTGACTCCAGAGATAGAAAAGCCCTTGCAAATGTTCGTGTTGCAGACTACATGCCACATCAACGTAAGTGTTTTTGATGTCATCGTCAACAACAACATTGCGACTACCACAGTGATTGATTTGATTGTGAAGGAATTTAAAATCAAGAAGATGTCTCTCCTCTTGCCAAAGGTCCAATACAAAGATGCATCAAATAAGATGGAAGAAAAAGTCTTAATCTCTCCTATTGGTGTATTTGATTACATCAAATATCATCCTCCTGATCATCTAAGTCTCCACTTATTTTTGGTTGGCCGGCTTCTTGTAATCTCATTTTGGACTTTGTATTTTGATGCTTTTAATGCTTACAATACAACTTCTACAATTTCTTAAAAAAAAAAAACTTTTGAGTGTGAGGAAATGAAGTTTTTCAAAAGGAAAAAAATCCAAATAACCCCTCGTAAACTGCCTGAAATCTATAAAACCCCCTGATTTTTTCTAAAGTCTATATAACCCCCTAGAAACACCTATATAAATCTAAATAACCCCCTGATTAAAATTTTCGTTGATAGATTTGTATTAAGCTATGAATATTTTGATTTATTAACCTTGGTTGAAAATATAGTATACCAATAACCCCCTACAATGTATTAAAACTGTAAGAAAATTATCTATAAATAACGATTCTATCCCTCTAGGTAGGGTTTTATATTATATCCGGATGAATAAATTTGTTATATATAGAAATTTTTGACATTTTTAACCAATTGTAGAAAGTTTTTGGAATATTATGTTTTCAACCAGGATTAATCAGTCAGAATATAAGCATAATATTTTTCATATGTCAACAGAAATTTAATGCAGAAATTTATTTGGATTTACATAGGTATTTTCAGGGGGTTATATAGACTTTAGAAAAATCTAGGAGGATATATTGATTTCAGGAAGTTTACAGGGGGGTTATTAGGATTTTTCCCTTTTGGAAAATATATATATTGTTATGCGACTCAAAGCTCCATCGATTAGCTCCAATTTTCAGACAAATTACAAATAAAAAATTATATAATCTCTAAAATTTATATGCACTGACTTTAATTTTCAGTGTGGAGGGTTACATGGAATTCCCTAGCAGTTTGTCACTCAATGTATTGATATTATCTCTTTTGAGGCTGTACGGATTTCTTATTAGTGCAGTTGCGCAGATTAAAATAATATCAATGCGTCAATAATGTTGGGAGAATTTACCATCAGAGTTAATTGTGTAGGTTCAGTTCATCTATTGAGTCATTTTTATACTTATAGGGCCCGTTTGGGGTGTGACATAAGGTTATTCGTCCTTGATAGCTATACTGGGATAGATAACAATCCATGTTGAATAGATAAATTTTTGTTTGGTTGTCTTTTCTGTTATTCTCATTGGGAAACGTAAAATTGATTTTTTTGTTGTTTGGTCCACCTTGAATAAAGTAAGGATAAGTGGTAGATAAGAGATGGATAAGAGTTTATGATTTTAAATGACAATTATACCCCTGCATAAATTATTTGTGTTTGGGAATAAGTATAAGAGATATGAGTGTGATATGATAGATGTGACAGTTTTTGGAATATGTGCAGAGTGTTAGGTGAGATAAATATTTTAAAATGACAGAGAAGGGTATATTTATCTATTGGCATAGATAAGCCCTGATAAGCAATTCCACCATTTTCTTAGAATAGTTATCAGGCTTTATCCTAGCTTATCCAGACATAACTATCAATGTTTATTCTTGTCAAACAAACAACTGTTTGGGGTTTATTCTACTGTATTCTCCACAATTCTTGGTTTATTCTTCACCCCAAACGGGGGGATAAGTTATAAATGGTTGCCTTCAATTAATGACAGTTGGCTGTGCTTATAAATTGTAATTGGATGTCAAATGTGTTGAGCTCACTATATACAAGGCTACCCCCTCTTGTTCTTTCACTTACCTTTCATTTGGGGTGTGACATAAGATTATTTGTTCTTGATAGCTAAATTTTTTAAAATGATAAAGAAATATATTTTTATCCATTGATATAGATAAGTTCTGATAAACAATTTAAACCTTTTTTGAGAATAGTTATCAAATTTTATCATAACTTATTCAGAGCGATCAAGGTTTATTCTAGCAAAACAAAACTTTTTTTGCTATTCTCTTTTATTCTTCTCTATTTCGTGCTTATGTTCCACCACAAACGGAGGGTTAAAAGAAGATATTAAGGGAAGATCCCCAGGCACCTCCATATCTTTCCTTTTGATGGGACTAGGAATTGTGAGAGAGTGTGTCAAGTGAGTGAATCACCTCTCCTTTTACTTCTCACATAACTTGGAAGTGTGGATGTGAACCCTTTTGTGGGTTCACCAAATCTAGGGCTCTCATAATCAAAGATATATATATTTACCATAATACCCTTGATACACAAATATACATAAACAAAATAAACCTTCCATTAACCATACTTATAAACAATTGGGGCAATTTTAATTCACTGTTTAAACTCAAATTTCTACTTGTTAAGCTATATAAAAGTTAAATGTGATTCTCTTAAAAATAAAATTCATTTGGAAAACCAAAACAAATTTATTAAGCCACAAATACTAATATTATTAATTGAGTGCTCTAGGTTTCAAACAAATCATAAGCAAAATTCAATTAATTGATGTATATACTTCACATTTTATAAAAATACATAATTCATTCGATGGGGGTATATTGTTTTTTTTCAAAAGAAAATTGCACCGTAAAATGAACCGTGTGTAAGTAAATGTGTAACATTATTTTCACATTAAAAGAAAAACAATACTGGTGTGCATAAGAGCCCATGGAATAGAAGTCCAACCCGGATTGGAGGAGCTCAGGGATTCTATATGTAAGAGTAATTTGTAAAATGCTCCATTTCCTATATTGTGTGAGAGATAAGTTCTCTATTATATGTAAAGAGTTTTTTTAACATTCTAAAATCCTTCTCATTGGTTCCTATCATCATTTGAAATGACCAAATTCCTATGTCAGATTTATATATTACAAAATATTTTATAGTCAAATTATCAAAGATATGTTCTACGCTCTAAAATTTATCAAAAGTTGAAATAAAATAAAAGATCATTCAGAAATTATTAATGATGAATAAAATTTAGTTAAGAGTATATTAAACTATCTAAACACACAAAAATAATAAAAAATTAAAAAAATTATAAGAAGTTGGAATTTTTAGCGCAGGGAAAGAGAGAATATAAAGATGAGGAAAGAGGATTAAAAGTTTAGAAGGGCAATAGTCTTTTTTTTTTTTTTTAATGTAAAGATTTTCTATACTCCTGAGATGTATTGTCCCCGGTTGGAAAAACCTTTTTTTGAAGAGTCTCCAAAATAATCTTTTGGACTCTTTTTTTTTTCCAAAATTTGACTCCATAGTCCAGAGGGGAATAAATTCCACCGGGAGTCTTTAGAAGTGCTTTAAGTTGGTGTTTTCAACTTTTGTTTTCAAAGGTGGGACTATTCAAGAAGAGCATAAAATAGGAATAATGTTAGTCTCACCCAGCCAAATAGGTCATATCGCGTTCGCGTCCACATCCCAAATATGCTTGTCGTATCTGTTTTTGCCCCGATTTCTCCGACGCCTCAAAACTATGATTCGCCAACCGCAGCCTCTTTCCCCCGCGTATGGCATACGCAGACGACGCCGACGCTCCGCCAAACGGGCCCAGACCAATTTCATCCCAAACGCAATTGATATTTTTTTTCTAGACAATTTGATAAAGTATATATTTTATTTGAAAATAAAATATACACTTTTATAAATTGTATGAAATCATTTATAGAATATGTAATTTTTTTAATGAGATATATACCTTGTTATAGTGAATGCAAGTGTGTAACGAAACATATAGGATTTGTAGAATTAGGTGATTGTAACTAGGCCTGTCAACGGGTCGGGTTCACACCCGGACCCGACCCGATCCGGACCGATTACATGTGTAATATACCTGATCCGATTTGGACCCGACCCGGTGGATCCGAACATACAAACGGGTCGGGTCCGGGTCCACCCCACCCCGACTCGTTGGATCCGAGACCCGATTGATTTATTAATATATGCTCATATTAGTATTAGTTGATCCATAATTTTATTTTTATTTGTTAATTTATTAGTATAAAATTTAACTCACTTTTATTTTCATAAGTCCATAACCCTATAACAAGCCCACAATCACAAGTTATCCACCAAATAAAAAGTGAAAGCCCATGAGACATGACATAATAACCCGGCCCACCAACAAAAATGCCCTAAAGTCAAAAATCAAAATGTGCCCTAAAATAAAAAAAACCCTAAAATCCTAAACTCTGCCGCCTCTGTCTTCCAAGCCTCTGCGGGACTGCCTCTGCCGGCTCTGTCTCTCAAGTCTCCGCGCGCCGTCGGCCATCCGCGACAGCCTCCGTCGGCCACTCCGCGCGCCGGGTCCGGAGTCGGCGACTCTTCGCCTGCGCCGACGGGCTCAATTGGGCGCTCATGGTGGTGGGATCGGTGGCCGCCGCAGCGCACGGGGCGGAGCTCGTGGTTTACCTGCACTACTTCGGGAAGGTCATCAACCTGCTCGGCTTGCACCATTTCAACGACGAGGTGTTCCACGAGTTCAAGAAGGTGAGCGAGTCTTTCCTGTTTTAGTTCAAAGTTTCCTGTTTTGACTGATTGAAATAGTTTCCTTAATTGTTGGATATGTTTAGCATATGTTTCCATTCTTGTCTCAATTGGTCACTTTAGGTGTGGTTGAATTTCAGTTACATTTATTTTTAAATTAAAATTTTTTTTTTAAGAATTAAAAGGAGTTTCACTATGATAAGGTAAATAAATTCTATATCTCTCTATTTTTTTTTTTTTAGGTCATCCCCGGGTCTGGTCCGGGTCCGGGTCCATCTTTTCAAGGACCCGCCGAGTCCTGGGTTGGACCCGGACCCGTCGGGTCCAACCACGGGTCGGGTCCGGGTCCACCTTGACCCGGCCTGGACCCGACCCGTTGACGGGACTAATTGTAACAACACCATAAAATAAGTAGATGAATTTTTTTGGTCTTTTTGGGCTTGGGTCTAAAGAAAAGCCCATCAAATGTTTAGCTACTTGGCGTCGTCTATTTTACAACCTTGTTTGTAGTCGCCACATCATTACTGTATTAAAATCATCAAATGCAGTATATATTTCAATTCATATAATATATACATCATTTTAATTAAATATTAAAAAGAATCAAAATGTGTGTGTGGGTGGTACTTTAATTCTTTGATTTCTTTTGTCGTTTTTTTCTTTTCTTCTAAAATGTTTATTTTTTTAATGTTGAGTGGAGATCACCACCTCAAGATACATTAAATTAAAGAGCACTGTTACACGGAATCCTATGGACAATCTTACATATTTTATTAATCTTTTAACGATGTATATACTTTGATCATTTTTTATTTATTTTTTTACATTTGCTCAAATGAGTTTATTTAATTTAAAATTGAGTAATATATATTTTTTTTATAAAAAAATATCTCATTAAACGATGTTATTATTTTAAAAAAATAAAATATGTGAGAATTGTTCATGGCCTGTCCTTACATTTTCCTAAATGAAATCATGAAATAGTATCAAGAAAGGTGGGGGCATAACAGCCTGATGACCTCAAAAAACAGAGAACATAAGGCATCTTCTGGTAGAATGTGATTTAAAAAAATGCAAAATAGAACAGAACCTTAGCAAAAAAACAAAAAACAAAAAAATAAATAAAAAAATCACCCTCGATGTACAAGGAAGGAAAATTCCATCATTAATATTCATTGTGGAGCCACCAAAGTTGAACTTGCTTTAATTTTAAGCATATGACACTTCATTTTGAAACATCCCCAGTTGAACCTTCTCTAATGTAAGGATAATCCTTAATCTTCATTGCCATTTTCGTTTAAAATTAGTGACTTCAGTTGCATCTTTTCTAAACAAAGTGTCATCCTTAAAGCTCTGCAACCATGGTTTCATTCCCAATGTCTTGTTGACATCATAAAATACTGTATTGTTATGGGCGCTCAATCATTCATGCACGCGCTTAACTTAAAGAGCATGGTGCATGGTGCAAGAAGAATATTTAATAGACATTATATATATTTTATGAAGACAATATTCAAAGAACACGCTTAAAAATAAGTTCTGGTACCATTAGTATTTTCAGCATTCAACTATACTGTCAATAAATTGAACTACAAAATCTAGTGATCGAATTACATAGAGAGTGATATCGTATTCAATAATTGGTTGTTCAATTAGATTCATACGCTGTGTGGTTTGATTAATTAACAGCGTAGTTCGATACTCCTACCCAGGCTTGACTGGATCCAGACTCTATAAGAACATGGTGTTATTCCTCTATTTTTTATCTCCATTTATTGTGTTCCAAGGGGGGTGCTTATGCGCGTGGAGAAGATTCAGAGACGATTCTTTTTTTTGGGGGGGGGGGGGGGGGGGGGGGAGGGGGTGTTTTGTTTTGAAAAAAGGTAGACTCACGCCACCAACCATTTTTATTACGAAAAGATTAGTACAGGTCTGAAGGGCAGGAAGGTGTTCTTTCTTAAGTCTCTCAATCATCTTATTTGGTTAAGTGGCAGACCGTGTGTATGAGGAAACAGGGGGAAGTGAGGCTATACCGTGCACGATGGCTATGACTGGTTATCGAAAGAGCTTTTGTTTTATTCCATCAAGGCCAGTTGGGCGTGATGCATTTGAAAGGAAAAAATTCCATAGAAGGTGAAGTGCTTCATGTGGCTTCTTGTTACGCCCCGAGAACATACCAATCACACAAAAACTGACAAGGATCGAATAAGGTAACAAGGCTACATGGAAGCGATAGCCAATAAAAAAAAAATGCGGAAGTATAAAGTATAAATAAGTCTGTAAATCAAAAACATTATTACAGACCTGAATACACAAACACTGTCCTGTGAGAGTCCAAGTCTAGTCCAATATAGCCATATGTGCAACACGCACGATTACTAATACATATACAAGAAAATAGGATTGCTGACAGCCTCGCACTCGCCAACTGAAAGATGGGACACTCCACGCACGAACCACGCCAGATAGATGCTCTAGCTCCACGCCAACCCAATCCCTGGTGAAAAAATAACACACGAGGGGTGAGCTACAAGCTCAGTGAGTGGCAAGGATCCAAGCTCTATAATAATCATATGATATTAGTTCATCATCTTTGTTTTTCTTTCTAAGAAAAAAGAATATGGGATGAAACTCAACATATATAAATGTCACGTGAAGGCGCGATCTCACCTCACCCTAACCCTCGACCCGTAGGGGGGAATCTCTTAGAACTCTTGGAGAGGAACCAAACGGTTAACCATAATGAATATCATTATTAGATAACATAGTACCTTAAGTCTAATCGCAATGCCTCACACCATTCAGCAGATGTATTATACTTTGGGCATTCCCAATATAAATGTCACGCGACAACGTGACCCAAACTTACCCTAACCCTCACCTCTAGGGGGTGAAATGGGACTATTGAAATCAGAAGCCAACTCGCTAACTCCTTTAACCTTCCGGTAGCCCTCTCCCGGGTAGCCCTCTTCCTAGCAACCATCCATGGTAGGTCCGATGCCAAAACAGTGTTAAAATACACCTTGGGCATCCTACGATGTGGAGGCATAGTCCAGGATAGCTTCAACACCGGGTAGCTTCAACGCGGATACGAGGTAGGGGAGAAGCATTCAACGCTCGGAAACTTCGACGCACGACGATGCGGGAGGAAGCACTCCAACCTCGTCCCCATCTTCACCCCTAGGGTGACATGGGACTATTAGAAAGGAAATCAACCCGCTAACTCCCTTAACCTTCCGGTAGCCCTCTCCCGGGTAGCCCTCTTCCTGACGGCCTTCCAAGATAGGTACGAAGCCACAAGGGTATCGAAATACACATTGGGCCTCCTATGATGTAGGAGCAGAATCCAGGATAGCTCCAACGCCGGGTAGCTTCAACGCGGATACGAGGTAAGGGAGAAGCATTCCATGCTCACAATACGATCCTCAAGGATCAACTATAATCATCTAGCAAATAACAATGCTAATGAATTCTCTTGAATTGCTATACAGATGCATCACTCGGACGTGAGGAAAAACAGTTAAGTTCTCGCACTTAACAATACGATGGCAAGACCCTAAAGATGGGTCATCCACACGCCTATTACAGATAGACCAAACATACTATCATAGATATCGGTTAACGAATACAATAAATGAATTCTTCTGAATTCTTATATGAGAGCATCGCATGGATGCAGGGTAGATAACCTGCTACATTTGCATAGTAAAATAAAATATGATCCTAACCATGGATCGCACATATGTCTATCACAGTTATGCCTGACTAATTAAACACACACACAATTATTACAAGAGAAACTCTATCATAAAAGAGGTATATGGACCACATGTCCAAATAACCTGTGATTAAACCATATATATACACATATATGCACACTTTATACAATCCAACAAGAAGAATTCTGTCATAAAAGAGATATATGGACCACATGTCCAAATAACCTGTGATTAAACCATGTGCATTCACATATACACATATACGAGTTCAATTAATTGAATATACAAGCAAAAATACAGTTCACTCTAGGCTTCCAAACCTCTCACATAGAACTAATGAATAGAATGGAAGTCAAACAACACAAGTCATAGACTAGCCTGCATTCCACAAGACAGTAATAAATGAAGCATACGAATCAATTAGTGATCAATAGTGCTAAGTATGACTACGCATCGAGATAATATCACATATAAACTAAATATACAGGTTAACTAGCACAATATCGATTTAGTATAGCAATACTCTTTTAGAAATAAAGATTGAATATAGTTATAAGGCCCCAGGGATACGCGATGCATGACTACATGCATCGAGCGCTTCCCAAAAGGGGTGGATCGAACCACTCACTAGTACTTGGATCGCCTCGCGTCCGGTCTACGAGATCTGCAAGAACAACCAATGATGCTCCATTAAATATAAATCATCTCGACACATATACAAGCCTTTTTCATGAAGACATCAACTCCTGGTATTGCCCACACCATGCATAATAACTCTTTGACACATATTTATACAAGATTAGACCATCTACTACAACCAGCCCCAAACATTAGTCTCCACAGCACAAAATACACATCCAAAAATACTGAAATAAATCACACACATTCTATGATATGTTAGGATCATATTCCATGAAGACATAATAACTTGATAAGATCCCTAAATGCCCGAAATAAATTATTTTCCGAAACTGGTTAATTTCTGCGCGAATCCGGACAGACCATGAACATTAGGCTATATCTTTCAATACAGGTAACCAAATGACACCAAATTTGATATATAGCATCTAGACACATAGATGATCATATGAAATGAAGACACAAGCCTCAAAATATGCCTCCAAATACCTCAAACACAAGGATCTTAAAGAGACAGAAAATCTGCCTTACAACATAAAACCACCCCATTCATGCATTAATGCAACCATCTCATGTGCAGTAGCAATTACACATTACACTCTTCCAACAGCACCAAAATTCAATAATACACACTCATACAAGCATAAACACAAACACATACAAGGCACAAAGGGGAAGTGAATATACCTTGGGAAGAAGAGGAGATGGTGCACATAAGGAGTTCCACCACCATCACCACAAACAACCACCATCACACATGCCACATAGCACAGCCACAACCACCACCAAATCAGCCATCTCACATACACCCTTCATAGATGCATAAAACCAAACACATGGGGGGGGGGCTGATTTAGAGAGGGAGAGAAACAACAACAACAACCAACAATAAACACAAGCTCACACACCTTTCTCTCTTCCACTTCTTCTTGTTGTTGCATAAACACAAGCACCTCATCTTCACCACCATCCCTAGCTGACCCAACACAAAGAGGGATCAAAGAGAGAGCTTGAAAGATAGAGATCAAGCAAACACAAGGCTCCTTCCCTTGATTTTCCTCTTCACCTTGATCTCCTTCAACTTCCTCTCCTCCTTTACACACACAAAGGGGGGAAAAGAGAGACCAAATAGAGGGAGAGAGAGCTCTATGAGAGGGTGAGAGAGGGCTGAAGTCGTAACATATAGAGGGGATTTAATGGGCAAGGTCGGACTGAATGTCCGAGCTGTCCTCGGACTAAAACCTCTGTACAGCCTTCACTTAAAAGGCCATAACTTCCTCAATACAGCTCGGAATTGCATGATTCCAGTGGCATTGGAAAGCTAAGAAGATTATCTACAGCTTTCATGTTTACACCCAGATCAAATAACCTCTTCAGCTATTTCGAAATCTAGGCTAAACATCATACAGGGCTGCTGCCTGGATTTCATATCCCCAGGGTATAATTGGAAAAACACCCATAACTTTTGATACATGAATCCAGTTGATCTAATTCCACTTTTGTATGAAAGCTAACTTAATACTGAACATCTCATGATAAAACTAGATTTTTACTACTTCATCTTGGTCATTAACAAAATTAAATCCAAATACCAATCGAAACTGCATAATTTCTAAAAGACCTCAAAATGCTACAAAAACTTCCATGTAAGCCCAAGTGAACACCAGAACCACAAATATGCAAATTTGATTTGAAACTGAATGCCCGAACTATTAAAATAAATAAAACGCGATATTTGACCTTTAAAAGTGACACAGTCTTAACACTTCTTTTGCAAGAACGCTGGTCATCAAGGAATTTCACACAAAAAAATGGAGACCAAGCGAATCTATGGTTGCGTGATTTGCAATGAGGAGGTGGAGTTAGTGGAACACCTATTTTACCCTTGCTCGGGTGCATCAAGGGATTGGTTATGCTTGGAAAGAATTACTATGAAGAGGGTTAGTAAGGTGGTATTATTGTTCATCCCGGCAGCAGCGTGGGTAATATGGCTCTCAGAAGAATGAGGTCATCTTCAAGAATAATATTGTTTATTTTAAAAATTTGTGGGAGACTTTTAACATTGTGTCCGCAATTGGGAAAAATACAAATGAAGTGGCGGGAATCATTGTGGAGGAGGATGAATGGTGTGTGATGGATTAAGGGATTTTTTTGTCGGAGGTTTTTGGTAGAAACCTTTTCTACCAAGCTTTTTATTTTTTATTTTTTAATTTTTAATTTTCCTCTCATTCTCAATCATACATTTTTCTTCTCTTCTTTATGAAATAGAAAAATGTTCAACTTGTCTAAAAAAAAAATCAAAGAATAAATACATTGAAATGTGAATTTTTATTAAAACATTTACAAAAAAAAACATACACATAGATATGCGCCATTGTTCAATTGTTAGTACCACAAATTGAAATGTTAAATTGGAATTAGATTACTAGATTAAGAAAATATAAAAACTATTTCATTCAACTTATTAGAGCATGTATTTGATTTTTTTTAAAATATAGTTTATTAGACAAGTATATAGCTTCCAAAAGTATCAAAACAGACTGGGAACTGCTGCTAGAGGACTGCAACTGTTCTAACATTTTCCATACTCCCCTTTAAATGTAAAGTTCAAACATTCTTGATGTCAGGGGTCTTTTCAAATGAATTCCTTAAAATATCACAAGTACATAGATGTCAATCTTTGTCACTCACCATAATTCCTTATCCAAGCTCACCAGTAATAGTCTCAGAAGTATTAAAACAAAACATATCTACAACCTATTATATTCCACCAAGAACAGAATTACAACCGATAACAATTCTGCTGCTTCATTGATGTAAAAGAAACTTAAAACATATAGCAACTGACCCATACATGCATACATGATAGCATCAACTGAACCAAGGCAATCCAAACATAACCATTCGATAACACAATCAGTACTTTAAATAATAAATATCACATATATATGATCCACATCCCTTCAAAGCCTGACCTTTGTCAGACACCATGCACACCCTTCAACTGATTCACTGGCCTGATCAATGATCATGTGCGGCGCCTTCACCGCCGCCTTTTGTCGGGTAGTAAGTCTCCTGATGCAGCGTGTAGGGGTCACGCTCTTCTGCTGACTCGATCGACCTCCAGGGATGCGAGATCTGCAGGCTCCAACAAGGCTGTTGATTCTTCAATAGAAGGATACCAGGGATGTTGGGCTTCAAATATCTGTTGATTTCCTAAGAAATGCCAGAAATTTGGTATTTCTATGTAAATGTTAGTACTCCTAACAAAATACAATAGATAAATAAAATAAACTTCAAAATTCAATAATCTCTCCATTGTCAATTGGTTTACATGCTTATTTATAGAAGAGAATCCTAACAAACTAGGATCTCAACTAATTATCTAAATCTATAAACTAACAAACAAATCTAACAAATCTTTATCTAATCCTAACTAAAATTTAAATTTGAATTCAAATAATGATTTGAAATTCAAATATAAATACAATAACTAAAACAAATAAAAATAAATCCTAACAAATAAAACTAAAATACTAAAAATACAAATCATTCATAATCCTCCATATGGTGGTCCTTAATGGTCCATGATCGTGCTGTATCATTCTCCCCCTCTTCAGAAAAACTCGTCCTCGAGTTTAGTTGAACAATTTGGTGATGAAGCCCAAGCAATTGATGACGTGATCCATTGAATTTTGATGGTGTAACTTCAAGGACACTCAATCGATCGAAGCTGACGACGTTTGTGTTCTTTCGATCTCTGGTAGTCATGAAATTTTTTTGTTTTTTTGGATTGAAATGAAAAGAAATATTTGTGGGGATGGGTGTTTTGGAAGAAAAACTTAGGTATGAGGGGTTAAATGTAATTTTTTTTTGAAATTAAGGGGAGAAAGGTTCCGGTGGGGTCTGGGGTTGTATGGGGTGGAGTGTTTTTTTTTTTTTTGATAAAATATAGAGGATAGATAGATAAATGGGATATGGATTCACCAGTGGCAGTGGCTCGGCAACGACAACGACGGCGACACACGACGACTCTCGACAGAAGCGGTGGCTGTGCTGGGTAGCAGCAACGACGACGACTGTTCGGCGACGGCGGAGCTCGGAGGCAGTGGCTCTCGATGGTGGCGGCGCTCGACGGTAGTGGCGGTTCGCGGTAGTAGTCGCAACTTGGCTCTGATACCACCTGATGCAGCGTGCAACCACGCTCTTCTACGGATTCGTTCAAAAGAACGAGATCGGTAGGCTCCAACGTCGCTGTTGATTCTTCAAAAGAATGCCAGGGGGTTGGGCTTCAATAATCTACTACTTCGGATGAAATAATAGAGAATTGGGAGGTCTTTGCAATTGTTAGTACTCCTAACAAATACAATAGATAAATAAAATAAACTTCAAAATTCAATAATCTCTCCATTGTCAATTGGTTTACATGCTTATTTATAGAAGAGAATCCTAACAAACTAGGATCTCAACTAATTATCTAAATCTATAAACTAACAAACAAATCTAACAAATCTTTATCTAATCCTAACTAAAATTTAAATTTGAATTCAAATAATGATTTGAAATTCAAATATAAATACAATAACTAAACAAATAAAAATAAATCCTAACAAATAAAACTAAAATACTAAAAATACAAATCATTCATAATCCTCCATATGGTGGTCCTTAATGGTCCATGATCGTGCTGCATCATCTCCTCTGAAACAAGTGGAGGTGGTGGTGGTGGTTTTGAGTGTGGCTTCTTTTGGGGGGGAGGAGGAGGAGGACTCGGCGGAGGCGGCGACGGCGCGTAGTCTGATTTAGGTGGCGATTCATTGTATGGGTAGTTTGGGTTGTAAGTCGACGTCTCTTTTTCGATGTCGTCTCTGTCTCCGGACATCGGCTTGTTGGGCACCATATTCTTCGGAGGAGAGAAATCTCTGCCACTGTCCCTCGACGAGCTTTGAAACAGAACAACTTCAAACACATGGTTTATCTCTCTTT
The DNA here is from genome assembly GCA_030737845.1 of Acorus calamus. Lineage (NCBI taxonomy): Eukaryota > Viridiplantae > Streptophyta > Magnoliopsida > Acorales > Acoraceae > Acorus > Acorus calamus. The sequence continues at coordinate 5,002,754 of CM060871.1, read as the reverse complement.
GTTTCTTCTGAGTGCTGCAATCGATTGATCGATCGATCACTGAAGACGATCATTTGTATAGCGTATAAAGCACGGGAAGGGGCACGAAAGATGCGGAGAATATTAGATTAATAATTCAGTTTTTTAAGTATACTGAGCAGTGATTAATTTAAAGTGAGATGTTTTGAATGGAATTTATGTTGTTCGCTCTAAAATTTATCAAAAGTTGAAAACAAAATAATGATCATTAAGAAATTATTAATAATGAATAATATTTAGTTAAGAGTAAATTAAACTATCTAAACACACAAAAATAATTTAAAATTAAAAAAATTATAAGTTGTTGGAATTTTTGGCGCAGGGAAAGAGAGAACATAAAGACGAGGAAAGAGGATTAAAAGTTTAGAAGGGCAATAGTCATCTTTTTAATGTAAAGATTTTCTATACTACTGAGATGTATTGTCCCCGGTTGAAAACCTTTTTTGAGGAGTCTCCAAAATGATCTTTTGGGCTCTGTTTTTATTTTTTTTAATTTTATTCCATAGTCCATAGGGGAATACATTCTACTGGGAGTCTTTAGAAGTGCTTTAAGTTGGTGTTTTTACTTTTGTTTTCAATGGTGGGACTATACAAGAAGAGCATAAAATAGGAATAATATGTGTCTCAACAAATTTCATCCAAATGCAATTGAGTTTTTTTTTCTAGACAATTTATTAAAGTATATATTTTACTTTTAAAATATATACTTTCATAAATGGTATGAAATCATTTATAGAATGTGTAATTTTTTTAATGAGATATATACCTTGTCACAGTGAGTGCAAGTGTCTAACGAAGCATATGAGATTGCAAAATTATTGATTGTAACAACACTCTATAAAATAAGTAGATGCATCTTTTTGGGCTTAGGTCTAAAAAAATGTTTAGCTACTTGGTGTCGTCCATTTTACGACCTCGTTTGTAGTTGGCATATCATTAATGTATGAAAATCATCTAATGCAGTTATATTCTATTATCTTAATATATATCACATTATGAAAATATAAAAAGTATTTATTCAATTCATATAATATATACATCATTTTAATTAAAGAATTACTAATGTAAATAATAAAAAGAATCAAAATGTTTGTGGGTGGTACTTTAATTATTTGATTTCTTTTGTTCTTTTTTTCTTTTCTTATAAAATGTTTATTTATTTTTATGTTTTGATGGGAGAGGGAAGTTCACCACCTCAAGATACATTATATTAAAGAGTATTGTTACACACGATCCCATGGACAGCCTTATATACCTTATTAACCTTTCAACGATATATATACCTTGATCATTATTTATTTATTTATGTTTGCTCAAATGAGTTTATTTAATTTAAAATTGAGTGATATACATTTTTTTATTAAAAAAATATCTCATTAAGTAATGTTACTATTTTAAATAAAATACGCGGGAATTGTCCATGGGCCTGTCCTAGACATTTTCCTAAATGAAATCATGAAATAGTATCATGAAAGGTGGGGGCATAACAGCCTGATGGCCTCAAAAAACAGAGAACGTAAGGCATCTTCTGGCAGAATGTGATTTAAAAAATGCAAAATAAAACAGAACTTTAGCAAAAAACAAAAAAAAATCACCCTCATTATACAGGGAAGGATAATCCCATCATTAATATTCATTGTGGAGCCACCAAAGTTGAATTTGCTTTAATTTTAAGCATAGGACACTTCATTTTGTAACAACCCCAGTTGAAGCTGCTCTAATGTGGATTAACCCTTAATCTTCATTGCCATTTTCGTTTAAAATTAGTGACTTTAGTTAGCATCTTTTCTAAACAAAGTCTCATCCTTAAAGCTCTGCAAGCATGGTTTCATTCCAAATGTCTTGGTTGACATCATAAGATACTGTATTTTTATGGGCGCTCAATCATTCCTGCACTTGCTTAAACTAAAAGAAAATGGTGCAGGGTGCAAGAAGAATATTTCATAGACATTATATATATTTTATGAAGACAATATTAAAAGAAAACGCTTAAAGAACAAGTCATGTACCATATGTACTATCAGTATTAAACTGCATTATTAATGAATCGAACTACACAATCTAGTGATTGAACTGCACAGAGAGTGACATCATATTCAACAATTGATTGTGCAGTGTGGTTTGATTAATTGGCAATGTAATTCGGGGCATCTCTCTAGACTCGTAATTAACTTATTTGGTTAAGTGGCAGGCTACACCATGCACTATGGCTACGACTGGTTGTCAAAAGAGCTCTCGTTTTATTCCATCAAGGCCAATTGGGCGCGATGCGTTTGGAAGGTGAAGGTTCCATCGAAGATTAAGTGTTTCATGTAGCTTCTTTTGCAAGAACGCTGGTCACCAAGGAATTTCGCACAAATTGAAGAGTAAGCGAATCTATGGTATGCCCAATTTGTAGAGAGGAGGTGGAATAAGTGGAACACCTATTTCACCTTTGTCCGGGAACATCAAGGGATTGTTTATGCTTGGAAAGAATTACTATGAAGAGGGTTCGCAAGGTGTTGTTATCGTTCATCCCGGCAATGGCGTGGGAATATGGCTCTCAAAGGAATGAGGTCATATTCAAGAATAACCATTTTTATTATTTTGCAAACTTGTGGGAGGCTTTTTAACATTGTGTCAAAAAGCAATTGGGGCAAAGAAATTGCGAGGAGTAGTGGGAATCATTGTGGAGAAGGATGGATGGTGCATGATGGATTAAGGATTTTGTTGTGGGAGGTTTTTGGTAGAAACATTTTTTATCAAGCTCTTTCTTTCTCTTTTGTTTTTTCTATTCTTCTCATCATCAATCAGCATTGTTCTTCTATTCTTTATGAAATAGAAAAATGTTCAACTTGTCTAAAAAAAAGGTGGGCTCCACCATTCAAAATATTCAAAAATATATTATTTTTGGTGAGTGGAGAGGTTTGAGTGGGTGGAGAGGTGAGCCCACTATTATCTTGGTTAGTTATTTAGCTAGTCCATTGGAGCAACAATAACCAACTAAATGAGAGTTTAGTAAATGAGGGTCTAGTGGATAGATAAAGTGCTAACATGATACTTTAACATATTAATTAGTTAGCATGTCCATTGGAGATGCTCTTAAACAAGTATATAGCTTCCAAAAGTATCAAAACAGACTGGAGCTGCTGCTAAAGGACTGCCACTGTTCTAACATTTTCCATACTCCCCTTTAATAAATGTAGAGTCCAAACATTCTTAATGTCAGGGCACTTTTCCAATGAATTCCTTAATAAAATATCACAAGTACATAGATGTCAATCTTTGCCACTCACCATAATTCCTTATCCAAGCATCATGTCACCAGTAATAGTGTAAGAAGTATTAAAACAAACATATCTACTACCTATTATATTCCACCAAGAATAGAATTACAACCGATCGATGACAATTCTGCTGTTCCATTGATGTAAAAGAAACTTAAAACATATAACAACTGATCCATACATGCATGCATGATTGCATCAACTGAACCAAGGCAATCCAAACATAAGTACATAACCATTTGATAACACAACCAGTACTTTAAATAATAATATCACATGATCCACATCCCTTCAAAGCCTAACCTTTCTCAGCCACGCCCGTTAAAATGTCGTTCACCGACGACACCATGCACACCCTTCAAAGTGGTTGATTCACTCACCTCATATGCGGCGTCAGATTTCGAGTCCTCATCGACATAGCCGCCACCGCCGCCGCCTTTCGTTGGGTAGTAAGTCTCCTCTGAAACAATTGGAGGAGGTGGTTTTGAGTGTGGCTTCTTTTGGGGCGGTGGCGGTGGCGGTGACGGCACGTTGTCTGATTTAGGCGGCGCTTCATTGTATGGGTTTGGGTTGTAAGTCGAGGTCTCTATGTCGTCTCTGTCTCTCGACGGCGGCTTTGGGAGCACCTTATTCTTCGGATAAGGGACGTCTGTGCCACCGTCCGTCGACGAGTTTTTGGACCAGAACAACTTCAAACACATGGTGTCACTCTCTTTGTTTCTTCTGAGTGCAATCGATTGATCGATCGATCACTGAAGCTGAAACAATGGTTGTGTTTCAAACAATGATCATTTGTATAGCGTATAAAGAACGGGAAGGGTCACGGAAGATGCGGAGGATATTAGGTTAATAATTCAGTTTTTTAAGTACTGAGTAGTGGTTAATTTAAAGTGAGTTGGGGGAATGAATATTTTGGATGGAATTTATGAAAGGATTTGGTTCTTTCCACATAGCCCCACTAAAGAGAACACCCAATCAATAATTGTTTGATGTCTTGTTCTGTTTTTGTGGTTATTTTGGAATCGAATAATTAATTAAGGTGAGATAGGGTCATTGAGAAGTTTAATAGAGCGAGGTTGTGGATGGCATTGATTAAGCTTTGATTCTCATTTTTGTGTGTGGTGTGTGTGACTGTTAAAAATGGAAAAGTGTCACGTGCGTGATATGGTTCAAATTTACTATGACAGAGAATCTTAGTGCTTTTGAATTAATCACTTTAATGGTTCTCGAACCTAGTATTATCTTACCAAATCTATGTATATCATTTTGAAATGTATAATGGATGACATGTTTTTTAAGGCTGCGGTTGGTTGTACGATTGTAAAATTGATTTTAAACAAAAACTGGATGAAAACTGATTTTGCATAAAGCTGTATTTCATAGTTTCTGAAAAACTCAGGTTTTGAGCATTTTTTTACATAAATCTATCCACAGCTTTTGATCTCAATTTTTTTATTTGAAAATGAGTATGAAAAAAACAGCTTTCTTCAAACTCAAAAAAATTGAATGGTAAAGCTGGACAAAACAAATTGAAGGTTAAGAGTTGTTTCGAAAACTATTTGAATTTGATTTATATAAAAGAAAACAAAATAAAAAGCAATTTCCACATAAATGACAATTCTTTTTAAACATATATATTTTTTATATTAAAAACTAAAATATAATTTTTAACATAACATGCTTTTCAAAACGTTCATGTATGACTTTTTAGATTTTTGCAAAGGCAAACCTATCCAAATGAGTTTCCAAGAGGCCCCTTAAAATGAAATGAGCTCTAGAAAGTTATGGTGGTTATAAAATAACTTGAAAAATTGTGGAATTTATTGAATGCCGGAGTTGAGGTTATAGATATGATATTGAGAGGGTCACAAATCAATGGACTAAATTGAGAAGTTTATGCTTGTTATTTTAGACCCGTTTGGGTAGCGACATAATCTATTCCAAGATAAATAACTATTACAGTTTACATAAGAAATAAATAATTTTTTATTTGGTTGTATTTTTTGTTATTTTAATTGAAAAATATAATAATAAAATTTTTATTATTTAGTTTACCGTGAATAAAGTATAGGTATAATACGAATAAGATGTGAACAAAAATTGATTTATAAGATGTCTTGGCTTATAATTTGATGTGTCGGACCGCTTACTTATACTAATAGAATAAATTGAGTGGACTAACATTATTATAGAAGAGAGTGAAATACCAATACAAGTTTATTCTCATTATTTTGACATAGCTAGACACACATTATATTCATTACAAATAAATAGGTTCTTAGGCTAATTATTCTCCCTTATTCCATCACATCCTCTTCCTATTCCTCGATCCGAACAAGACATAATTAATATTTAACATTGACGGTAGAAAAAAATTTAAAAAACTCTATTTCCTACTAGTGCTTATGGAAATGTCACACATGCATGATATGATTTTAATTTACTTTGAATATGTTCTATTGCTTTTAAATCTAGTATTGTTTGAAACCTGAGATAAACTATATATAAGCTGGAATTGTTTACATAAGTTTGAACGACCTTACTCCAAAGAGCAAGTCGAAGGGGGAAAGTGAAAGAAATACAAAGCATGAGGAAACAAAACACAAGGGAACTTGAACTGATCCCCACACAAGTGATGTCTGATCCGGCACTGTCCGAGCCCCTGTCTCCTCCCCGTCTTCAGCCCGGATCAATTTGAAATCCTCCTCCAATTAGCTCCACACGTTGAAAGCCTGCAAGAGAGCAGCCCCAATGATTAGGTACACCATCTCTTCCCATACGTTCTCGATGTAGAAACATTGGCCAGTGAAAAACTTCTTATTTCTACGCTTTTAAATCTAGTATTATCTTACCAAATCTATACTTATATTTTTGAAATCTATACGCTTAGAGAAAGTGAGAAACGTGGTTAGAGATGATGACTGTGATTTTGTAATGGTTGTTAAAGAAAGAAAATATACTGTTTCAACAACAGTCAACTCTTCGTGTTGACTGTGTAGTTAGGTTATGTTTAAGCACAACATGATTTGGGCAAAATGTTTTTGTTTGTAGATATTTGTGTGTTTTAGCTTATGCAGTTGTTTATATCCAAAATCAATTATTTTGATTTGAAAGCAAGGATTATACATGATGCCATTTGAATTTGAAACCTGGTATTCTTGAAATCCTACGTCTAAATATTAGCTTTTGGAAAATATTATTATTTTGTTAGTTTTTGTTTTTGAATTGCTGAATTTTGTGAAAAAAAGGGGATTGAAAATTTAAACTTTAAAAAAAAATGTTTGATCTCCGTTTGAAAATCTTTCGTTTTTATATATAAAATCTAAACATATATCTACACGTACCTATGATTTGATAAATTCACCAAAGATAGTGGCGGCCAAATCACCTCTTTTTGGAAAGTTTCATAAATGATAATAAGCTCATTGGTGCCTTGGTCCACTAATTAGTGGGAATTGTAGATAAACTATTAAAATGAGAAAAGGATAGAATAAAACTGTTAAAAAGAATAATTCCACTTTAGAATGTCATTTTTTCCTATAAAGCATTTTTTAGATGCCTTTGTCAAAATATAAAATATATACCATATTAATAAGAATCCTCATCTGATGGTTAAAATTTTAACAAATTTGATGATCCGAACTAATCATAAGAACAAATGTCTTGCTATTACTTTTTGGTAAGAATATTATGATCATTTTTTGTGATGAACACACATGAAAATTGGTTAAAAGCAACTCTACTGGGGTACCACATTTTTTAGGATAAAGATCCATTTTAAATGATAATATGAAGGGATTTTTAGTTTTAAGTCCTCGTAAACTATATGATTTAGCTATCGATCCCTCACTTCTTCATATTTAGGTTTTAGTCTCTACATTTAAATGATAATTTAGGAATAAGTTCCTCCCAGTGACCAAAAAGCAAACTAAATAATTTAGGAATATGTTCCTCTGAGGGACTAAAAATGAACATATCATTTAAATGTAGAGATTAAAACCAAAATATGAAGAAGTGAGACATCGATAGCTAAATCTTATAGTTTACGGAGACTTAAAAAATTAAAAATCCATAATATGAAATACAACTCCAACCCAGATTTCTATCCCCACCTCCATTTTATTTTACAACTCAAACCCATAATTCAATGGTGCCTCCCAGGGTTTGATCAGTCGATCCCCTCCCCTCTTTTACGAAGAGGGAGGATACTAGACAACTTACCAAGAATAAATATATTGTAAATATTAATTGAACCAACTCAATAATAACCAAATATATAAAAATGTTAATTAATTATATCTTCAATTATCATTTTAAATATAAGATTTAATATATTCTGTATTGGTCTCATTTTAAGGCCATGTTTGGATACTGTGCAAATATGAGTGGGTTTTCATTTACACATGGTCAAACATAATATTTTGTTTGGTTATGATATTTAAAGTGTAACAAATAAAATCCCAGGGTTTTCATTTGCCCCATTAAATGGGGCAAACAAAATCCCAACCAACTCATGTGTTTTCATTTGTAACAGATTTTATTTTCACACCTCTCAAATGTATGTAGAGTAATTTTACATTTTTACCCCCTAACAAATTTATTAAAGTCCATATTATCCAAAACAAATATTTCATTTCCTAATTTTATCTTAAGTAATAAAATAGATAATTATATTTTATAAATTTATATAACTTACAATAATATAATTGTGTGGATAATAAATATTAATGTGGCATGAAAATATTAAAATATATCAAGAAATCTTAACTAACTATCATATATATTATCCAACAAAATTGTTATTTATAAAATATAAAAAAAACCTTGTAGGATGATTTGTTAGTTGAAATCAGATTATTTTTTTGTTTATATTCTATTATATTAGAAATTTTTTTAACCACATTGACTTATATATAAATTAAAAAAACTAATATATGCAATATTTAAATTTAATTTTTTTTATATATAATATATTTTTCATAAAGTTTTTGGGTTTTAAGAAAATAATATATTTGATAATCATTTGAAAAAAATATTTTATCTATTTATAATATTATTATCTTTTAACATAATAAATTGACACATATACAAACAGTTTCACATAGGCGAGACAAACAATTACTAATAAGAACATGTGTGTAAATGATAGCACAACATGAAAACAGACAAATATGTGCAAACAGTGTACAAAGTTTCCTTGCACGTGCAATGTAAAATTTGCCTGTGTAAAAAAACACATACAAATAATCATTGCATTCAAACGTGCCCTAAATGTGCCGGGAAATCTCATTTAATATTTTTTTAAAATGCTGAATTTTAAAAATTAGATTTATGTAACAAAAAATTATGTTATTATTTTTAAATATATTTATATATAGAAAATTCACTTCTCCAAATTTGAAGGATCACCTAGTGATCTTCCAAAAAAAGAAATTATGGGGTCTCCACTTGGAGATCTCATTTAGAGAAATATAAAATATATATGGATGGAGATGCTATATATTTTATTTTATTTTTACTTTTTAGTTAACTGATTATTTTCCTTTTGACGAAGAGATACTAGAAACAGATTTGAGTTGCCCACAATTGATTCAAAAAAAAAAAAAAAAAAATTTGAGTAAAGACCATCTAGAAATAAATTTTGGAGACAAGTTTTAAATCCTTGAAGAAGATTGAATGGAATCAGCAGACTGAGTCATATCTAAACAATATGACTTCTTAGAGCAAAAGAAAATGAAGACAACAGAATTGGTCGTTCCCTTTTGTTCTGGGATTTGGATTGGTGCGTGGAAGAGTGAACAGTGTATAAAGTCATAAGTTTGATTCCCCCTTTATGTGCAACTTGAGATTCTTTCTCCACAGCTTCCGACCATATTTTTTTTATTATAAAAAGACTTTGACCTTCTGAGCTTTTTCAAAATTTGAAACAAGAGTCCACTTGATTAGGTCTAAATAATGTGAAGCAATGGCTTGACACCTTCCTCTAACGTGTTTAAGAATTCTATATGAACCACTTCCAAGATCACACACGAGACAAAGACACACAAGGCAATTGCACAATATATATTATATGTAGCCTCAACTCTAGCAATCTTTTGAGACACAGACGACCAACCCACAAAACCAATGGTGGACAAACAATGGAATGGTCGTTGTTTGCTACTTTGCTACATAGTGTTTAATGAATTTAATTTTATATTCAATGAGGTCATTGTATAAAATATAATCATCCAAAAGGATGATATGCAATTAACCAAAAACTTATCAATTTTCATGGCCGGAAGGTTACGCTGGTCCAACGACGACCCTCATCTACTCAGACCATACTGCATATGTAGTCAATAAATATGAGTTGGAATTACATTTTCAAAAGAAAATGTGGAAAAGAATTGTTCCTTCCCTTTTGTTTTGGGTGGGTGACCATGGAATCAACCGATGTAGTTCTGACGTATGTTCGAGGGAAGTTTGATTGATTCCCCTCTTTCAGATTTGAAGGCAGCTAAAATATCAGCAGGTGCATTCCCCTCCTGATAAATGTGAGAGAATTGGAAATCAGTTATGAGATTCAAGCCTTGTGAAATGTTTCGAAGTGAATGAATTGCGCTCCAAGGCCTGAGTCCTCTGCCTTTAACTCAAACTATAGTATATAGTTCAGTCAGACTCCACCCAAAGATGTTGATAGCCTTTGGAGATGGCCAGTCAAAGTCCAGCCTCTATTTCTTTCAGTTTAAGGAGGGCGATAGTGGGGAGATCATCAGGTCCTGCTAAACCCAACGAAAACACTGCCTTTTTATTTAGGAGAAGCTCCGTATCTTTAATATTTTGTAAAAATTGATTTGATGATATCTTTAATATTATGTTGTAAAAAATTATGTAAATGACTCACAATCTCTAAGAAAATATTCATAACAATTGCCTGTGCGGGATCTCCAGTATTCACATAGACGAAACTACATTTTGTATCATCACTGAGTAATTGGGTCCTATGGGAAAGGGGTCGGAGTCTTTTCTACCTACCCTTGGCGGGTACAATTGGGTTGATACGGGTTACAGTACTTGACACCATGAGTGTGTGTATTTTCCTTTTATTATTGCTTTACTTTCCTATCCTTCTATTCTTCTCATCTCACTCTGTCATGTTCTTTTTTATCATGAGAATAGAAAATGACTACAGTTTCTTTAAAAAAAATCATCGTGGAGCCACCAAAGTTGAACTTGCTTTAATTTTAAGCATAGGACACTTCATTTGTAACAACCCCAGTTGAAGCTGCTCTAATGTAGGGATAATCCTTAATCTTCATTGCCATTTTCGTTTAAAATTAGTCACTTCAGTTAGCATCGTTTCTAAACAATGTCTCATCCTTAAAGCTCTGCAAGCATGGTTTCATTCCAAATGTCTTGGTTGACATCATAAAATACTGTATTTTTATGGGTGCTCAATCATTCCTGCACGCGCTTAAACTTAAAGAACATGGTGCAGGGTGCAAGAAGAATATTTAATAGACATTATATATATTTTATGAAGACAATATTCAAAGAAAACGCTTAAAGAACAAGTCCTGTACCATATGTATTAATGAATCGAATTACGCAATCTAGTAATCGAACTACACAGAGAGTGACATCGTATCCAACAATTGGTTGTGCAGTTTGATTCATAGGTTGTGTGGTTTGATTAATTGATAGTGTAATTCGGGGCATCTCTCTAGACTCGTAATTAACTTATTTGGTTAAGTGGCAGGCTACACCATGCACTATGGCTACGACTGGTTGTCGAAAGAGCTCTCGTTTTATTCCAAAAAGGCCATTTGGGCGCGATGCGTTTGGAAGGCGTAAATTCCATCGAAGGTTAAGTGTTTCATGTAGCTTCTTTTGCAAGAACGCTAGTCACCAAGGAATTTCACACAAATTTAAGAGCAAGTGAATCTATGGTATGCCCGATTTGCAGAGAGGAGGTGGAATAAGTGGAACACCTATTTTACCTTTGCCCGGGAACATCAAGGGATTCTTTATGCTTGAAAATAATTACTATGAAGAGTGTTCGCAAGGTGTTGTTATCGTTCATCCCGGTCCCGGCAATGGTGTGGGAATATGGCTCTCAAAGGAATGAGGTCATATTCAAGAATAACATTTTTTATTTTGCAAATTTGTGGGAGGCTTTTTAACATTGTGTTTGCAATTGGGGCAAAGAAATTGCAGGGAGTAGTGGGAATCATTGTGGAGAAGGATGGATGGTACGTGATGGATTAAGGGATTTTATTGTGGGAGGTTTTTGGTAGAAATCTTTTCTATCAAGCTCTTTCTTTCCCTTTCATTTTTTCTATTCTTCTCATCCTCAATCAAACATTGTTTTTTTCTTTTTTTATAAAATAGAAAAATGTTCAACTTGTCTTAAAAAAAAAACAAAGAAAAAATACATTGATATGTGAATTTTTTATTAATAAATTTATAAAAAAAAAAACATACACATAGATAAAGTGAATACATAGATATGTGCCATTGGTCAGTTGTGAGTACGACAAATTGAAATGTTAAATTGAAATTAGATTACTAGATAAAGAAAATATAAAAACTATTTTATTCAACTTATTAGAGCATGTATTTGATTTTTTTTAAAAAAGAATATAGTTTATTAGACAATTATATAGCTTCCAAAAGTATCGAAACCGACTGGGAACTGCTACTAAAGGACTGCCACTGTTCTAACATTTTCCATACTCCCCTTTAAATGTAAAGTTCAAACATTCTTAATGTCAGGGGACTTTTCAAATGAATTCCTTAAAATATCACAGGTACATAGATGTCAATCTTTGTCACTCACCATAATTCCTTATCCAAGCATCATGTCACCAGTACTAGTGTAAGAAGTATTAAAACAAAACATATCTACCACCTATTATATTCCACCAAGAACAGAATTACAACCGATAACAATTCTGCTGCTTCATTGATGTAAAAGAAACTTAAAACATATAACAACTGACCCATACATGCATGCATGATAGCATCAACTGAACCAAGGCAATCCAAACATAACCATTCGATAACACAATCACTACTTTAAATAATAATATCACATATGATCCACATCCCTTCAAAGCCTAACCTTTCTCAGCCACGCTAGTTAAAATGTCGTTCACCGACGACACCATGCACACCCTTCAAAGTGGTTGCTGATTCACTGACCTGATCATATGCGGCGCCTTCAGATTTGGGTTCCCCATTGATGTAGCCACCGCCGCCTTTTGTCGGGTAGTGAGTCTCCTCTGGAACAAGTGGAGGTGGTGGTGGTTTTGAGTGTGGCTTCTTTTGGGGGGGAGGAGGAGGACTCGGCGGCAGCGATGGCACGTAGTCTGATTTAGGCGGCGATTCATTGTATGGGTTGTTTGGGTTGTAAGTCGATGTCACTTTTTCGATGTCGTCTCTGTCTCTGGACGGCGGCTTGTTGGGCTTCTTATGAGAGAAATGTCTGCCACTGTCCGTCGACGAGTTTTTGGACCAGAACAACTTCAAACACATGGTGTCTCTCTCTTTGTTTCTTCTGAGTGCAATCGATCGATCACTGAAGCTGAAACATGGGGTTGTGTTTCAAACAATGATCATTTGTATAGCTTATAAAGCACCGGAAGGGGCACGGAAGATGCGGAGGATATTAGATTAATAATTCAGTTTTTATTAAGTATATTGGATGGAATTTATGAAAGGATTTGGTTCTTTCCACACATGCCCCTACTAAAGAGAACACCCAATCAATAATCGTTTGATATCTTGTTCTGTAAGATTGATTGTTTTGTGGTTATTTTGGAATCGAATAATTAATTAAGGTGTGATAGAGTCATAGAGAAGTTTAATAGAGCGAGGTTGTGGATGGCATTGATTAAGCTTTGATTCTCATTTTTGTGTGCGGTGTGTGTCTGTTAAAAATGGAAAAGTGTCACGTGCGTGATATGGTTCAAATTTACTATGACTGTGAGAATCTTAATGCTTTTGAATTAATCACTTTAATGGTTCTCGAGTCTTGAAATATGTGCATATACTTTTGAAATGTATATATATTCATTATAGTGTGAGAAGGTGGTTAGAGATGGAAGTTATTTTGTGATTGTTGTTAAAGAAAGGTTTTTTAGTGTCTTCATCTCCGACCACCATCAAAAAAATATATATTCTCATCCACAAAAATGCATCACATTGCATTTCATAATAACAGGGAGAGATCTAATATTATTCTTTTGGAAAGGGCGTGGGAAACAGATATAAAGTCCTAACACAAGCATCTGCCTTTAATTTTTTGGGTTTATTACACTGTGTCTAACACATGCATCTGCTTTTAATTTTTTTCTAAAATTCTTTTTCTTTCGTTTTGTCTTATCATCTTGGGATGTTGTTACGGAGCCTAGCAATCCAAAATGTGCTTGCATAATGGATGACATTTATTTTAAAGTTGCGGTTGGTTGCACGATTGTAAAATTAATTTTAAGCAAAAATTAGATGTAAAACTGATTTTGCATGAAGCTTTTTTTTACAGCTTCTGAAAAACTTAAATTTTATGTATTTTTCACAGAAATCTATCTGCAACTTTTGACTTCAATTTTTTTTTTAATTTGAAAACACATTTGAAAAAAAAAACTTTATTCAAACCCGAAAAAATTGAATGGTAATGCTGGTCAAAACAAATTGAAGGTAAGGGTTGTTTCGAAAACATAATAAAACTCAATTTCCACATAAATGACCATTTTTTTAAACATATATTTTTTTTATTAAAAACTAAAATATAATTTTTAATATAACATGCTTTTCAAAACGTTCATGTATGACTTTATAGATTTTTGAAAAGGCAAACCTATCCAAATGAGTTTCCAAGAGGCCCCCCTTAAAATGTAATGAGCTCTTGAAAGTTATGGTGGTTAATTGGTTATAAAATCACTTGAAACATTGTGGAATTTATTAAATGCCGGACTTGAGGTTATAGATATGATATTGAGAGGGTCACAAATCAATGCACTAAATTGAGAAGTTTCTGCGTGTTATTTTAGATCCGTTTAGGTAGCGACATAAACTATTCCAAGATAAATAACTATTACAATTTACAAAAGAAATAAATAATTTTTTATTTGTTTGCATTTTTTTTTATTTTAATCGAGAAATATAATAATAAAATTTTTATTATTTGATTGTTCATAGATAAATTATAGATATAATACGAATAAGACGTGAACAAAAATTTATAAGAAGTAAAAAAATAATTTAACATGTCAGTCTCTTGATTTATAAGATGTGTTGACATATAATTTAATGTGTTGGACCACTTACTTATACTAGTAAAATGAATTGGATGGACTGATATTATTCCAGAAGAGAGTGAAATACCAATATAAGTTTATTCTCATTTAGACATAACTATACGCACACATTAATTATATTCCTTACAAATTAAAAGGTTTTTAGGCTAATTATTCTCCCTTAGTTCCATGACATCGTCTTCCTGTCCCTCTATCCAAACAAGACATAATTCCCTTAATATTTAACATTGATAGTAGAAAAAAATTGAAAAAACTCTATTTCTGGTGCATGCGCTTAACATTGCATGTACAAGTGGCTTGCATGGAATTTTTTGTAGTTATTTACAAGATATTATACAATATCTTTAGCAAAATGTCATGATCTGCACTGATCCTCGATCGGTAGTGCGGTGAAGGGTCTTGTTTGATAATGTTGATTGTTTAGTTTAATTTGGAACCGAATAATTAAGGTGAGATAGAGAAGAGTTTAAAAGAGTGAGATCTGTGGAGGTGTTTTTTTTTTAAGATAAATCGTGAACATATCTATATCATTAAATAACAAAATAAATAATTAATGTCTGAAGTGGTGGTGAGAAAAACAAAGAGAAATTAAAAGCAAAAATAAAATAAAGATGAGCTAAAAAAAGGAACACCCGATGAATAAGATATCTGACCAGAGTGTTATATCGATATGCTCACTCTAGAATTCTTAGAAACTCCTCACCAGTAAGGATGCGAGTTGTTCCCGCCGATCCGATGCCCCACTCGATAATATTATGCGCTCGTGAGGATTTTTTCTTTGTAGAAAGCTGGTCGATGCGTGCATGAACTGACTGTTGGAAATTAATATTTACTACTAGTGCTTATGGAAATGTCTCACGTGCATGATTTGATTTAAATTTACTTTAATCCATTCTAGTGCCTTTAAATCTCGTATTATCTTAGCAAATCTGTGCATATCTTTATACGCTTGTTAGAGATAGTGAGAAAGGTGGTTAGAGATGATGGCTGTTATTTTGTAATGGTTGTTAAAGAAAGTAAATATACTGTTTCAACAACCGTCAACTCTTCGTGTAGAATGTGTAGTTGTTGGATGATGAAGAATGGAATCGCATAAAACCAATTTGAGATTTCGAGGTGCATAACGAATGCTTCCACTATATAAAGTTGCAGTAGGGATTCTATGCAAATTCACTCCCAGATGCAATGAAATCTTATTAGACTTGCGGTCAGCAAAATTAAAATGTAAAACTGACTCTCTTTAGTTGTTGTGTTTATGGCAGATATAGACGCAAACCTAACATGTTTTGGAAAATAGGATTGGGTGAGTTTTTTCGAGGAGGAAGAAGATGAGAAGATGTTTGTTTCTCCAAATCCGATCCCAACACAATATCGTTCCCAACATTTATCACAATTGTTCCCAACGCTGGCAGTTATAACTGTCTGTCAGTTGAATTTGAATTTAAACCTCTACCTGTTTGATCTCATCATCAATCAACGGCTCTTGATTGATCTCTCAGATCCAAATGTGGTTTTTAATTAATCAGATTTTACACACATAATGCATCACATAAAACGTTTAATTCATAAGTGCTAAGTGCTAATTTTAATATAATTAATGGACGTGTGCGCATGTATGCGATGTACGTGCAAACCCATGTGCACTTGTATTTGTTATACATCAACAACATGTGTGCCAAACTCTCATTTATATACCACTCACACCAAAACTTTTTAACCAATGTGAGACTATTTGAAAAAACTTCATTTACAAAACCCAGATATTACAATTTGATTATTTAAATCAATAAAAATAAACTCAACGTACAGTACTTAGGTTATGTTTGAAAACACAACATGATTTGGCAAAATGTTTTGTTTGGAGATATTTGCGTGTTTTAGCTTATGCAGTTGTTTCTATCCAAAACCAATTATTTTGATTTGAAAGCAAGTATTATACATGGATACCGTTTGAACTTGAAACCTAATATACTTGAAATCCTGCGTCTAAATATTAAAAAATATTATTTTGTTATTTTTAATCGCAAATTATTGTAATAAAAAGGGGATTGAAAAGCTAAACGTTAAAAATATATATTTAGATCTGTGTTTAAAAATCTTCCATTTTTTTAAACACAAAATCTGCCTAAACACATCACCAAAGATAGTGGCAGCCAAATCACCTATCTTTGGAAAGTTTCAAATGACAATAAGCTCATTGGTGTCACTCTGGTGGCTTGATCAACTAATTAGTGGGAATTTTAGATAAACTATTAAAATAAAAATGGATAGAAATAAAACTTTGTTAAAAAGAATAATTCCACTTTAGAATCTCATTTTTCCCATAAAGCATTGTTTTACATGCCTTTGTCAAAAGATAATTATAGACCATTTTAATAAGAATCCTCGTTCGATGATTAAAATTTTAACAAATTTGATGATGGAAACCAATCTTAAGAAACAAACGTTATCTATCGCCTTTTGGTGTGGGAATGTTAAGACCGGATCCTATGAGCACCTGGTTTTCATCGGTTGAGATAGAACATGTGGCAGATTGACACCTGAAGCCCCTAGTTTTTAATTCTGATTTCTTCTCTTCTTAACATTTTAATATTTCATCTCTCTCTCTCTCTCTCTCAACCCATACAGAGTCCCAATTTTTTTTCTGAATTAATTAATTTTTTTATTTCAAATAAAATAAAAAAATAAAAAAATTCAATTAAAATAGAATAAAAAACAAAAAGATAACTATAATAAATAAAAAAATATGTTCTCAAATAAAATACCTATAAATAGAAAATAAAAAATCTTTCTTTCTCTCGTATCTTCCCCCCAATTTTTTTCCTATCCTTTTTTTCTCTCTCTCTTCTCGATTCTTTTCCTTCCAATTTTTTATTTTTTTTATTAATTAATTAATTTTTTGTTTCTAACAGTGTGATAAAAAATAAAAAAATTAAAAAAAAAAACAAAAACACAAAAGGTAACTAAAAAGAATGAAAAAAATATGTTTAAAAAATGTAAATAAAAAAAAGAAAATAAAAATTTTAAACAAAAAATAGAAAATGAAAAAAAAATCTTTAAAGAAATAAAAACCACTCCTCATCTATTAATATGTAAAAAAAAAAACAGAAAATAAAAATTCTAAAATAAAAAAACCAAAAATGAAAAAAAAATAATAACACACTTTTAAACTAATGAAATCAATAAAAATCTTAAATCTTCAGATTTATTATTATCTTCTAATATGTTAAAGAAAAAAAAAATTTAAAAAAAATAACTAAATCCCTAGAAAATAGAAACAAGATAAATAAATAACAAAAAATAAATAAATAAAAGACCTACATTTATTGAAAAATGAATCTCTTTCGAAGATGAGTATGTGTTGAGCATAATTTCTTATGATTAGAATAAGAGTATTCGTGAAAAATTGAACATTAGATAAATAAAAATTGAACTGAACCGCTTGTTCATTTTATTGAATAATTAATAAATCGACTTGAATATTGAAGAATCGAGCTGAAGTACTTGTCGATAGAAAAAAATTGGGACTCAATGTGGGTTGAGAGAGAGATGAAATATTAAAATGTTAGAAGGAAAAGAAACCAGAGTTTAAAAAAAGTACTCCGGTTAACGTTAAACTAGGGGCTCCACGTGTCAATCTCCCATAAGATTTTGTCTCAACCGATGAAAACCGAGTGTTGATAGGATCCGATCCCGAGAATATTATAATCACTTTTGTGATTAATCCACATAAAAATTGATTCATTAAAGGCAACTCCAATGGGATACCACGTTATAGAGGATTCGGTTCCATTTTAAATGATCAATTACATCTTAAAGGATCACGTGAAGATCTCTTTTACAGAAATAATATATATATATATATATATGTGTGTGTGTGTGTGTGCGCGCGCGCGCGAAGATGCTTTTTACTTTTCTTTTTTGTTACCTGATAATTTTCCTTTGGACGAAGAGATTCTAGAAACAGATTTGAGTAAAGACCATTTAGAAGAAATACATTTTGGAGACAAGTTTAAAATCCTAAAAAGAAACTTGGAATGGAATCAGTACACTGAGTCATATTATCTAAACAATATGACTACTTTAGAACAAAAGATAACGAGGATAACAGAATTGGTTGTTCCCCCTGTATGTTCCTGGAAGAGTGAATTGTGTATATAGTAAAGTTTGGTTTCCCTTTATGTGCAACTTGAGATTCTTTCTCCACAGCTTCCGACCATATTTTTATTTTATTATAAAAGACTTTGACCTTCTGAGTTTTTTCCAACTTTGAAACAGAGTCCACTTGAATAGGTTTAACGCGTTTGAGAATTCTGTATGAACCATTTCCAAGATCACACATAAGACAGAGACACACCACGCTTTGCACAATATATATCATCAACTCTAGCAATCTTTGTTATACCAAAAAAACAAACAATCAATAGAATTATTATTTTTTTCTACATAGTGTTTAATGAATTTAATATTATATTCAATGAGATCATTATCTATCGATATACATTTCTATAAAGCGCGAGCGGATGGGTTCTATCAGTTTCATAACTAGACCTTATATGTGTTACAACCTGATTCAAATTTTAAGATTTACAAACAGGTCTCTCACTCACCGGACTTCAAATTTTATTTAATGATTTTTTTAGACCATTAATATATCCATAAAATTATAAAATATAAATATTTTAGTCACATTAATAAATAAAACTAATATTGAATTTTTTGGTGGTCTAAGTTTTGATTTATAAAAATGATTGAATATAAAAATTTTCAAAAATTAATCTCCATTAAAATAAGTTGTTTTATTGTAATATAACTTTGAGTTGATATTTATTTAATGTTAGGTACAGTCCTAAATACAATCTTAAATGCAGTTATCACATGTTTTAAAATTTTAAAACAGTAAACATTGCACCATTTTGAGTTTAACATACTCATTTTTAGTAAATATTAAAAACAAAGTTATATACACACACACACATCGTAAAAGACAGAAAGGAAAAATAAGTATCTCATCTCCGGAGATATATTTTTTTCCGGTCAAAGAATTCCATTTTGTATATATACAATATACAAACTTCCTAGTGTTCATTCATATGAATTTATGTGGTTCAACTAAGAATGCACTGAGTTGTGTTGAATAAGTTGTAGTATTATATATTCTAAGCTTTGATTTATCCATATTTTTTCAAACAGTACAATTGATTTGTTATGTTTGTCTATTACTTATTCATTACATGGATTAAATACTCATATACTTATTTTTTTGCAGAAAAACACCAAGAAATTACAACAACAAGTACAACCACGACGTCTTTTTCTTAGACTTCAGTCATGGATAAATTACGCTATCATCTATAACATATTAACCATCTTAGCAGAATCTGTTATAAACATTTACATTGTTGTGCATTCATTTTGAAAAACTTATAATCACATATTTCTCTACTTATTTTATTAGCATAATCTTTCAATTTACTTGTTGTTCATAAAACTCAATACTATGCGCAATGCGCGTAGACAAACTAGTACTCTATGTAATGCGCAAAGAGTACAGCCAAAAATGGTAGTTTAGGACATAAATCAGGGCAATCTGGTAATTTAGGGTTCGGTTAATTTTTGCTCTTTTTGTGGTGTATTTGCAGATCGGCCCCCAGATTTCATCACTTGCACAACCAGACCCCTATATTTGTTATAAACTGATCCCTCATAGTTATAATTAGGTCGTTGATAAAATTCGGCTAATTTTGTCCTTTTATGGGCTATTTGCAGATCCACCTCCAGGTTCTACCAGTTTCAGTACCAGATCCCTATCTATGTTACAAACAGATCCCTCATTTAAATTTTTAAATTTATAATCAGGTCCCTAGTCTCAAAACATGACTTTCCAAACTTCAAATTTCATGAAATTCCATCCAATGTTTTTTTAAACCATTAAGATACCTATAAAATTATAAAATAAATATTTTAGTCTCATTTAATAAATACTAAAATTACAAATGGAATCGGTCCCTCATTCAGTTTTTATTTTCATATTGACAATTACATATATGCGTATCTGGTACTTCATGTTGATGATAAAAAAAACTAACTATTCCGTAAATTTTCATAAATCCTTCTTGATTTCACGCAGCAATTGTATCCACCTGTTCTTGACTCTCTTTCTCAACTTTCAATAAGGGATTCTGACTTCGATAAAAGATTTAAATCAATTTATTGATTATTGGTGTCATAAATATTATTGAATATTAGTTATTAAATATTATAATTGTATTGATCATTCAATGAGAGAGTAAAACACAATTTACATAGACCGTGTAATGCTATGTTTATATAGCTGTACTATTATATCTTTGTTTTTTTTAATAAATGGATTGTATAAATAAAGTCTCGTGGACTGTTTATTATTTTCTT
The DNA here is from genome assembly GCA_030737845.1 of Acorus calamus. Classification (NCBI taxonomy): domain Eukaryota; kingdom Viridiplantae; phylum Streptophyta; class Magnoliopsida; order Acorales; family Acoraceae; genus Acorus; species Acorus calamus. The sequence goes on along the minus strand of CM060871.1, from coordinate 4,981,759 downwards.
AAACTAATTACACTTCGCAATTAATTAAACTTGAGGTCACATGAATCAGTTGAATTACCTACTAAACAATTTTCTTTTGTACTCATGCTTTCCTATATCACTCTTTGAGATAGGCTCATTTGTAGGTAAGGAAGAACTATTTATGTCTAACTAATATAGGGTTGTTATTTCATTTGAATTTAATATTCATTAAAGTTTTTCAGTATTGAAATATGATAAATAATATGTTATATATTGTGGAGCTTGATGATGTGCGCAGATGATTGTTGGCGGTACGCAGGGGCGGACGGGGGTCGAGCGCCCCGAGAAAATTTTTTTTTGGGTGTATTCGGTATATTGACTTTTTTGCCCTTAATGAGATGTCAGTATAAAATGGCATCTCATATTTTTTCATTAGGTTTTAGGATTTTTATATTCGGTGTGACTATTGTAAAAAACTTCTTCTGGATAAAATAACCACCTAAGTATGATGCAACCCAAAACTTATCTATGGTCAAACTTATCATTTTTCATGGCCATCCAACAACCCATATCTACTCAGGCTAACTGCATATTAATTTAGTCAATAAATATGAATTGAACTTACATTTTCTTTGGAACATAAGAAAATGAGTGGAAAATAATTGTTCTTTCCCTTTTGTTTTGGGTGGCTCATGGGTGTCGGAGGAATCAACGTACATGGTTCACCAATCACACTTGGCTGGCTTGTCAATGGGTTGTGGGTCGATTCGAACCCAATCTGATAAAATGCATAAAATACTCGATTTGAAGGATTTGAAACTCGATTTGGACTCGACAATCAAAACGGGTCAGATTTAAATTCACCCTGATCCGATTCTATGGATCCGATTGACCCAATTCAAATATTATATGATTTTTTTTATTTATAATCAAGCCCAACACTCATGGTTCAACCAAACATTTATAACTAAATATTGAATAATTATTTAAAATTTTAAACATTTGAAAATATTTTTACAACTTTTGACTTTACATAAAAGCAAAATAATCCAAACCGTTCTAAATGCCCCCTCATAAATCATAAAACATCTAAACAGTGTAGAACTATTTATAATACACTAAACTTTAGTTATTCAAATTCATCATTTAAAAATAGAAACGATAAAAAAAATCAAACAAAAAATGTGTGGTCTCCGTTACCCCAACATGCAATGCTCTCTCACTAAACCAAAAACCTCATCTCCTTCTTCTCATCATCTTCCGTCCCTTTTCAAACCTTTTATTTTGTTACTCCAAAAAAAGGTGGGAAAAAAAACAAAACAAGCAAAGGAAGCCATTGTAACCCCATAAAAGTCCCTCGATCTCTCCAAACTCAACCTCTCTTGGTCCAACCTAGGTCTATTTGTGAGTCGACTTGGACTTGATCTGGACTCGATGAAAAACATAAAATACCCGACTCGAATGACTCGACCCGAATGACTCACAATCAAAACGGGTCGGGCTTGGATCCACCCTGATCTGGACCCAACCCATTGACATGCCTACACCTAATGCATGTGACATTTTTCTCTGTGATGGATGTCTAACGTATCATTAAAGCGATTATGAAAAATCAAAAGCACTGGTGCATATATTGTCAGAATTCCATTGCATCCAATCACCTGTTGAAGACTATTTTGTTTTGGTGTACTATTCAAGACTCATATGATGCACGCGACATGAGATCTTAATACTGTTAAGTTGATCTTAATCCTATTAAGTTACAGTCTTTTGTTAGTTTATTTTATCTTTTAATTTAGAAAAAAATCTGAATAATCTCATCTAAACTGTTTGAAATTCATTTAATCTCTAACTTTTGATGAAGTTCATATAACCCACTGAAAACATTTATGTAAATTCAAATTACCTTATGAGTTAAATTTTTGTTGGCAGATGAGAAATTTGCTGCGAATATTTCATCTTGTTAACTCTGATTGAAAATACATTACATTTTTAGATAGGTACTTGCACGTGTGATGCTTAGGCACTCTTGTATTTTAGTACGTTTTTAGGTTGCATCTTGTTGGAGTTCATGTTTTGACATTCTCATATTGAAGTAGTTTTTGAGGTAGCTTGTTAAATGAATGTTTTTTCAGGCGTTCTCACATCGAGGTACATTTTTTCTTGCAGGATCGTTATTTGACATTTTTTCTTGCAGGATCGTTATTTGACATATCCCCTGACAAGTTTGGTTTTGCATCTGTCAGTACCAATTCTCCACAGTTTCAAATCTATCTTACAGCTATACATGCCCACTGTGAGCCTCGATCTTTTTGAGAGGCAGTTGAGTACTTTGAACCCTTCTTGTAGTTGTTGTTGTTTGTCGCTGGCCTCTCTTTAAGATGGATGTGAAGAATGCTTTTCTTCACGGCAACTTATATGAGGTTTTCTATATGCAACCATCTCCAGGTCTCAACACTCCTCCTCAGCACGTTTTTCGTCTTTGGCAAGCTATATATATATATGATCTCATACAGGTTCCTCAGGCTTGGTTTGAGCGCTTTCGTAGCGTTATTCTGGCAATTGATTTTGTTGAGAGCCTACAAGACCACTCTATGTTTGTGCGATTCTCATCGCAAAGCCGGGTTATCTTTCTTCTATATGTTGACAATATGATTATCACTAGCGATGACTCCACCGATATTACTCTGGTCAAGAATCATTTAGTCGACAGTTTCAGATAAAGATTTTGGTACTCTTCTCCACTTCCTTGGTCTCAAGATTGTATAGAGTAATCGTGAAATTCTGCTCTCTCAACAAAAGTATACAGCTGACATTCTCAAGAGCGTTGGCCTCTCAGATACTCTCAGTGCAGATACCCCTCTTAAGCTTCATGTGAAGCTTCGTCTTACGGATAGTAAGCTCCTCCTAGACCCTATTCAATATAGATACATCGTGAGTCAGGTTGTGTATCTCTGCATCACCAGATCTGACATTGTTCATGTTGTCAATATTGTTAGTCAGTTTATTTCAGCTCCTCGATCAGTGCATTATGGTGCTTTTATGCGTATTCTCACATTTTTGTGTGGTACTATTACTAGATCGATCTATCTGTCATCCTCTTCGACTTTGGTTCTCAGGGTTTACACTGATACTGATTGGGCTGGAGACCCGACCACTGGACGCTCCACCACTGGGTCTGCATATTTTTAAGAGATTCCATCATCTCCTGGCGCAACAAGAAACAAGAGGTTGTTTCTTTTCCAGCACCGATGCTGAGTATCGAGCCATGTCCATTACCACCAAGGAGATTGTTTATATTAAATGTCTATTGGTGGATCTAGGAGTTACTATGACTGATCCTACTCCTCTTCATTGTAATAACTGATCTGCTATTCAGATTGCCAGCAATTCGATCTTTCACGAGAGAACCAAATACATTGAGATCGATTGTCATTTCATTCATCAGCACTTTCTTGTAGAGACATTATCGCTTCCGCATATTTTCTCTGTTGAACAGCTTGTTGATTTCTTCACAAAGATAAATCAAGTTTCTCAATTTCAGTTTCTCATTCGCAAACTCACTTTGTGTAACAATATACTAAACATTACCATAGTTAAAAGAACTTCTTAGTAACCATTCCTAAAAGCCTCACTTAATTTTTCATGCATTCAAAACGCGCGAACTGACTTCACCGGAAAAAAAAAAAAACGCGCCATCTCTGAAACCATTCCCATCAAATCCATTTCCATTACCCAAAAAAACATACCTCTCCACCGTTATCAAACCCGCGCGACCTCCTCCTCCTGCGGCGACCACCTCCACCGGCATCGACCATCACCTCCGGCGGCAATCTCTCCATCTCCTCCACAACCCTAGCAACCACAAGTGTTCCCACGCCATCGCCGCCGTTGAGAACCTGTTAGATCTCAACCTCCCCGCATCGATTGATGACGAGGACCTTAGCCCCTCCGTTGTCTCAGATGCAAAGTTCCTCCATCGAATCAATTGATCGCCGAATTTCGAGGTAAAGCTCGTCTCCAGTTCTGATTGATAAGTAATTCAACAATTGCTCATGTTTTAGATGGTTCTTCATTTGTTCTTTTGGTTGTTGATACTTATTTGTACCATATTTTGGGGATTTTTTTATTCACTGATTTAAGCATTTTTAGGTATAATTGATTTTCTCTCTCCCTTTTTATTTACCCTGTGGAACTGTTTGACCCAAATTATTGTTCATGTTTGATGTTTTGCTAGTAATTTGTACAAAAATTTGTTCATGTTTGATGTTTCTCTAATCAGTAGATAATCAAACTTTGATTTAAATGTAGGCCATTATTTATTTATTTATTTTTTGATGAAAGGTAGGCACCCTACCGCAATTTTATTCATTGTACAACTGGGATTGATAAAAGAGATTTCTATCAAACCCCAACCCCAAAATTCCCTCTATTCCTCAACTAAAAGAGTATTCCCAACAAAGCTTACTCTCCCCGCCCCTACTCCATACAAGGCCCAATCCTGAATTACCCGCACAATGCGATCCCATACATTTTCTACGTAATAATTCTGGTTTCGGAATATCAACCAGTTCCGAGCATTCCAAAGAGCCCAGGCTATAGCGGGAATAATGATTCGTGATATTTTGGCCCTCTTGCTTCGGTCACCCTAATTCACCGACTGCCTTCCGGCCTCCCACATTCCCTCAAGTGTTGTAAAATACGTGGATAGACCTGTGATTGCCTCGATCAGTGCCCAGATTTGGCGAGCCATCGGACAAAGAACAATCAGGTGTACCACGCTCTCCTCTGCGCCATCGCACACCGGACAAACCATGTGGCTACTTTCCTTTCAACAAAGGGTTGCGACAAGGGGACCCGCTCTCTCCGCTATTGTTTGTTATCGTTGCCAATGTTTTTAGCTGTATGATGATGGTTGAGGAGGCAGGTTGGGTGCGCGGGCTGAGCGGAGTGAATGGCGGGAAATCTTTGTCTAACATCCAATGTGCCGATGACACCTTAGTATTAAGCGAAGCGGAGGAGCGGAAGGTGCTCGGTGTGAGATTTGTTTGTTACTGCGTTGAACTTGTTTCTAGACTGCAAATCAATCCAGCAAAGTGTGTCTTGGCGGGAATCAACTTAACTGAGCCGGAAATCTCTTCATTGGCTCACTGTTTCGGGTGCTAGGCTATTATTATATTTGCTATAACTTGGTTTAAAGTATGCTTATATTCGATAATTCAATGTGAAAATTTTTATGGCTGTAAATTATCCTTTCATCATTGGCATTTCAGTTATTAAAGAATCTATGTTTGCTTCCTGATGTTTAGTCCCTCTTCAATAGCTGAAATGTCAATGATGAAAGAGAATGCAACACTAGTGCTATGAATTTAATATCCCTTCCCCCAATCAATATCTTATGTGTGCTTGTGCTATGAATGAGTTGATGAAAAGGATGCAACACTTGTGATTGTCCAGTCCACTTGAAATATTATAAAAAAATCACAGGAAAAGTAAGTGAGTAATTGGGGTTCTTTGTAGCATTTCTTTAGAATGTGAAGCAAAAAATACTGAACTATTAATTTATTGATGCTTATATGAAGAATTATATGTCATTCCAAACTTTTACTTGGAATTTGGAGTTATTGGCACATATTCTGCTAGGTTGTTATATCTGCTTTAAGGGCAGCAAATGATCAACGAAATAGAGGAATCTACAATGTTTTTATTTTCTGACTTCTTCCCATGTTTCCATGGATGCAGATACTGATCATAGCGGGCCTTCTCATATCTGGTAAGTTTATATAACTACATTTATCTACATCAACAATTCCTGAATTCATTAAAAAAGTATTAGTAGTTGAGAAGCTGTTAATATTTCTGATATCTATTAGTAGTAGTATCTTCTCATATCTGATAATATTCTTTTATATATCTGGTTGAATCTTGTCTACCATTCTCACAAGAAGTAAATGTGATGATAGAGTAATAGAACTAGTAGTAGAAGAAGAAGCTATTGCTAGCTCATTTAGTATCAATGAACTGGTGCTTATTTTGAATATATGCACTGACTCCTATTTGAATGAAGTGGAAGTCTTCAAGAATTCTGAAGTAGAGTGGAACTTGGACATCTTTTAAGAATTAAACTTTACTCTCTAGAGGCTCTTGAATAAAATATTTGATTTTAGAGTAGTAGAACAAAGGCATGTTCTTTTATAGTGTTTTTATAAGTTTGAATATATGCTTTTGAATCCATCCCCTTCCTAATCTGCCAAAAAAAGGTGAAAAAAAAAACAGAGTGAAGAAAACAGATCATTCACTTCACTGCTGGAATTGTTGGAGGAGACTCTCCCAGAAGGTGTGAATCCCGATTTTTAATTGTTCTGTAAAGGCTTTGTTATTGTATTATTCAATTTTTAATTGCGCTGTTGAATCCAGATTCATTTATTCTTCTGAAGATATAGGTTTCATGAGAGAATTCCAAATCACGGTAAAGAAAAACATTGTGTTTGGGTCTTGAAGTGGTACAAAATTAGCTTGTCATGAATAATAAGGCTGTTGGTTTTAACAAGTTATGTTGGCTATTAATTACTTACATTCATGGTGTGAAATTGCTGTTTTTATCTATTGTAAATGTTCGGAATCTTTATACAGAAATACTAAAGGCACTGTATATAATCTCCTTGATCATATTGTATTAGGATACTTTTGTTTTTCAATATTCAAAATATGTGCTTTATAGCTTTAGTTATCTTCCTCATAGTGTAGTGCTTGGATGCTGGGAAATGAAAGGATGGGGAGGGGGTGTGTAAGATTAGGGTGTTAGTTCCTTTTAAGAAGGTGGATTTTCTTCCATTCCAACCGTTTTCCATCAACCAAACACAAGGCATTTCTTGAGCATAACCTTGACTCTTTTCCTAAGTTCAAGTTAGAGTTGTACTTCGAAATTAAAAATGAAATCGTGGTAGCAATATTAATATTTTTTTTAAAAAAAATAACCTTCACTTTTTTCAACTGTCGCACATTTGTTTATGTAGAATGTTGATTTCTACGTGCTTACTTGAGGCAAACAAGAAAAATTTCACAATATTCGATCTATGGGAAGTTCCTAATCCTTTAATTGAAATAAATAATAGGCTGACTTGATGAACGGTTAAGTTACATAGACTTTCGAACATCCTGGTTGGCGTCAAAATACGAAAAGCTTATGAAGATAAAAGCATCAAAAGTTGAGGGACATATATAGTAAAACTAAAACTGATGAGAATAAGAGGGAACATGGGGAGAATAGGTCTAAAAGTTGTTGTTTAGAAGGAATAGATAGGTATGACTACAATAGAATAAATAGGAGTAATCTAGTACTTGTATTTTAGGTTTCCTTGAAATTATGTTATTTCATCCAATTCATTCCACTGGTTTAATAATAGAAAAATGATTCGCAGACCCCATTACATAGGCATGGTAAGCCCATGAGGTGACATTGATAACATTACCCATAATACCCTTTTATACTTTCCTAAGTCATCTATTACTTTAAAAAATCATTTCATATCTCTGGTGACCAACATCACCACCTTTGGATTCCTCTCGTTGTCCTCTATCATATGAGAGGTGGTTTGACTACCTTTCAAGCCTTCCTCCAGCCTCCACCTCCTCCAACCTCCGTCTCCACCGTTTTTTTTGAAATTCAGATACATTTCAAATGTTCAAATGTATCTGATAAACCAATTGCATTAGTTTATGTGATATTTTTTCACATGTTTTTATGATCTGGTGTTTTGATGTTGAAATTTGAATCTCGAATGTTATTGTTAATATTTAAAGTCAGTTATATATTCATAATTTTATTGGACTTATATGCATTAATTTTCTAAAGATAATTACATTCCAAACTAATTTATAGATTTATACACTTTTTATAAATAGTTACATTTATGAATGTAACTGCTTTGTTATATGAATATATTGTAAAAGTTAGTTATATTCACAAATGTAATTAGCCTTTTTTGTACAATTGATCGATTTGACTATCGTTTTCAATGTCCGATGATTCATGTATGACATTTCTTTTTATTTTTTTTTACATTTATTACAATTTTTTCTTGAATTTGGTGTTTCATATTAAATATGGTAGCCTTTGATATGGCTTTTGGTTATAATTTTTTCTTTGAATATGATGTTTGATGTTAAATATGTTTTTTGAAAGATTTGATAGAATTTTGATGTTATATTAGCATATAGTTGTATTACATTTTCAAACTAATATGAACATTTATGCATTATATTTTATAAGCGAGTTATATATTTGAAATATAATAAATGTTTACATGCCTTAAATAATAAAATTCACTTAACTAATTTATTTGTGTAATATATTTTGAAACTAAGTTATATGCAAGAAATATAACTGACTTTTTTATATGATCTTAATGTTTTATCAAAAGTGAGTTATATTAATAAAAAAATGGATATGAAGGTTGAAAAATGTGGAATCCGGAGGATGACCAAAAAGGTAGTCGAACTACCTCTCATATAATATAGAACGACGAAATGAATCCAAAGGTGGTGACGCCGTTCGACGATGATGAGTAGGTTGGCCGGAATAGTTTTTTTAAGTGGTGGATATGTATTAGAAAAAACGATTAGAAATAGAGGTAGTTCTGTACTTTGATTTTTTGCCATTTTATAAAGTATAACTAGACATCCAATAGAAATTTGACACCTCATGGGGCATATGAGTGGGGCTTATACAATGGGGTCTATGTAGCAGAGCTCTTAAAAATATTCCACTATCAAATTAATTATCATCACTTTTTTTAAATTAATATACTTACATGTCAAATCAGTTTTTCACCTTTTATAATATTTATATACATTTCATTCGTATCTTTTTCACAACTTCTATAACAAAAAAAAAATTGTATTTCTTAATGAGAAAAACAGAAAAACACACCAAGATAAAAATCACTTATTCCACTGGTCTTTATCCAAACGGTGCCTTGTGAAAATTCGATGTAACTCCCTATAAATTTAAGAAATCGAAAAAGATTCATGTAAAATTGGTAAATCCGCTTAGGTCCCTATCTTATCAAACAATATTTATTTTAGTTTCTATCGTAACCAAAATTAATCAGGTATGTGGTTAACATTATCATATAAAATAAATTATTGTAATACCCTTTTAAAATTTACTTCATTTCTTGAAAAAAATTGATATAACTCATTCAAAACTTATAAAAATTAGAAAAAGGTTTTGTTTCCCTTACAATTTTATTTAAATCCTTTATTATCATAAGCAATTATTTCTTCTCCTGATCTAATCTTTGAGCATTTCCAACTAGGGATGGTAATGGGTCGGGTTAGAGTCAGTTTTACCATAATTCAAACCCAACCCGTCTCCCAATGCAAGTGCAAATAAATGACATGCCCTATGTTTGGAAGACATTTGGGATTTGTTTTGGTATGTTCAGGGATTTGTGTGGATAACCTCTATTTGCAAAAATATTTAAACAATCTTAATACAACTATATATAATGCGTTATATATGTGTTACTTATATATATTTTGAAAATGAATATTATAGACATATAATATAATAAAGTATAAATGCATATAATAATTATATATATAAAATAATGTTAACAATATCTAATTTTCTAAATGCATTTTAAAATTACATGCGTAGGGTGACTTTTCCATAACATAGATTATATATTAATTAAATCTCCAAAAAATACATGCTATATATATATATATATGTGTGTGTGTGTGTGTGTGTGTTAATCTAGTAACATGTGCCTTTTATATAATATATATTAGGATTTTCTAATAATTAAGCTACATTGATTTCAACATAAACTTCATGTACAAATTTATTTAGGAAATTTTAAGATGCATATATGACATAATTTGAAAGGGTATATATTAAACTTTGCTTGAATTTTCTCTCCCTTACAATATTTTTTAAAATTATTTTTAATAATTAAATACATAAACCTTCTATTATATATAAGGATTTTCTATTAGTTACAATACAATATAAGATTGTATTTTACATACTTATGATGAATTCCAGTATAAACACATATTTTAATTTTACACATAATAATGTAACAATATATAATTTTATAGATGCATCTTGGATTTTCTATTAATTTAAGCATAAAACTCATGTACAAATTATTTGAAGTTTTCTTAAGATGCACGTGTTGACACATAAATCTGTACGGGTACACATTTAATATAGTGTAATTAATTTCCAAGAATTTGAAATGATAAATACAACTAACCAAATATTATTTGGGGTAGAAATAAATTTTCATGAATTGGGTTAGAAATAAATCCAAGAAGCTCAATTGTCTCCAATTTAGACCGTTGGATCTTCAATTATGAGATCGGCGATCCAGGTCGATTACCATCTGATATATCTATTTCAATGTTAGCTACAGCTTTTAGCGACACATTGCACGTGCGTGAACGATGCTTAAGCACCGTGTGCATAATACCACACTATTTATAAAACAAACAATGTTTTATACACACTACACTTTATATAATGCACATTACTTTTCTTCTTTTTTAACATGGGACTAAAATCTAACACACAAACTTATACGAGACACATGAAAATACATTTTAATAAAACCCCAAACAAATGGATGCATATTAATAAATATCTTAAGAGAAGGCTTCTATGATGTCTGCCACTTGTACACCGATCTTCTCAAAATCAATAGGGCTTTCATCAACTTTAATTTGTGAACACATGTCCATGAGACGCATATTGATTCTCACATCCAAAGAGAGCTCATTTCGCTGGTCATAATGAAAATTATCCCGCAATAAAGTTATCAAATTGGTATTGAATAATGGATTAATACCAGGTTGGCTGAGAAGTTTGATTGCTAATGTTTGTAAAATTTTAGCATTACCTCCCCACCTCTCCCACCAAATTCCTGTTCCAATAAAAGTAATAAATATTACGTGATGTCCACAAATGGCAAGTTAAATAAAACATTAAAAGAAAACATAGTTGACATTAGATAATTCTTACTTGGATGCAAAACATGAAGAGAGCCAACTGCTTCTGGATTGAAGATCGTTGGATCCCTACAATAATAATTTTCGATTTGTACATCTAGATCCTTCTTATCTGCTTCACTTGGTATCATTCTTTGAACAGCGTCTTTCAAACTCATCTTATCTGCGTTATTCATCTTCACATATCCATTGAAATATAGGTGTGGATTTAAATAAGCTGCCGCTTTTTGCATTTCATTAATCTGCCAATAAATTTGAATGCCGTCCAAAATATATTGAACTGTATCACTGTCCCCCTTGAAAGACTGTTTGACAGTTTCTTCTAATCTAATGAAAGCAGCATATATATACCCCAAGGTGGAACGGTTTCTAGTCATCATCCAAAAGATCTTTACAACACATTCAATAACACGAAAGAGATTTTTTCCAGTCTCCCAAAATTGATTATCATCGATTATTTTCTGCACTTCTTCACCTTGTTCATCGCCCTGTATCAAGTCCCTCCATTCTGTAGAAGTTACCATAGAACGAATTTCACGTTCATTTGAAACAAAATATAGCAAATGATGAAAGGGTCTTGCATCGTCTTCGGGTAACTCGTTCACTGATTGACAACCACTTATTTGGTGGAGCACATTAACATGTTCATCAAAAAAATTCAAAATTGCGCATACCTCGGTAAAAAAAGGCTTAAATTTCGACCCATATTCTATGTAACTGATTATGCCGGTAAAAAAGAGACACTCATCTGTTATAAAAATATTTGGATACTTTTGCTGAAGATCATTATATAAGTCAAATTCTTCTTCATCCAATATGATTTGGATGATATTTTGAGGAATAATTTTATCAATGACTGAAAGCAAACCGGGAGTGACTACATCGATATCCGGTTTACATTCTATTGAATCAAGATACACAATACCTTCTGGACAAACAGCCAACACTATTAGACTTGGCCAATCATCACTGGAGAAAGATGAATTTAGTAACAGCAAAGTGCAACCAAATTTTTCCCATGATTGTTTAATGGACTGAACATATCCGTCCACTTCAGTTTTCAGATCACCTAACATTTTGGTCTTATCCATTCCAAAGCTAGGAGGCTCGTATCCTTGTCCAGCATCAGCAATTGAAACACACATTTCCTTAAATTTGGGTCCTCTAGCAAGTCAGAAGTTAAGTTATTGCCATATATAAAATTCATTACTGACAAATCAGTTTTTAACTTCTTATTCCTTTGTGTTGATCGTGAATCCAGCTGGGTAAGAGAACATGAAGATGAGTTTGTAGGTGCCATCCGATCATCACTGATAGAATCTATTTTCTCTCTCTCTTTTCTCAACTGTTTTTTTTTTTTGCTTAGTCTTTTCTTTTCTTTTCTCAACT